>VFFE01007488.1:1939297-2091236 GCA_008921705.1 Burhinus oedicnemus
CCTTTTTAAGACAAAAAAAAAAAAAAAAAAAAAAAAAAAAAGCTCCTTCATTTCCTAAGCAAAATTTCAGAAGAAATGAAAACTTTTTCCAGAAAAAAAACCTTAGAGATTCTTTCTGTGAAATTCTCCATGAAGCTAACAAAGAAAGCCAAAAAAAGTTGCACGTAGAAAGGTGAGCCTCAGATTTCCATAAAGCTACCAACATTATCAACAGGTCATTGCTCACATTTGGTGGCAGATACCAAATTTAACAGTTGGATATCTACATTTTACAGATACCATGCGGTAAGAAATATTTCAGAATACACTGCATTACCTTACATTTTTCCAAGTACTTTATCTTCCCTTTTCTAGCGCATTCATTTTGTATAACTTTCTAGTACCTTATGTCATGCACAAGAAAATAGCCTGGTATTTTAATTCTGCGTTTTCATCAGGACCTTCCTAACTGATTAAAAAACACAGAAATGGGTGGGAAAAACTGACTTCAAAATATTAACCTGAAATATAGGCCAAAATTCTTTCTTTTTGCTTAAACATGTTTGTGAAAAATTTAAGGGAACACTAGAGTTTCTCTTTCTTACCTCAGTGCCCAAACTCCCTGGGAAGTCACCCACCATTAACTCCAGCTGCCAGGCAGACAAACCAATAATTCACCACACTGATTAGGTCTTATCTAGGATTTTATACCACAGGGTCTTGAACTGCTTAATTGTTCTAGTTTGCTCTGCAACCCTTATATTTTTTTTTCCAAATTAACAGCGTAAAGTTGACACTGATGATAACATTTCCACTCACACAAGTTTTAATTAGTGACATTCTTGTTGATGGGAGCATGTTTTGAGACTGGCAGTCTTAGTGCTAAGGAACAATCCTTACAGAATATCCTAATAGCCTGAATAGGCTGAAAATGCTACATGGTGAATCATGAGTGCTGCGGGTTGCTAGGACGTCCATGGTAACATTCACCTTTGGGTGTGAAATATGAATGCAAATCTGAAGGGCGACAAAACATCATTCTTCATCATGGTTAGCATGACAGATTAGCAGAAGGATTGTAAAAACAACCTAGTCATTTATACCCAGCAAGCAATTACCTATTTGTTGCAATTCTGAGCTATTTCTTAGCCCGCTAACTTGGCCAACACTAGAGGCTGGCAAGTGCTTCCCTCTCCCTTTCTACCTCACCTGCCCAAATATAAACCCTCCCTTCCAGAAAAGCTCCTGGAGCCTTTCAGGGATTATGACTGAGAAAGCAAAGATCTAAAGCACTTATCACTAGGAGGAGCATTTTGTGCCTTCTGAACAGCTGAATATTTTAAAAAGGCTTAAGATAGGGAGAAGCAAGAGTTATCAATGCCATTATAAATGTGAAAGAACAAGAGGAACATGGGAAAAGGGAACCCAAACTACATGAAGCCTTTAGACCCTGCCTGAAGTGATGCTGATGTATCAGCAGCAACTTCATTCGCACCCAGACCTAACCTTGTTATCCTGATTTCTTCAATAGCTTAAAGGTAACATACATTAGATTCTTGGTTTTGTTTTTTTATTTCAAACTTCATAAGACATCCCAGTAGTATTTTCATGCTTAGCTATTTTCAAATAAAATAGATAGATCCATCCCCTCTATGGAAGTCATGACTTCAAGAGTTATGACTTTAAAATAACAAAGAATTGTCAGCAAAATCCCAAAACCTGGCAGTACTAGAGCCTCCCTGCAATCTGGGAGAAAGAAAGATAGAAGACAGAAAGCTATTTTTCAAACCCTGTTCCCAAAGTTCCCAAGTTTTGGGCATCACACCTCTCACCCTAGGCACTCCAGAGACTGGTATATGGAAGAGAGTATAAATTCTACTCCCAGCTTCATCAGAAATTAATTGCATGAATGATGACTAGTATAACAGTGTCATGGCTTAACCCCAGCCAACAACTAGGACCACACAGTCGCTCGCTTACTCCCCCATTTCGGACAGCAAAGAGAATCGGAAGCACAAAAGTGAGAGAACTCATGGGTTGAGATAAAGACAGTTTAATAAGTAAAGTGAAAGCCAGTCATGCAAGCAAAGCAAAACAAGGAATTCATTCACTGCTTCCCATCAGCAGGCAGGTGTTCAGCCATCTCCAGGAAAAGCAGGGCTTCATCACATGTAACAGTTACTTGGGAAGACAAAACACCATCACTCCAAACGCCTCCCCCTTCCTTCTTCTTCCCCCAGCTTTATATGCTGAGCATGATGTCACCTGGTAGGGAATATCCCTTTGGTCAGTTGGAGTCACCTGTCCTGGCTCTGTCTCCTCCCAACTTTTTGTGCACCCCCAGCCTACTCGCTGGCAGTGTGGCAATGCGAGGAGCAGAAAAGGCCTTGACTGCTTAGCAACAACCAAAATCATCAGTGTTTTACCAACACTATTTTCATCCCAGATCCAAAACATAGGACTATACCAGCTGCTAGTAAGAAAGTCAACTCTATCCCAGCTGAAACCATGACAAACAGTAGTGTTTTCAACTGTTTTTCTATTATTGTCTCAAGTATGCCTTGGCATAAAGCTTTACTGAATTTGGAAGATTATTAAACGCCCAGATACCTTTTCCTCCAACAAAGTCGAGGCAGCAGGGGCTGTGGTGCTACCCACCTGGGTGCTCAGTACCACCCATCATATTTATCACCCCAGGCACAGACAGAGGCTGGTGGGGTTGAAGAAGTTTTAAGAAGTGGGAGTATTCGAAGATTTTATCAGCGAGCCTCTAGCCTGCTCTTGCGAGCACGTGCAGATAACAATTTTCATCAACTTTGGTAGGTTGGTAAATCTGGGTTAATTTCCATGGGGCTGTAAAAAGCACCCTGACTCCCCCTTCTACTCCCTGAAGGTATAACAACTCTTTGAAGGAATGGCTGGCTAAATAAAGTTGACAAACCTCTCTAATTTTCTGTAATGCATTCTTTTAAAAACAGTTGGAGTTCTTCTGCTGAAAACCTTTCCAAGAGGTTTCAGCCTGAAGCAGAAAAAAAACTGTGGAAATTTTTCATATGAATGACTCCAGGCTGCCAAGAACTAAACACAGGTGAAAATACGATGTTATAACAGAATATAGGAGGCATGCTTAAAGGCGCTCCTACCACTTCCACCTACAGTATTTTATATCTAATATTGTATAATGCAGTTGGAAATGTAAAGGCATATTAAAACAGCTTTAAACCACTACTGGCCCACCATTTTTGTTGTTGTTGCTTCAACATTTTAAACAGGGGAAGGCAGGATTACTGCGGTTTTAGCAATATGAAACATCCAGATTTCTGTGCTGAAAATCCCTCTCTTGGGATCCAAGGCCAGGAAGGGACCACCTGGTTGAGCCAGTCCCATCACAAGCAGCCAGGCACTGCAGACATCTGGTCTGAAGGGTATATGGATCACATAATCCATTCGTCCACATCATGACACACAAAACACTTCACAAGATCTGACATGAAACCCGCAGCCTGCGGGAAGGGACGAAGGCCACACACACTAATCTTACAAGAAAGCAAGAGAGACAGGACACCTTGCAAGGGTCCTACCGCAACATGGGATTTTTCTGTACTAAAGGACACAGTTCCATTGCCAATCTCCGTCATCCATGGAGACAAGAAAGAAACAAAAAAGCAACCCGCTAACTCCTAAAAAGGAATTTTGAAACAAGCTACATAGGGCTTAAGTCAAGAATCACAGCAGGTCCTTTGCCTACCAACCACATCCCTCTGGGTTCCTAAATCAGTGCACCCTACACTACCCCTGAAGCTAATGGAGTGGGTGGAGGGGGGAGTCACAGCCAGAAGATGGCACTGAGCAAAATCTCCTCTGGATATGACCCTCTTCATTGTGCACACAGAGAGGCTGGAAGACCAAGCTGCTAATTTAGATCGCTTGCCTCAGGTAAAACAAATCTGAGCCACAGAATATCTTTCTTACCTCTTTTTGAACAATAACAAAATAGAAAAAAAAACAAATAGGAAGAAAAAAATTTTCCAATGGAAATGTAGTTTAAGAGGCCAATACCCTGGTAAAATCTGAAAGTTATAATGAATTCCAGGATTCATTCAAGTACTCCATTCTTAAAAAACACAATAATGAAAGGCTTACATGTGAAATTTAGTAGTAATAACTTTGGGGTCAAATCCGTAGTGATTTCTTTGGCAAAGCTTCCACTGACGACACTTAAATGTGATTTCAGTGGGTGTCCTGCTTGAGAAAGGACTTTGGGATTGGCCCATACTCTGTATATTTAAGCCACCCCAGTCCCAGTATTATACAGCGCCAACCAGTCACAAAACCTAGCATTATTTAAACCATTTGCACGCCAGAATCTCCAATTGCAGGGTGCAGAAGCCAGCAGGAAGCATTGATCATTCCCTTAGTAGCAAACAAAAATGCAATCTTTTTTACTTGGCTTTCTTATGATATCATTTACCTTCTATAATAGCAATTTCTTTTTTTAAAACGTGGATTTGCACAGTATTCAATTTGCCAGTTTCCGCATATAGATGTAAATTTACTGAAATAGCTGTTCACAAAATCCAAAGCCCAAGGGTGGAGTCCTAAAAATAAATATATGTAGTTTAAGATCTTTTATATCCATACACGATAAGAAATCTGGTTCTTTTCTGGTGAGCCATAAAAGGGGAAGAATGGGAAAACCACCAACAAGCAAACAGGAAATAAAAATCCATGTCTTTTGCCCTACCCCCTCAAAATTGCATGGATACTTCAATGCAACCACTTGGCTAAATGTTTCAAATGTTGGTTTTTCAAAGTATTTAGCCATATAAACTACCCTTTTGTTTCTGTTGGCTCCAAATGTTCCTAAGCTCATGAATTCTTCCTTATGTCTTATTATTCAAAAAAATACAGCCAACATTGCCTTTATGGAGCAAGAAAAACCTGAGTATCACTGTCTAGTTAACTCCTCTGGATCCACACGAAAGTGAAATCAGCAACAGCAATTTCAGGCCAGGTTTTCTAATCATTGCACCTAAACACCACCATTTTGAAGTATTTAATTTTCCATGTAGTACCATAGAAAAATCTCTACAATCCCAATGCAAACTCAAGTCACAAGAGCGGTGGAGCACACACTCTAAAAACTTACAATGGTCTACATACTGAATAAACAAGAAGCAGCAATAGGCGAGACTTACTGCCCTGCTGAATGCCACAATCCCAGAAGTATTTCAGACAGAAAACATTTCTTTTTTCAGTTTGAAAGACTTAACTAAGTCAGACCTGATACTGATCTCCCACCTTCCAAATTCAAGTATTTCAGTGAACGAAAGGAAATTTTATAATCATCATCTTCTGAATCTTTCAAATATTTTTTCAGTCTTTTGTCCACCCTCTCCAATCTGAGATATCAGTAACTAAACAGGCAATTTGTCTCTGCTTCCATATTTTCCACTTATTTAACCTGACACTCAGATGATGAATTTGTGACGTAGCTATTTCCAAAGCAGGTTAATGACTTCATAGCCAACAGCTGTCAGTCACTGCCTAAACAGGTCCATGAAAAGACTGCTTCAAACACCAGCCACCCTAGCAGGAATAAAGGCAACACAAAGCAGTGGGGTCTCCCCCCTTAAATACCACGGGTACACGATTTGCAGGTCTTTCCCTTCGCTCCCCAAGACCTTTCTTCCTGTTGCGTTCTTCAGGACCAGAAGAGCCAGCCAGGAGGAACTCCAGACGACTCCAAACAGAAACATATTTTCCCTTGCAAGCATCTCGGTTTCTCCACCCGGAATGAGCTCCGCAACACACCAGTGAAAATTTGCACGCTGCTATTTTTCTGAAGAAGCACTGCCCATCCCAACTATTCCTGGATGAAAAAAAAACAGTATTCAAACTACAAAACCATAAGCTTAGGAGTTGACTCTTTAGTCAGAGAAACATGATTTCTTCCAACTTTAAGGAATGTGACAATAACAGCAAATCTGACCCTGCCTGATAAGTGGCAGGCAATTCTCCATATAAGGTGAAAAATGTGCTAGTGTAGCTCATGCAACTATGCTAATTCTTTGCCTGTTCTCAATATTCAAGAACATAAATGAACATATAAATCAATTTTGCAAGTAAACCTTTTGCACGCTTACAGCTATAAACCATCTAGACCATGCTCAGCACACAAGGAATTTTGAACTTAACCATTTAATCCCTTTTAAACACGGAGTGCATTTACACTTGGTATGTATATCGCAGTAGCGCATGAATTAATGTACATCTGAGAGGTCCCAGTCCTGTTCAATTCCTAAATTCCCTTTATACTTTACCATTCCCCAGTCATCCCATGCATTCCAGCCCTTGACTAACCGACTTGCTGCTGGCAGCACACTGGGCACACCAGGAGAGCTGCCAGGAGAAGGGTGAGGAGGGGGCTGAGGGCTGTGTGAAGCCCAACACGACCACCCATCACTCCTTCCGCACAGACCCCGGGCTGATTTGTGCTGGAAGCACCAGGGTATCAGAACAGGACTGCTGCTACTACTGTTCAGCGTTTTTATCTTACCTCTGATAGTCCAATAATCTCTATGTAATAGCAACAGAAAAATAAGCAGCATTTACCTAGTTGTGCGTTACAAGAAGATTGCAGGCACCACTCACTAAGAGACTGATAGAAAGACTTCTATTGATTTTAATGAGCTCTACACCAGGCTGTAACAGCAGAGAAAAACTAATTTATATGATCCCTTCCCCACAAAGCAAGTTATAGCATCTGCAAAAGATTTATCAGACCTGGTAATGAAATCCACTTTGTTTTGAAGTTAGACCCAAGCCATGGTCCCCTCCATTTCACTGTTTTTCACACAGTGGTATCAACACCATTATGAGTTATCTTAATGGTCTGACAAATTGTCCAATGAACCAGCTGGCACACCAATGGACTTCTTTTTTTCTTGGTGGTTTGTTTTGGTGTCGTCCCCCCCCCTTTTTTTAAGGAATGAAGTATCAATGGCCAATAAGGCGTAAAAGAGACGAGATTCAGAAAAGAGTCCCCAGGAGTCCTTTGGAAACCACTCAATGCTGATGGGATTATCAGGGCACAGAAGACTTCCTAAAATCTTGTTAGCAATGGGGAGAAAAAAAACCAAAACACCAAAAGGATTAATATATTTAAACAAAAAAACCCAAAAACAAACAAACAAAAAAACCCCCAAAGAAACCCAACACCAAAATCTAGAAGTCCATGGACTACTCTGCAGAAGTTGTAATTTAGAAGTCAGTGACTCGTATGAGAGGCACAGAGGGTGGGGACAGTAGGAAAAAGAGTTCGTAATTTCTTGAACCTTTATGAGAAGACATGGAAAATCTTGATTTGATTATGAGTTGATTATTTTAGCCACAGAAGTTTCTTTACATCAAAGAAAGATCAGATGATGGCTTCAGATGGCCAGCTTTCCTAGTTTATCTACATTCAGCCAGCTCGTAATACCCCCAAGGTAAGAAAATGTAACACGATGTGCTGAGAAGACATCACAGACCGCTTCATCGCTAGCATGAATGTAGGCTTCCATTGCATCAAATACTTAACAGCCAGTGAACGTGGCCGAGAAAGGAGAAACAGAACACGTTAAATGTCTCAAACAACAGGGATGAAAAGGGCGATCGGCACATAAGTTTACTAGTCTTTCACAGCTTTGCTTATTGCAGGTCCCATGAAATTCAGGTTACTGGTCTGCAGACAGAGCACCACATGCTGTAATGTCACAGCTATTAAGAAACTCAACAGTCAGGGATGGCTGGCTACAGTGACTTCTTCCCAGAGGTTTCTCTCTGTCTATTAGACGACAACAAACACCTTGCCAAAACTCTTCCACTTTTTCTTTAAAACTTTTTTTGTCTTATCCAAAGGACCAGCTTCATGCACCAGGCAGGTCTCCAGCCCCTCCCTGTGCCAGTGCCCTGCCACACACTAACTCTAGAACTGAGGGGGCTGAAAACAAAGAAAATAATCAATGTGCATTTACCAGCTAATTATCCTGCATTTGGCCAATCACAATAGTATTAAATCATTCATGTTTGCTGACAGTGCCATGGTTAGGCTGTATTTAACTCTGCATCCCAGCTGTAAAATAACAGCACTGTCTGATCTGCAGAGCTTGAGGGAACTGCCACAGTCTGTGACCCAGCCAGTGCTGCTGCTGCTGGGCTACTTCTCTGCGTACTTCCCAGAAACGTCTTGGAATTTTTGCATCCTATTATTATTGACCCTTTATTCCTAGGATGATTTCAATATTTAATCAATTCTAATTATTGAAATACTCAATCTAGCATACCTTGATTGGCAAGTTACTTTTGAAGGGGATTACTTTGTTACTTGACAAGTTTAGACTAATTTCTGCGATGTAACTGGCAGAATTCCACTTGAGGAAGCACTAATGAATCCACCAAAACCCCCGAAACAAAACAAAAAAGCCCAGCCTCGTCGACGTGATCATGCCGCATACACTTCACAACCTGCCTTTATTGCCATTTATGAAGCATTAAGAGCATGTTTCATAATTCAAAGATTTGCCCCCTCTATGGTTTGCATTTCAGAAAAAGGTAAATATATAGTATAATATAAACCTGTCAAAAACCTGAAAAAATTAATGAGGTTTGTACCAGACCCCATTCCAACCATTTGCAAAATGGACTTTAATAGAAAGAGAGCCACTATCTTGGTGGTTTCAAAGAATCACAAAACTGCATGCAGCTTGAACAACAAATATCAAAAAATACATCCACAATTGAGAAAAGAAAGGATGCATCAGGAAAGCTTAATGAATAGATTAACAGCTTCAGGAGATTAATATGTTTAAAATGTTTCTGGGAAACATCAAGCAAAGAAGGATTCTGCTCTAATTATAATACTTACTTGCCTGCAAAAGTAGAAACAAACTGATCAACCACCACAAGAACAGTAAAACACTTGAGGTGAAATGTGTTTCTTTTTGCAAAATAAGTATAAAACCAAATGGGACCGCTAAACTGGATAACAAGCTGCTATTCTTCTGCCATGCAGGCTTTAAACCAGAGAGGCTAGTGAACAGGGACATAATCCCAGGCACAAGCCTGCTGCCATCTAAATCACTGGAAATAGTCGCATACTTAATGCAGAATATATACTGCGCTCACTGGAATAACCAATAGTTTCATTCAGCTGAAGCCGCTATTGTAATTTAAAATATAAAAGGATACATCAGAAAGAGCAGTGTTCCCACGTGGACAGGCAAGAATGTACCAGCATTCACTTGCTGAAGGATGATGGACTAAAAGGCTTTACCACAGCAAGAACTCCAGGGAACTGGCACCCAGCCTTCAGAGCAGTGACCCAGAGGTGAAGGCATCACTTCCTATTCCAAATCAGTTAGGAGACAAAATCCTCACCCGCTAAAGAAGTTCTCCAGAGGTTTCTGGCTATCAGAGAGTCAGTTTTGTTGACTTTTTTTGCATAGCATCTATTGCCTTGCTACGTAAAGTAGCCTAGCCCATGAATTACTACGAAGCAGCAAAGCACTGCAGTGATACGCATCTGGGGTTTAGGACTCAAATTACACTGTCTGCTGTGCTCTATAAAAGAAAAAAAAAAAATCAGGAGAATTAACTCTTAACATTAATAAATACTTACAGGATGACTCTTTAAGCATGTTTACAGTCATTCACATCTAAAGCTTGTTCTCATTTCCTGGAACCTTATCTAATCTAAATTCCATACGGAAGTTTTTAGTGGTATATGAAGATGCATACAAATTAACCACACTCCAATTCATTCAGATGAAATAAAACAGTAAATTTAATAGGGATGAAACTAGAGCTGTCAAATTATACCTGAACTAACAAAAAAATTTCTCACCTTTTTGTACAAATTTACTTTTAAAGGACCTATTATAGAGACTTAATTCAGAGGATAACTCTGATGTGGCTTAGTACAAACACGCTTCCAGTTGACTCGCTTTTTATGCGGGGAATGCAAAAGAGAATGTCTATTATCCATGTGATAGCAAGGAGCTCACATGGCTAAACCACGAACTTGGAGCTTTTCAGGGTTTAGCGCTTAAAGCTCTGGAGGTTATGGCCTCTACCCCAAAACCAGTCCAGAAAGCATGGCAGGAATCAGGAGAAGATACAGTAGAAAACTTTTGCTGTACCTTTACAGACACGACTCCCCCATAAACTTGCCGTGAGCTTTTGAGGACACCATTTAATCATTCCTGTCTTTTCTCTGCAAGATTTTATATATTATATATAAGTATTATAAATGTGTGTATATCAAACAATAATATATATACTTATAATAAAGTGTCAATAATGAACAGAAAAAACTTTACTTAAAACAATGATGAACAAATTATCAATAATACTAAATACCGTAATACTAAGTGCAATATGGTAAATGATGTATTACAAATTCAGCTTCTACTAACAACCAACCTCGACTACAGCAATTCTACAAAGAAATCCATAGAGACGAACGGAAAAAGCTGTCAGCAAAACATAACAGTTCCCCATAAAAAGGTCTTTGGCTGAGGAAAACAACTGCACAACAAGAACCTCCTATCTCAAGAGGACAGAGATAAGTGAACAAAAAGTTAATGTCAAGCTCCCATCCTGAGATCCAAAACCAGTTAGCTCCACATAGCTGCTTGAAGTATTTACCAAACTTGTTTTATCTGGGAAACTGTCTTCACTATAACACAGAAGTCCCAGTGAAACACGAAATACCACAAGAAATAAAAACAATGTCAGCATTTGGATCAGAGGAAATAAAGAACTGTTCCAAATCAAAGTAAACTGTTTTAAAAGAACCAAAATGTTTAAATGGGCTTACTGGTTGAGCACAGCTCAGAAACTGGAAAAATCTTTTATTATGATCTTGTGACGGGGAAAAAGAAGTAGTAGAAGATAAGTATTTTAAATAACCCAGACACTTTTTGTGATGATTCAGCCCTATTTGTTACTCTTCATAGCTGGCAGGCTGAATGTCTTAATTTCTACACCAGGTTTATACAAGTGAGAAGTAGCCACTGATTAAGAATTGTCTCAGTCCAAATTCAGTGAATGACAATTGATTATCTCCTCTCCTGTACAACTGGGATTCAACGTTCATAAAGTGCAAGAGGACAAAAGTAATTGACTAAAGGCAAATTTGAAAGCAGCAATAAAAGCCACCGTTTACACTTGTTCTTAGCCCTCAGCACACACTGCCATTTACAATACAAGGTTTAGTGAATGATCTATCAGTATTGGCCTTGGGTGACACCCTCTCCACATAGACAGCTGTGCAGGTGGAGGTCTTGCAGGACATGTTCTCTAATAAAAACATTGGCTCAAAGATTTGACAGTGACAATTCATCACAGATATTCTCACCCCAAGCATTATACCAACAAAAATCCAAATGTTTTATGGCCCTAAACCCCATGTGCATCATTCCAGGAAACATTTCATCATAACAACATCGCTGACGGCCAAATACTGCAGCCAACCCTCATCCTGCCAGCGAAGGGCTGCCTCCCAGCAATGCATATTCTGATGTCCTGCATAGCCTAAATTTAAACATCTCTAGGGACAGGGCTCCCATCCTTTCTCCAAAGAAATGCTCTACTACTTAGGAGACCTGATTGTGAAGATGCTCTTCCTTTTATTCAGATTAAACTTGCTACTAAACTTACTACTTCAAATTTTTACGACCCATAATCCCTCGCAGTGCCTTAAGTAACAGCCCCTTCTGCACAAGGATTATAGATTTCAGGTACGCCAATTAGCACGTTAGCCCTCTCCCCATGACCATAAAGCTAAGCTAGTCCACATTTACATCTTAGTTTACTCCACTTGAATCAGCCTTCAGTATGCAATCATTTGTTACTCTCTTACAAACTCTCTCCAAAATACACACAATGTCCTAAACACCATACATTTTTAGCCTGCTGTGAACTGCCCGATAGTTTTTATATATTATATTCCTTCCTGTTGCTGCGGTGCCCAGACCTGAAGGCAGTAATCCAGATGACTGTGGTCAGTCCATGTTTCCATAAAACACTAGTTTGCCGTGCAAGAATATTCCATGTCTCTACAACGACTACTGCCACCCCCTGTGCCTGGTCCCGTCTCATCCTTCCTCCAGTCATTCTCAGCTTCAGCAGTACGCCTCAAATTCAGCTCCATCTCTTCAACACTTAGATCATCCTGAAGGATTTGCAGAGCATCTTGAACTGTTTACAAGTACCCTCTCCAGAGCGATCTCGCGCTACTTTTGAAGAACGCACTGGAGACCATCAGACACGTCCCTCCTTTGCCAACTGTGGAGGGCAACCAGCGCCGAGTGCTGGGGTCACGCGCAAGGGCTCTCTTGAAGCCCCGGCTGAAACGCCTACTGACGCCACAAAATTAATAAAATCTTTTCCATTACCAGCGGTAACAGGCAAAATCCAAGGCAGCAAAAAGGATCTGTGGCTTTATAATATGCTACTCAAAATATCTGCTGATGGTCATAAGACAGAAAGAATAAGCCAAAAAAACTGTATGATGTAGTCAGTTGGCAACTGGGGAAAATCACACACAAAATGAAATGTGTTCAGCACCGTAAAAGCAGGGCTGTGGGAAATTGTTGGTTCTCCATATAAGGATCCAATATTTTTTCAATTTGCCAGCATAGCATAAAGCACATAAAATCTTAAAATAAAATTCTAAATGTTAACCATGAAGAATACTTTTTACAATATTTCTTAAGAATGTTAATTCTGTACACCCATGAGTCCTGATTTTACAATTTGCAGCCAGCCTAAATGAAAAATAAGAATTTTTAAATTCTCCACATAAAAAGTCAACCACCTTTTTAATGGAGAGTTAGAAAAGTGTAATTGAAAATTACTAACCTCAACACACTCATTAGTGACAAATCCTAACCTCAGTTAAACACAGCTCTAACAGGACTAAAGAGGCATGCAGGATGATGTATGCAGCACTGGTATGTAAGAAAAGCCGAAGAAAAATCTGGATCCATCCGCAGAGCAGGGATCAGACAGAAAGCTCTGCGAGCAGCAGTAGCTTGGTGCCCGAGGCGCACATGCACCCTTACCGGTACCTCCCTTCATTGTTGGAGCTCCAGATGCTGGAGCTACAGGTGCTACTCCCCAGCACCCTCAGGACCACAGGAGCTGGGAGCGTGCCCCACTGCCACCTGGAGATACCGCTTCTGGGCCCAGAAGCTGTGAGGTCACCCAAACTCCCGCAGGTGGACAACAGCATGCCGCACACCTCACAACAAGGTGTTCAGCAGAGCACAGATGCCCTTTTCATGTTTTTAATGGTCCTTCGGTGCTCCCCCCACTGCACAAAACTCTTCAACAAGTGGGCAGTTTGCTCTACCACAGTGACAAAAATTGCATGTACAGGTAACGAGGAGCCAGGCTGAGTTTCATGGTCTCAAGGTCCTTCCGTGAGCATCAAATTCATTGAGCATGAGATTTTCTATTGATCACAGGCCACTGGCTGCACATCTAAGGAGGCTCAGGAGGGTAAATAATTTTTTCCCAAGTCAATTGTAAATTGGCTCCCTAAATTGTCTCCAGATCCTTTCCAGACAGCAGAATGGAAATAATTAGAGGTGGTTGGAAAATGGAATTTTTGTCCTGCGGGGAAAGTCTGATAGTCCTGTACTTATTTTTATCCTGACACAGGCCAAAATGTAAAAGCCTTAAAATATTTAGTAAAGCAAAATACTGCAAGGTATTCTGATAGATACTGAAACAGCATCCTGAACACACTTTGACCTATTTTGCTGCTAGAGAAGAAGTTGAACAGAAAGCACCTTGAGCTCAATTACCCTGGTGCCAGCTGGGGGTGAGTGGCATGAGACCCAACAGGTGCTGCCACAAATGAGCGCACCCAGGCTGGGATGCAGGGAAGCTGCGGGAGGAGGGAGCCAGCCAGGGAAGCTCTCAATACTTGAGGGTGACCCGCAGCACCAGGGAAGGGCAACCAACCCTGGTGCCTAAGGACTAGAGAGAGGTCAGGACCAGTGGCCACCCCAAGCAGCACCGAAGGGTACTTTCCAGATTTGGCAGCGCAACCCCCACAAGGCGCAGCGCTGGGCTGCTCCCCGGCCCCATCACGCAAAGTCACCTTCAAAGCCTGGGAAGAAACCAGGCCAGCACTGCAACTCCTGATGGACAAAGCTGCTCTCCTCCAGCAAGGGGAGCAGCCCAAGTCATGCATTTGGATGGGGAGGACCAGGGGAAGGTAGCTTTGCCTAGGCAAGGCTGATGTGGCTAGGGTGGCTTTCCCAGCCCAAGGAAGCAGGGTGCAGGAGCCACTGCCTCCACCTCTACAGCACCTCCCCACCCCAACGCAACTGGCACAAGGATGACCCATTCCTCACATGGACACACCAGCAGCCCACATAAATGACTTAATATCCTCCCTAAGAGCCTTTCTGTCTCCCAAGACCACACGGCAGTCACTAGCACTGTTGACACAAGCCTTCCCCACACCTCCTCCTCTTGCTCTGAGTGGTAGACAGGAGGACAGTGGGAACCACATTTAAACACTGCTCCTTTCTTAATCTTCTGAAGACAAATTTGAATTACATGTTCTGGAGATTTGGATGAGAAGGTTCCTCCCATTTAAAAAAAAAAAAAAAAAACAAACCCAAACGACTTTGTTTTAGTCAGCAGCATTTCATTCTAACATTTCCTGCTGCTTACTGTGCAGGGAACACTTGCCCGCCACCTGCATACACACTGACTTCTCCACAGAGAGTAGTCCCAGAGGTGGGACCCAAGGCACCATGGGGAAATCTGCAGAGAAGCGATCTGTAAAAGTCATACACAAACCATGAACAACAGTAGAGGGGCAGATTACTCTCAACACCTCATCAGGAGAGGAAGAACAAACATATCTTCCCTCCTGTTCTCCACGTACAGCATGATGCTTTGTGCTGCCTAACCAGAGATACACTGTTGAACCGAGGTCCTAGGTAACTTTAAGTCAAGTAAAACTCTTTCTTCCTGACACCATGGAGACAGCTGCTTCATGCAAGTCATCCAAGTAGGATGCCTCATGGGAAAACCTTCAGTGCCATCAGCCCGTTAGGTGTCTTCTCTGCAGCTGTTTAGCTGACACAGCCATGGAAATCCTGAGCGGATGAGAATTCTGCATCACCTGGTTCTTGGCTTCAATAAAATGCCCTTGACTAGTACTCCTGATGAGGCTGACACCTCTGTAACTTGCTCAAAGCCACCATTCCCTCAATGCAACTTTCCACTGTACAGCATGTCTTCCTCTTCAGGTCATCTGGCAACCATTCCCAAAGGAACTTGCAGCATGCCACCCAAGCACAGATGAAGCAGACACGGCCCGAAGCACAAAATGGCCAGACATGGACACCAGAAAAAACGCTTATACCGTTGTACCTTTCACCAAAAACTCTCTCCGAGCCAGACCAAGGTCGCAGGGGAGATAAAGGAGCCCTCAGTTGCAGATGGAGAAAGGAGCGATTGCACTGGGCAAGGTTCAAAGGCTTTGCCTCTCCCAACCTTCCCACATGGAAACGCTGCTTCCAAGCAGCTTTATACTGAAGACTGCTGAGTCTACGAGTACAGGGCCCCAAAAAGGAAGGTTTGGTGAAGAAGGTGAAACACTGTCCAGAAAAGACCTTTTGGTGTTTTGGACTTAGATGGCCACCAAATCAGGAACTAACTGCTTCTTCCTCTTAATATTTCTACACAGTAAGACAAGCTTTGCAACGTTAAAAAAAAAAAAAAATCAATTAACAAAGTCAAAGACACTCAAATAGAGGCAAGATACTAAACGATGCCAGTTTCCTTTCATCAAAGATGCAGATTCACAGGATATGTCTATAGGTTACAATGCCAACAGGTTCAAACTTGTTCTAAGCAGGCACAAGGAATCCCTGCCCACGCTCGGAGATAACCAAAAGCCTTTTGAACACTTAGCATGGCTCTGGGCCAAACTAATAAACTCTGCTGAGCCGCAGGGACATCACCTTTAGCTCTGTGCCATTACCTTGGGCTCGGCACATGCTGGCGATGTTCACAGCGCTTCGTGGTGGCTCAAAACACGGGCAGAGTTCGCTCCCGGCTGCCTTCACCGCAACACGCAGAGGGAGCGGCTGTCACACTCACAGCTTTGTCTTCAAGCCTTGACTTCAGTCTTGGGGCCAGTCATACCCATTATCAATCAAACAAAAAACATTTCAGGACATTTTGACTCCAGTGTCAATGTTTTGACACAGAAACAAAGTTTTTCACCTGAAGGCGATGAAAGGTGTTGAAATGAGAGTCTAACTAAAGCAATACTCTTGACTTCAGCTTTGAATTACACTGTTTTAGAACAACTCTTCTACTGAAAATTAGGAATTTACACATTCACACGAGACTTCTTAAACAAAACAGTATTTTTATTCAAGTGTTTCTTTGGAAATATTTCCTCAACCCTCCAAACAGCATGTCTGTTTAGTGGGTTGGGTGGGGGAGCAGAAGAGGGGATGATGAGACTTACACCGTGTTTACGGCAGGTAGAGCTGCCAGGCTTCTATCCAGCTTTAAGACTTACAGCCTTTGAAAGCCCTTGTGTCTGGTCTTTGACTCAAAAATGACATCTCTACAGACAGACAGAGGGGTATGGGACTGTAAAACCAAAGCATATTTTCTTAACACTGCTCCAGAACTCCAGAAATATCCTCTGCTAAACGTGTAACAGATGCATGTTCCTCATTAAAAAAGTGTTGCTATACATTATGTCTTGGCTGCAGACAGATTCTGGCAAAGCCTGATACACTGTGGACGTATAATTCATGTGTATAGTATGTGAACTTTGTACCCTGCTTCTCAACCTGCTGAGGTCCTCTTGTGGATCTCAGGCCATGGAAATGGGAGTGAAGGAAGAAAGCTTGTAGATGTGGAGGACCAGTGTGAGGCTCATGTTGTAACTGAGAAAATAACAAAGCTTTTGGACGTACTTCTGACACCATCCCCAGGCACCCAGCTTTTATTCCCATGTGTGTCATGAACTGGAAAAGCAGCACCAATTCCAGCTACCTTTCTTTGAGAGGAAAAAGAAATCATCACTTCGTGGTGACCGTTTTGTTCCTTGAGTCATCTCGCGCCTTTTGTTGAAATTTTAACTTTTGGGTTCTTGGAAAGGTACATCCTAATGATGAATTACAATATTTTTTTGGCTGATTGGTGCTTCAAACCAGCCTGTGCTAAGCATAACTTTGTAATCCACAGGGAGACCCCTCAGTTTTATTCCTTGCCTGGTATTCAGACTTCCATTTAATTACTGGTTACTTAGATTTATAGGCAGATTTGCTAAAAACAGTGACTCTCTGTGTGCAGACAATAACCTTTTGATGGGTATGGTAGTAAAACTGAAATTCCTATGTAAACAGGACCAAATTTTAAAAGTAGCTGGTGTAGCTCTATAATGAAATTGGCAGCACTGTGTGGGTACTTTGTCTTGGAGAATGCTAAATGGTGCACAGCCAGCATACGCTCCATAAACTGTCACACAAGAGAACCGCAACTGTTGGGTGATTTGTTTTTCTAATGTAGCTCTCCGCTATGGGGAATGTCTTTTCCATGACCAAATGTAGAAGCTGTCAGGATCCAAAAGAAATACAGGGGAGAAAGATGATGTCTAGAAGGTGTCTCCCAACGGAGTAAAAAAAGTGAAGGAAAATGTTTCTCAAAGACCCAGGTTTGGTAGCATTTTGAAAGAGCACAACACTTAGGAAAGAATTACTTTAAGGATACTATCATTAATTGTTGACCATCAATTATGCTACTATAACACCCAAATCTCTCTTTTCCTTCATTAGGCAGTACTGATGATAAAATTGCTGTGTACTTCAACAGAAAGAGCAAACAACAATACATCCATCTGCTAACTCTTCCGAGGGTCTTCTACTATTTTACAAAATGAAGCAGATCTCATCACCTTTGAAAGGCAGAAAACACTAAATCCACCTTTCATTACTGAAGAAACAAACACTCTGCAAGTAAGTGATACCTGAGCTACGCCTCAGCAAATAAAGCGGTACAGAAGCACTGGTCCCAAGCTTCCTATTTTACTACGTATTCCTCTTGTCATTTCATTGTAGTTTTATGCTCACATCAGTACCACAGACAACAACAACAACAAAAAAGTAGTTTTGTTCATAATAATAGAGGGTAGGTAAAAAGGTAAAGTCTTTACTACTGACAAAAGGATGACCCTGAGTCAGAGTTTTAAAAGCAAACGATACGGACTGACTTTATTTCAAATAGATGCTCTGGTGCAGTCTCTCTCTCAATAATGGAAAAAGCAGCACAGCTCTCCTTTTTCCTACTTCTGTTTGGATCAGACAAAAAGAAAGAATCAAATAAAATACAGATTTCATCATCTAAATTCAAAGCCTAAGGACCTGGTCAGATGAGAAGATGCACTCCGTTTAAGTATTTGTGATGGCTATTAAGGGGTTGATTCTGGAGAAGTAATCAGATACACGGTATTTTTACTGGGGTTCAAGTGTCCACAATACCCAGTGAAATAATCAAGGCAACCCTGAGCAGACTGCAAGACTCCTCTGTACGTGTCGATACTTCCCGACGGTGCAATTGCAGCTGTTAATTAGGCCTTGCTGCTATCTATTGCACACTTTCAAGTGCCTGATATAGCAGTTAGCTGTCTGCCTAATTTCCCTGCCCGCTGCCAGCCGAGGAACTGGTTGTTCGTAACAAGAGCAAAGGTGGGACAGGGCCACTGTGAGGAATTTGAGAGCTATTAGCAATAATACGCCAACTGCAACAAATCTGCTCAACAAGAAGGGAGTGTCAACACACATCAGTAGCCTACATCGTGATTGCCGAGAAACAAAGTTCACATCATTTTATGTCCCTGAAATGTCAACTCAATTGCAAATTTAAGAACAATAGTTTTATCACTTTGCCAGTCATAAGACAAATCTTAATAATCTTAGTAACATTGTATTGACTTTGACCTGGCCAGAGACAAATAAGTCACAGATGCAGAGAAAAACAGAAGCCTACAGAGTAATTACAAAAAATAAAAATCACAGCCATGATATCACATGTTAAAACCCTGTGCAATCCCTATTACCAACTGCAATCTATATTATCCCTGGGGGATATTTGTAGATTAAGCTGCCTGTTAGCTGCATCTTCTTTTATCAGATGTCCAGTGCATTACTGGCATTATAAAAACAGATAAACCTTACAGAGGGGAGAGTATTGTTGTGAGTGTTGTGTGAGTATTTCCCTTTATTGCTGTTAACTACTGGACTGTGATACAATTTTAAAATTGTGCCCTAATTCAGAACTCCATGAGCCCAATGCACTTAAAGGCACTTTTTTTTTTTTTTTTTTTTTTTTTTTTTACTTTCAGCTGCAAAAATGGTACTTCTGCTAAATAAAAAAAATATCAAGAGAGGGGAAAAGATTCATAGCAAGACTATGAACATGAAGTTATGAAAACCTAAACAAAAAGGGATTTTAAAAAAAGTCATCATGTGTAATTACACAATATTTATAAAAAGTCACTTACAATTATTTATAACAACTTCACTTTTCAGGTGCTACTTGTGCTTTGTGATAGTGAAAGAGCATAATAGCACTTACCACCATTTAAAATTTTTCCTTATACAAAGGATTTCATAGGTACAGTATGCCAAACGGGGACCACAGTTATATGGACAAACAGCTACACTGAAATCACTGTTGTCAGGTGACACTGATTTATTTTGTCAGTGAAAATGAATCTCAAACAAGCAGCAGCATATCTGTTCCACCATTGGTTTCCGGCTTTTGCACCAGTACTATCACAACTGGAACTTCAAAGCTTGCATGCAGAAAGTGCGATGCAGTGAAATGAGCAAAGGTATTCCTCCTACAGAATCTGCTGTCATTTGTGAGAATCAAAGCGTCAGAAAAACTCACTGGACTTTTGGCGACAATATGCCCTCTTGCTCGCATGTACACAGCAGGCTAGCAATTTTCTTCCCTTTTTTAGCTCTTTCCTCAAAAGCTGATGCAGAGCTGAAGATAACATGGAGACTAAAAAGCAGGGGTAAGTATCTCCCATATACCCTATTCTGCCACCAGCCATTTGAATACAACAGACAGCTAGAGGGGACTGCAGAATTAGCCGATACATTTGCCTGGTAACAGGAAACAGAAGCTCATGGAAGGGGAATCCCTTCGAACTGGATCCGATTATGCTTCCCGGTGAGCAGCAGGACGTAGGTGAACATCAGCCTGTACATATCTTGAATCGCAGAAGCATGAGGATCAAGTTAATAAAACCCCTCTTAACACAATGAGAACAATTTTAGAAAGCTCACATTCAGATCAAGTCAAAGCTAACACAGACACGTACTCATTGATGATTTCGACTTAATTAGTTTAGACTGAAATGCCTGAAACTAAGCAGTGTGTTACTTATTTGAAAACTTGAACTTCTTTAAGCAAATATTTTCCTCCTTGAGATCTGATAAAGGGGAGTATATACAAAATATTTTAGTTCAAATAGAACATTCCTGTTGGTTTAAAACCACAGAAAAAACTAAATTATTTTAACAGTTTCTTTTTTCAAACAAGATGCCTTGCAGTCACTTGGTAAAGCTTGAAAGCTTATAATTACTTAACAAGCTTTGTATTCCAAACAATGGTATCTTAATGGTTCAAGTTTCTCTTCTTTCTGCTGTCGTATATACAATGATCACACAAGTTAATTACAGGGAGTTAACACTGCCAAATACCACACACTAAAATTGTGATACGGTTCTATTAGAAATCATGACAATTATACACTAATTATTGGTATCACCACCACGTTAAAGTGCGCTCTCTCTGTATCTATGGGCAGGTCACATCTATGGACAGTCAAGACAAAAATCTCCACCAACTGGCCTAAAGGAATGCTCTGCAGTGGGAGCAGACGACACCAACATCAGCTCCAGACCCTGGACTCAGTCTTTCCACAGTAGACTGGTTTCTTGAACGAGAATGAAGTGAATGTCCTATTTTTATAGGGCTGCATTTAGTGTTTCCTTTTAAAAGCTATTTTATTAATACTGTGGTGCTTCATAAAGGCAACTAATTCCACATATGGTTAATGTACATAAACATGCCTCCTACCTCTGAAGAGATACAGTTTTGAAGAGCACTTTCAAGTGACTAATATCAACACAAATCAGCAATTTAAACTTCAGAGCATCAACCGAAGACAATATTTTGGCACAGAAGTATCCAGACTCTTCACGGTGTCCCTGCAGAACACGTCTACAACTCTCATTTCTACACTCAGAGAAGATGCACACAGCCTTTCGAATTACAATGATGCAATCTAAATGATTTAATTAGAATAATATGCTCTAGTCCTTGGCCACTCTCTCGCTATAAAGTAGGAATTTCCTCTGGGCAGGCACTGCACGCCAGCTAAGCTGCGACTGCTTTTCCCAGCTCCAAAAAACGTAGTCTTACTTCCCATTCCTGTGAGACACCAGAAGGGTCTGCTAACTTCTTTGACGTGTTTCCTTTCTTCCCTAAGTCTAAATCCATCCTAACTGTACAACGAAAACAGAAGCAGTTGTTACCATGATACAGAGCTTAAAACACTAATAAGAGCTACTGAAAAGCATGCACGTTTGTACTACCTTCTGATTTACTTCTAAAATCAAAACTAGAAGTTCATTTCTTCTCCCAAGATGGTTTTCCTTTTTTAATTAAGAGACTTTAAAATCTGAATCTCTCTTTGTGTGGGGAAGGCATGGGAGAAAAAGACAACATAGACCATATTGCCACCCCAAATCTACCTCGAACCCTATACTTTGTAAAGACTGGTTTCTCTAAAACCTGATACCAATAATTTGGGGGTTTTTAACTACAGTAGAAAACTATTTTTTACAACCTTTTCTTTACAGTGCTTAAATATTGAGAGTGACAAAGTTAAATTCAACTTATTTCACTTCCAAAAAGCAGTAAGGAAGAAAAATAAGCAGCAAGAACAGTTTTCCTGCTTTTAATTTTTATTAATGATTCAGAGAAATTAATTTCTTTACACATATGAGAAAAAGTTGCTGACTTGAGTGAGCAACAAACTTCTGCAACTGACTTCAGTGGAGCCCCAATTAATATCCTCAAAGAGAACATTTCTCTTCTCCTTCCTAACTGGAGATAAGAAGTTCACTTCTAAATTGCATCCTAGAGACATTTGACTAAAACTATTTTCCTCCAGGCAAAAAGTAAACATCTATAAACATTTTATACTAACACTGCAAAGCAAAAAAACAGACTGAGCACTATTAACATGCACTTTTTTTTTCCTTCATTGCATTTATAAGAAACAGGCAGCGATGCACGCCACAAGGCTGGGATCTAATCAGACACAGTAAGGCCCTGTCTAGACAAGCAAAAGTTATCACAATCAGTTAGCCTGGTTGAAGAACTCCATTAAGATGCAGGCCAGCAAGTAGGAAACCACATTAGCAAATGACACAGCACGACCAGGTGACCAGGCAGCCAAGTGCCGGTACTTTCAAAAAAATCAAGACCCTCTTTGGCTTACTGGCACACTGGCATGTCACCCCTTCACCACCGTTGAGTGTGACAGACTACCGACACGTGAGCAGTAGGCGACTGCGTAACCCCACAGCTCTCTGACCCAGCCACAGTCCCAGCATCGCACAGGGGAAAGAAGCTCACAGGTGAGCAAAGAGGAGCCAGAGCGCTATTCCATGATGCTGTGCCCAGGCACAAGCTGACCCAGTCCCAACAGCAAGACCACAACAGAGAAGACACTGTTTACTCAGCAGGTGAGCACCTGGTGAGGGTTTTATTCTCACGCTTCATCCCTTGGAATGATACCACTTTTGTTTGCAGAGAAACACGCTTCCCCAATGTTTGGGATATAAGCATATACATCCTAGAAATAAGAAACCCTATACTAAAGAAGACAGAAAGACCAACCTAGACAAACCATGAAAGGAATGAAAAATTAAAGATGAGCGATAAGAATTACATCTAAAGCAAAGCAAACTCGCTTCCTTTGCTGTGATCTTCCCCATGACCTCAAAACTTTTAAGGCTTCTCAATATCACCTATTTGCTTTGCAAACTGCATATCACAGCATATTTGATTCAGTGGCAACGCGATAAAACAAAACCACACGCAACCTATTTATTACTCTCACTTTATCACTCTTTTCAAGGAATTGATTTTAAAATAAAGAAAGAGTAGACAATTCTAAACAGAGAAAGGAGGTAGTGGGATCACCTAGAAAATTGTTATCTCAACATCTATAGACAGTAGGAGCACTTCTAAATCTAGACACTCCAACATTTAATAATGGTCCACAAGAAATACAAACAGAGCCCAGAAAAGTGCTCATATTTTAATTATCACCAACAGTAAAACCTATTTTCAGCTGCGCTATCCCAAGCAACAAACTACAAGCTTTACAACTGCTATTAAAGGCCTCACAACCCATTTGCTGAAGAGGAGTAAGCGTATACTTCTGCGGTTACACAATACGACACATACGCTTTTGGGAGGGGAAAGGAAGCTATAAACTATCCACAATCCACCAGGGAAAATCTTTCGTCTTTGAATCAAGAACAGGCATCATAATAAATTCCTTGGCTATTGTATTATATAATCTCATTGGTAGCATTTGTCCAAACTTTTCCAGTGCATTACTTCGTGTCGCTGCACTTTACGGCGGGGGGGGGGGGGACACCACAGAGAATTTCAGAGCATACACAGAAACAGTTGCAATTTTTGTCTTCAGTTATCATTATAACATTATTATTATTACTCCATTTTCAGAAGCTACACACTTCACTTCGTCACCATCAGAATCTCACCTTTGGCTCCAAATGGTATGGCAACCCTGCCAATCTATAAGGGTGTTCCATGGCAGCATGAAGGATCCTTATTAATGTGCCTACGCACTATCAAACGCAAGGTCTGAGTTGAATTTGCCAGTGCAAACGTGAGCAGCCGGCACAGGGAGCTCACTAGTCCAGTCAGTGGGCAGGGCACCCACATCACCCTCTGTAGGCATCTCACCAAAGGCGATTTGGTGAGGTCTTCAGCAGTGTTTGGTGGTAACGCCATCAGCTGAGCATGGACAAGCTCAGATCTGGCTAATAAATGCAGATTTTGGAAGCACGTTTGCTATTAAAAACAAACAAACAAAAAAACCAGTCCTTCAACCAACTTATGGTCAGCCCCATGATAAGCTGCACCATGACCCAAGGGGAAGAGTGCTCCAATGCCACAAATCAATACCGTTGAGCTCTGCATGCAAACATATGGCCTACCTCTCTTCTGCAGGTCACAAGTAATAAGAACTAATTATCATCGACACTTGCAGCAACAGTTATTATTTCCAGATAGAATACTTAGAGCAGGGATCTAACATGAGACAGTGAGCGCTCCCCAGGACCTGAGCACCAAATGAATACCTTTTGCCAGCTTTTCAAGGGACTGCAATGAGGGGAACGGAAGGAGCAACTGCGCTATCAACAGCATCAAAAGCTACACTGCCACTAAGAGGGGGAGGCGGGTGGGGGGTGGTCTCACAGAACCCTCCATCTCTGGCCATGGATTTCCACCTCCTGTCTTCAGGCCACGCTATTACAAGTGTTGAACCAGGAGCAGCTCAGTCAGTATACTGATAAGTTTTTTCAATTGCTAGCACTCATTTTCAGCCTGAGGGTGACCTGACCTGACTCACACCCGCTAGGGACAGCGCAAGCGACGTGTTGGGATGGTATAAACCAGCAAGGGAAAGGCCAGATTCCCCATCCTCAGCTGCAGCAAGGACTTTGCTGCCTTATGCTAGGAACTAGTTTCTACTTTTCAACCAGCTCTGGGACTGTGAAACACACACCGCTTATTTCACCCAGCAGATCAGCACCCATTCCTGTCATAAGCCCATGTGATAATTACTTATTACTACAAGTGTCATGACAGCCTGTAAAACATCTGGTTCACCCTTGTGCATTAAGCGCTAGACAGACATACCACAAAGAACAGCAAAAACCCGTAAGAACTTACAAACGCACACTTTCTATAAAACCCTGCATATTGTGCTGTGCTATCTACAGTGTTTACTGTCGTCCAAAGCAACAATTATGCAAACACTTGGGCACTTGCTTAATTTTTCTGTTACAAACTAGTCCATTACACTTGATGGATTAATTTGCAAAGGCTCATTTTTTACCCAGCGAGGGCCAGATCCCAAGGCTACATGCAGAACCACTGGACAGACTCCTGGGGGAGGCAGGGAGGGGGACGGGCAGCTGGGAGCACCTTCAGTCACACTGCAGCTCCACAAGCAGTTTTGGCAGCGATACCAAGTCTTGCCAGTTTAAAAAAGCAGCCCTACCTTCTCCACACCCTCTTTCCTCTTCCCTTACCCCCCAGTGAACCAAATCATGGAACCGATCCAGGTTAAAATTAAATCTGGGTTTTGCTCTGTGCCTAGATCCAGTTCACCGCAGGGCAGCATAAGCGTTTGTGCTGGTATGAACAGGGAAAAGAGGCAGAGGTAGGCAGGGGCTGCCGGGGCAACACCAGTTTATGGCAGCTCAAGCCACCCACAATACAACCATACCCGGCAGTATCAGCCCTGCTACACTCATCTGACCATCACTGATAGTGGAGCGATAAAGGGTGGTCCTCCCCTTCCTCCCCGCATCTCCCTGCTCTCTCCCCACGGCACTGGGGCTCGGCAGCAATCCCAGACCCTCACCTGGGAAGCCAAAGCAGAAAAACACTCCTGCAAAAACTGCTGGGGCTGGGTTAGGTTTTTGCTACATTGGCTCCCAGAGCTGCCTTTCCACAGGGTCAGATGAACTGGCACAAGGGAGAGCGCGATGAAACGCCAGCAGCTCATCCTACCGCAAAAGCATCCCGAGCAAGATGTCTGTATCTCCCCCAACTACAAAGAACAAGCCCCTCCGGACCAGCCGATGCCTCCCTCAGGGCCAAGTCACAGAAGTCAACCCAAGTATATACAGAAATATTTGTAGGATTTTAAGTTTCACTCATGCCAAAAACATAAAAGGACATCATTGTAAGTTAAGTTAGATAAAAAAAGGTCATACAAAGTACTGGTTTCCTTTCACATTCTTTGCATATACACAGATCCCAGCGGTTCCGGTGGGATTTTCTTGTATAGCTTTACTGAAAGCTGATTAAAGAAAATGACCATTAATCCCGCTGTTAACTTAAAACGTTAAATTAATTTCAGCGGGAGCTCTAGATGTACCAGCATAGCACCCTCGGATTCATACGCGCAGCTCTCTTGGGCAACGACAAGAGCCCTGCGGACACCCCAAAAGCCAAAATTTACTCCACCTTATTAAAACTCGCTGCCAAAACGACCTTCATTCAGCCACCTTCACCACACTTAAAACTCTTTCTACCAGCCGGGCACGGGCTGGAGGAGCCCAGGTGCCCCGTGGGTCGCTGATGGGCACCGGCCCCCGCAGCTGGGGCGGGGACTCTCCGCGGGGTTCCGCGTGGGAGCCTGCCCCGAGCCGCCTTCGGCGGCTCGGGGCAGGCTCCCACGCGGAACCCCGCGCAAGGCGCGGACCCGCGGGCGGCCGCGGTTCTTTGTTCGGCGGGGCGGGAGCGGCCGCGCCCCGCGGAGCCGGGCGGGAGGCGGCTCGGCACCCGCCGGACGGGGCGCCGGCAGCCGGCCAGACCCCGTCCCGCCTCGGCGGAGCTGCCGGCACAGACCGACAGCAGCGGACAGATTTCACCACAGACAGACAGAAGCCCCTGTGGGGGGCTGGGACTCCCCCCCGCCTTACCTGTCCGCGGGTGCGGAGCGCCGCGGCCCCGAGGACTTTGTCCCGCGTCCTGCGCGGCGCTCCCGGCGGAGAAGTTGTTGCCTCTACGCTCCTCGCACCGGCGCTTCCCCCGCCGTCCCTCCCTCCCACCCTCCCGTCGGGGGCGGCGGCGGCGGCCTGGCCCCGCCCCGCGGGGAGTCCGCACGTCGGGGGTGAGCGGCGGGGCCGCGGGTAGGGCCCGGCAAGCAGCGAGGGTGCCGGGCTGGCAGGTGCGCCCGCCTTGGTAGCGCCCTGGGAGAGGGCTGGGGGGGCTCACCTGTGCCCCCAGGCTGCCTGCGAGGGCAGGCGAAGGGTGCGGGATCCCCGCGTTGCCGCCCCATCCTCATCCCTTTGCCAGAGCAAGAACTCCTGCGTTTCAGACTTACTGCAAGTTACCTACCCCCTTAATACGGCGGGAGGAAAAACCGAGCCCAGGAGAAACCTCTTGGGTTTTTCCGCCACGCAGGTTCTCAGTGGAAGAGAAACCACCTGGGAGAGCTTCTCCCAGAAGGGCTCTGCAGCAGGACCGACTGCGAAGGGAAGGGCTCCCACAGCGCGGTTGCAATTCCTGCAGCTATTTCGGGAAGCTGGGGCAGGCCGCTGCCCCTGCGCAGCCCAGTCCTAAGAGCACAGAGGAGCAGGCACACCATCTGCAATTATCTCCTCTGCTCAGTTCTTCTGATGTATTTATTACTGTTATTGCACCGTGCAAGGACAGTTCGCTTGCATGTTATATTACAGAATTAACCTTTGTTATGTTGGTAGCCCTGTCCTCTCCCCAGGGCAGCTGTGAGCTTGGGGAGAAGGGCTTTGTTTTGGGATAGTCAGTTGCTGGTTTTTTTCCCCTGACTAGTTTTGTTTGGTTTGATTTGTTTTTGTTTACTGATCTTCAGTTTAAAAAATACCTACTAAAATTCATGTTTATCTGCTCTACTGCGCATCTGTGAGTTCTAATGCTGCAACAAGACCTGACTGCAGTCACCCCGCTCCAGATATTGCTCACCCAGAATACATAGCAGTTGAAATACAAAAGTATGAAGGAACAATGCATTTCGCATCAAAAGAACAGATCAAAAAATGTTCTTTGCAATGGAGAGCAGCGCAGCGCAGTGAACACCATGGGGGTCTTTGTTCCTCAGCTAGTCTGTGCCACAGCTGGCCCTTAAAGTTTTGCCTCCTCCCCAGGTGGGCTATATACCCGTACCTGCAGAGAGATCCATTGCGTCAGAGTAGGAAAACTGACTGGAAGTGAATCTCTACGGGAGGCTGAAGTGAGAAGCAGAGGACATGTTCATGGTAGGCTTAGCTTCTTAGACAATATACTATGTTAGTTGGAGTTTTCTGCTGGCTTCATGCCTGCAGTTTCATTTCTGTAATCTAGTGAGAGATGGAGTCATCAGAATCGTAGTCTGTCAGGAGAGAAGAGACTCTTTTGGCCAACAAGTGCTTTCTGTCAGAAAAAACTACCTGTGCGTAGTAGGACGCTTAAGTGTATTGTCAGCGAGGGATACTGACAGCACTCCTGCCCTACAAACTAGCTTAGCCAATTGTGATTATGACATTTCAATGAAGAAAACTATACAGTAACTATGAACTCTTTCAACATAAAGCACTAAATAGTTTTAAGACTAAAATGAATGGCACCTGCCACTGGTATGGTTTCTCCTACTGAGCTTGCAGCGAGCATTTAAGCAAGGTCTACTGTCTAGAGAACTAGGAATATACTTGAAGTCACCACTACTGATGGAAGGAAGCAGAGGAACACTGCCAAACTATTACAGCAGAAGCGTTTCTCATTATGTGAAAAAAAAAAAAAAAAGAAATATCAGGGAAGTATCAGGCAAACAGCAGGTTCGTTCATTGTGTTTAAGGCAAGCATTCAGAAAAAAAGGAGTAGACTTTCCAACACAGGATGGAAAAAGTCTGCTGATGGTCATGCAGAGGAGCCATCTGCACCATGTTCTGGTTTAACCCACGTCTCTGTGGGTAGGGGTGTCTGTTACATGATTAGGACATTTAATTTGGGATTGGGGTGTTCACCCTGTTCCAGATCACCTTCTCCTCCCCAGGGATGGCTTTTCTCCTTTATACACCTGTAATTAAAGTATCGCTTTGCCTATGTGCAACACCCCTCAATAAAGACTCTAGGGACAGGCTTTCAGCTGGTGACCATGGTGTTGGCTCTATGCACCGAGCAAGACTTGGAGCAGAACAGACCCATGGAGACCTGTTGGAAACAATCAGTGGCAGTACTGCTAATATGGCATAGGAAAAGTCATATGGAAGCCCTTAAAAACTATTTGTTCTTCAACAGCTAGCTCTTGAACTTTCAGGATCATGCCAGAGTTGTGTTTCCAATTTATTTTTCACAGGCCTGAGAGCTAAATACTTACTTTTAAAAAGAAATGGAAGCTTGAAATTGTCTCATATTCAAATGACCTCTGGAACCGGGGATTTAAAAACAAACTGAGTATCATTAAAAAAACTAGTGTCTGTGGTGTTGGTAGCACTGCAGAAGTGGTGATGGAGGTATTAATGCCCCACTGAGCCCTACACCTTTGTTCTGCTGTAACAGATTATGTTTGTAGTAAACCCATATTAGTAGTAAATCCAGTTTGTAGTGTACTCCAGGGAGGAAAATCTTTACATTTGTAAAGTGCTGAACCAATTGCCTGTCAAAAAGGACACAAGAAGGAGTCATACCAGAAACCTTCATCTGCTGTGACAAATATTTAAAAAAACATCAAATGCTACATACTGTAAATTTACTCTTAAAACCACCATTAAAATTCTTGAAAACATCACAAAATAGCATAACCCTTGCAGACTCACATATTACGATGTTTTGCAGTCTCAGGCCCAGTCCTTACCTCATGACTCACTCGAGCAAAACATCTATTGAAGTAAATGGGAATTTGGCAGGGAAAAGGATAGAGATGGGCCAAAATCAAAATAGGGATAGAACCACTCTGGTCTTTTAAGGCAGTCTGGTTCCATATGTGGACCCAAAGTTTGCTGTTCAGAGCTTAATTCTCATGTGAGATTACCAAAGGACTTCCGATGGGCCTTTACCCGGCGGTGTCCTGGCTAAGCAGGCTTTAGTGACCGCCATCTGTGGCTGTTCCTCGTGCACACCAGGTTCCCAAGGTACACAGTAAAGTGCTGGTTTTGTAAGAATATTCAGTTCCCCCTTTGCCCACTGTATTCCTTGGTTTTCCCTCTCAAGGAACCGTTGTATTAGATGTTTCTTCGATCTTAACCCCTTTAATCCTCCTCCCTTTGGTTTGCTGTGGAGCAGCGTGTCTGACTGAGTCAGTGCTTGTGTAGATTTTCTCTCAGTGGTTGGTGTTCCTGCTTGTCCTCCAAATGTCTCTCTCTCTCCCTTTTAAGTAGTGAAATCCTTTATCTGTCCCCTCCTGACCTCCCTGCACGTCTGGCTTCTGGGCATCTGCTTTACTTTTGTTCTCTGCTCCCCGGCAGCCATCCTTGTCCCATCCACCTGCAGCGGCTGGTCATCATTTGGTCTACCTCTGCCTGTTCCCATGGGGGCTTCTGGGACCCTCACAGCCCCAGCACAAGGGCTAGAGACTGTGGAGCTAGTCATTCCCTAAATTTCAACTCATAAACTCATAGTATTCTGCCAGTCAGGAGCCTGGGACTCCTTAAATATTTGGGATTCCTTCTATCCCACCTACTCTCCTTGTCAATACAGTATGGAAGCGTACAGACAATTTCTAGCTCTGTTATTGGAAAATTATATACATGCTGCGAATCATCAGATGGCCAATGCTATATATCCTCTGCAAATACACTTTCTTTCAACATATTTAATGAGACACAGTCTCCAAGAGTATTTGTCTCTAATTAAGACAGAACAAGTTTTCATTGAGGGTAAATTACTAAAGGTAAATTAAAGAATATGAAAATGTTTATCTTCTACTCTTTGTATGCACACACATGCGCGTGCACACACACACACAAACAAACACACTTGGGGAAAAATGCCTATCTTTGATACATAACCAACCAGCATTTTGGCTTCTGTGCCCCCTCTACTGGCTGGCCTTTATGCATCTGTATTAACAAAGGCACTTTTAAAAGTTGTATTGGAATTATTGACGATGCTGGCATATTAACAAACTTAGCCAAGCTAAAAAAACTACTACAAAGGTTAAGGAACTTTATGAACCCCACAGAATTGTAATTTCAGAATTATTTGCTCCAAACTTTTTTTAAATATTAAGATACGAGATCTCCAAAGCTGCCAGAGCACTGTAAAAATTCCTAAGCGAAGGAGCACCTCCAAAACACAGGGGATGTGTGTGGATGGGATGTTGTATTAATTCCTTTGTAATTTCCAGCCTGTTGATGTAAGATCTTCCTCCTTTTTGTATTTTTTCTCCACCAAAAACAAATTCTGAAAACTTATTTATCACTCTGTCTATACTATATATATGCAAATATACACGTATGTCAATATTTTGAGCTTATGCATTGAAACTTCTAAGGAAAAACACAGTTTAAAAAATAAATTATGACAAAATCCAGAAAGATTAAACTAAAGATTTGATATGAGCAGACGCATATAGAGAGGAAAACAGGCAAAGACATAAATCTTAGACAACAGTTCCACTAGAGCCATGCTCAGCATCTGGGAGACCTATACTGAAACCTCCACTGGTCTCAATGACATCAGTGGGACTGGGCTTTACCAGCCAGAAGCTTTCCGCAGGAAGGCAAAACCGTTCAAAGCACATCCAGACCCCAGAGGACCCACCAGTCCCAGTGCAGGTGTGGAAAGGGACTGGAGCTGACCTAGCTGCGGAGTTGAGAGGCCTGGTGAGTAACATCTGCAGGTCTCCTAAGCTATAAGAAGTCGAGCTGGGACAATCTGAGAGAAAAAAGGTAAAGATTGTCCCACTCACCAGGCAGTTTTTGTTAATCACTAAAAGAGAAGTTATGTGTTGTTCAAATAGCTGAAGTACAGTTTAAATCATGATGTTACATGTAAAGAACTAAAAGTATCTTTAAACAGACACAAAAATAGGGAGCTGTTCTGCAGCTTTATCACTTTCCAAACAGCAGAAAAAGCTAGAATAGAAAGAGGAAGCTGATGGGCTCGAAGAGAAAATGAGCAGCAAAGATCCAAGCTCCCTAAACCCCTCTTGTTCGTGCCCCTGTGCGAGACTGACCTCAGACAAAGCTCATGGCCGTGGCATAATTCTCCGTGAATATTTTCAACATGACTAGGTATCTGGGACTGTATGACTGCAAGACAAAGCCGCTTCTTTGCATTGACAGTACAAATGAAAGCAATGGCATTGTGCTCTTTAAAAGAATCAATACACGGGCTAATTTCTGCTGAACTTCATCTAAAATCTCTTGTGGTTCCTGGAAGCGGTTCCCTCCTCCCTTGCACTCACCCTGCTGCGTGTGCGGTTTTGCTTACCACCATTCTTGTATTTCAGTGCCGCTGGCTGTTAATGCACGCAAACAATACAAGAAGAAAAATGTTTTCTCCATCCTTTAGCCATCGCACCAGCCAGGACAGTCAGGGAGCGGTGCAGAGCGAAGCGTGCTCAGAGCCTCGCAGGGACTCCCCCGAGCCGGCGTGCCCTCCCTTGGGCAGGACATGCTCTCCAAGCCTGTCAGGTCCTCCTCTCCTCAAACCCCCTGTCTCCTGCACAGAAAATGCCCTGGCCAAAGTCTTCAACAAACCAATGCTCCAAGGGCAATCTGGGATGCTAGCATTTTTCCGGCACGTCAAATCACCCCCAGAAGCCCTTGTCTGAAGCCTGTAAAGCCAATGCAGTTTTATACTGAATTAAATCAGATTGATCATAAGCCCAAAGAGGAACATTTTCTTTTCAAAAATGACCATTACATGAGTGCATCCTCTGGTGAAGGCTGTTTGTCCTGTTAGACACCGACAGAGGGGGAAGATAAGAAATGGCAGCCTCTGGAAAAAACAAAGTCATGCCTAATTTCAGTTTCCAAAAGCTCCCTGTGTGCGAGGCAAAGCTGGGCCCCTCAGCTCCTCCGAGATGCTAATTTCACTTCGAGATACCAATTTCACTTTGAGATAGCAAAACTTTGGGGTTTAGCACATACTTACATTCTCAAAACATTGATGGGAAGATGACTGGTGGGACTCCATATCAAAGTCTTTCTCAAGCTTTTATCACATTTGGACATTATCATTTTTCAAGTCAGAAGTGGCAGAACCACCAGGACTGCTGACACAACCCCTCTCTCCTAAGCAACGCTTCTGCTGGCACTGATTCCATCACCGGCACAAACGATAGCGCAGTCACAACATATCTTATCTCCCACGGCAGGGTGTTTACAGACTCTCCACTTGCCTTATTGTGTTAGCACATGCCGACCTGCAAGACAGCTCCTAAGAGGGACTGTGCTCTCCATCACTTCATTTAGGTGTCAGCATTTAGTTTTTGTGCTCATTCTGGCCTTTCCTTCTTCTCCTTCTATTGATTCCTGTTGTTACAGTGGGCAGTATATAAATGTGTTTCTCCTGTTAATTCCTTAGCCCCTTACTGCTAGAAAAAAGGAAAGGGTAATCTCCCCTTTCTCCCTCGGTAGCAGCAGACAGGACTCCAAATAGAATGAGGGGGCAGATTTATTATACAGTAAGATTGGGGGTTTTTATACATTAACTTTATAAAACAAGCATGCTGTTTAAAGGAACTTTTGCATTTGTAATTTCTTCCTTGAATTTTAAGAGCTGTATTTATTATCTGCAAAGAAAGCATATACGCAATGTCACATGACTAAAGCTGCAGATTAGTTTTCCTTTGAGTCCTCAATAGGTGCCCAAGCATGTTTAACATACTAGTTTAAAACGCATAATCAATGCTTTCTTAAAAATACCTTTCTTCATATAGACATGGCTTTGTAAACTGCCTAGAACAAGGTCTCACTTCTTCATACAGTCAACACTATCTGGCCCAGATTTTTGGCATGAACTCTGAGGCACAGTAAAAATGTATAATATTATCACTCATTTCCATGGTTTTCATCCCCCTTTCCTGTCTGTCCCAGCATCCACAGCCAGGCAGTTGTGACTTGGTTTTTACAGTGATTGACTGCTGGCTTAAAAAAAAAGGGTGTGTTCTAATTGAGTTCCAGGTTTTAATAGACCAAAGCATGTGCCAACGTGTTGTCCTCAACCAAGATGTCATCTGGAGTCCAGCCCTAAACTGCCAACATAAGCCTTGGTGCACACACACAGTTTCTTTGGAGGCCTCTTATCCTAGCACATGAAGTGCAAAAAGTAGGAGAAGTGTCGTGCAAACTCTGACCGCTTGTACATGCAAAGTAGAAGGCTGAGTGCATGTCAAAAGCTAATGGTTACTCAGAAAAGTTAAAAAAAAACCCCAACAAAACAAAACAAAAAAACCCCACCCTGGCCAGATACAGACATAGGCTGAGAGATGTAAGACTGCACATACTAAAGGACTCCTAGATATGCTGCGTGTCCTAGCTTAACCTAGTATACATGACTGAATTTCTTCCTGGAACAGGAAGAATTACCCTATTGCTCTTTCCTATGTACTGTAGCATTTGGACTCATGGAGCTGCCCAGCAGTGACTGACTTCTTCTGTTCGCCAGCAGTTGCTCCAGAAGACTGCTTGAGCAGAGGAAAGGGGCAGCAGGACATGTCTGAGAGACAGGCTGGTATCCCTTTACATGATAAGCCTGTACCACTGAAGCCCAGAGCACAAGTTTCTACAGCAGGCACATTTTTCATCACAATTAAATCCTGAGGAGGAACAGAGCCTTTAAAAAGGTTGTGCTAGTCTGTGCTGTTGCAGGACAAGCAGACAATCATGGAGCGTGACAACAAAGGTCTAGTTGTGTGGGACCCACGAATCTGACTTCTACTGATTTACACCAGGCGATCCAGAATTAAGGCAGAGATCCAGTTTTCCTGGTCCAGTTCACGCTGTAGATGTCATTTTAGGCCTTTTGAGGGCTGGCAAAAGACAGGCTGGCTGGGTTAGTTGTTTCCCTTCCTTCTTAGGTGTTTCTTGGGGGTTTTCATCACCACGAAATCTGAGTACCTCTTTCCTTTTTGATTTTCAGAGGAAGAGGGGGGCATGTGGATAATTCTGATGGAAAGTTTGATGGAGTCCCTGCCAGCACAAGGACTTCCTAGAGGAAGGAGCTGGTGGGAGGTGAGGGTTGACAGTGGGTTCAAAGAGGAGTGTTTGGTAGGAAACTAGGGGCAAGCTGGAAGCCGCAGCCAATGCTGTAATTAGAGCACATCCTGAGCAGCAGCAGTGGGTCACACCGAGGACCACAAATGAAGGTTCTGTGAAACGTGGCAGTGATGACACTTCATGGCACTGACCACTTGAGTTAGGTGACACTGTGATCCTTTTTGCACATCAGTCTCCACATAAAGGGAGTAGTTTTACACGGAATGACTCACAGCCCACACTTGCCAGCTAATTGCACCTTCAGTGTCTGAGTCAGGAGGAGGAGTCTGTATGAGAGCGGTCCCCAAGAGTTTAGGAGGGAAGGTGCTGCTTTGTCGTCAGACACAGACCTTTGGTAGTCAACTGCCTTTTATCTTCTTACGTTCACTGAGCTTAATTTATCAGTTTTTTGTCTCCTCTGCTGTTCTAATCATTCATTAACTCATTCCCCTGTCAATTAGAAGCCTTTGAATAACCAGGTTACAGGCATTCATTATCAGTTCATATTATTTCTTCTTGTCTAAGTAATGTATTCTAGATCAAATTTCTTTTCTCGTGTTTTCCTTCTTGCATATTCACAGGCAGCAAACATATCCCTCCTCAGAGAGGATTTGAAAGAATTTCCTTTGGGACAACTGAATTTTTCTCCCCTTTCTGAAAAGATAGACATTGCTATGAAAGCGCAGCTTGCTTGTCCTCCTGACGTGGTAGAAATGAGCATTGCTACTACATCTTTGACATTCCAGCAGAGCTACCCCAAGGCTGAGCAAGCATTTCAGGCCACTTTGAGGGCTTGCTGGTGAGAAGGCAGGTCACTGCTGCTGTGCTCCACCCAGGGCTTGGTGAGGACCAAGCACACCCAGAGGGACACTAGATAAGTACAGTGTCTGGCCAGAGAGAGGGAAGGCTGAAACCAAGCATACATGGCTTTTGGAGACAGAAGACAAAGCAAGAACAAGTCTACGTGGGGTGTGTTTTACTTATGAGTCTGGACTGTGTAAATGAGAGGGCAACTTGGCTTCCTTTTTTGCTCCTATTTGGGAGCAGGGAGAAAGAACAGGCTGCGGTCAAATGATGCCAAGTAAAAAAATTTCTGGATTTAGCAGGACTGGATCCTGCTGGTGGGTCTCACAGGCCAGGGCTGACCAGCACACATTCCTTGTCTTTCTCTTAACCACAAGTTAGTTGAGCATGTTAATTTGAGATTGAGGGGTTTGAAGTCAGTATTAATTAGAGCACAGCATCATATCCCTTGGACTGCATGGAAGTTGATGTGACAACAGAGCTACATCTTATCTCTTGGCACTAACCCTCTTTGGTACTATTATGTTATGAAGTACACAATAACAATGAACCCATAGCAACAACAGCATAAAAACCAGATCTGTTAGCCACAAAGCACAAGTGAGAAGGGGTTTTTTTTTAACATTTCTAATTTGCTTTCAGTCTGGTTCCTAAGGAAACAAGACTTATGTGAATGACTGTTTATCTGCCTGTCCATCAGTTTTCCTTGTCATCAGTGCTGCTACCTGCAGTACCTTTTGAACTTTAATCAGTTTCAAACAAAGATAGTGAAAGAGATCTCAAAGCTGCCCACATTTAGTGTAAATCTGTTAAGAAGATAGAGAAGTGGCCACATTAATGCTGCTAGTGATGGAAGGGCAGTCATCGCCATTTGGTTTGGTTGCTCTGAAGGGATTTAGGAGAAACAGTTGGCCAATTAGCACTAATGTAGGTGGCTGCCTAAACAGCAATTTCTGCATGGTTTCTGAAAAAGCCACAAAACGCACTGCTTTCTGCTCAGCTGCTGGGATAAGTAAAGGTAGAAGACCTGAGAAGGAGCTGGAGGCAGTGGAGAATTGGCCTGAGGGAGCTGTTAGTGATACAGGGATGTGGAGGTGATGGGGACACAAAAAGGAGCTGCTCATACTGTTTTGGGAAGCGCAAATGAACGTAGGAAAATATGACACAAGTTTATAGGGACAGTGCAGCAGAGACCCATAAAATAACCCACTAGGACAGACAATTTCCCTCCTCCAACTGCTTCAGATTCATTCCCTTGCAGAATTCCAGCAAAATCCTTCTTGCTATGGACCACAGCCTCATCACTGCAGCTAGTAACTGCATTTGTTGAAAAAGCCTGTCAAGACTGGACTGCATATTTCATTTCCCATCTTGTATGTGCTTTGGAAGCTCTTGAAAAGCACCAGCCTTAAATATTATATGTTGGCTTGAGTTCAAAACCCAGGAGCAGTTTAGCCCCCTTGGGGTTTTTGCTTTTTTTCACCCTGCTCTCTCAGACTCACATAGTGAAAACAAACTACCGGTCACATGAGTGTGTATTACTTACTTCATTATAAAAGTTAGTCTTTCCTTCTGTTGAGTTCTCAAGAGGATTGTTAATAATTACATACAATATAAATATATAAATATTAAGATATATAAAGACTGAGAGAGAGAGAGATATAAAGATATGTTGGGTGTTGGCTTTTATTTTCAAGAATGCCCCTCCATGTGGCTCTGAATGGTTTCAGGAGGAGCTAACTGGTTTGAACGCATTTTCCACACACACGAGTGAAGTTTGGTTTGACATGGGACAGCTTGGAGCAACAACTGAAACGCTGAGTGTGTCAGCACCGGCCTCCTCAAGGGTACAGACCCTGAACTGAGAACAGCAAAGGCTGGTGAGTTTTGTCTCCAGAAGACCACAGCCACAGCTGCTGAGTATTTCTGGAGATAAAACACAAATTGTAGGAGATGCCAAGGAGTAGGAAACACATATACAACACCCCTACCTATTTCTGCCTACTTGCTTTTTCTCACTGGTGGGGGGACCACATGCTTTCGAGGCAGTTATAAAAACCACGGCGTCTAATTGTGCTTTCTGGGCGTTCATTTTACAGGTGTGCATGACATCTAGGGGGAACACTCCCTGGAGATAGGCAGCCTTTTAATGCTGTATTAAGATAATGTAATGCTTTATGCACAGGACACAAGGAGACTGGAGCACATTTCATTATCAGATCCTTTTGCAAACATCATTAAATAACCAGTTGTCACGACACTGCTGAAGCTACCAGGTGAATACAATCAACCTTTCTTTACAAATGCAGTTACTGAGACTAAGCGATTGGGATTTTTCCAAGTCTCAAGAAGATGGTGTTGCAAAGTCCAGAATACCTACAAATAAAGACCTCAAAGACTTGCGTGCAATTTGTGATCACACAGTAGATTTCTGAGAAAGGATTTTGCCACATCAATAACAGGGAAGGTCCTTCCCAAATGTATAATTTACCTCCATAACTGGTATTAAAAAAATAATGCTGAGATGTGATTGGACAGAGATGGAGCTAACTCAGAAATGGTGTGAAGAAAAACTGATATCTAGCATTACTGACCTTGCGGGGTTGGAATCAGTTCCTTTCTTTGCCTAAGCAATATACTGTGTAGCCCACCAGAAGGACATAAAAAAACTGGCTTTAATGAAAAACTAATCAAAAATTTTCTTTGCTTAGCTAGAATTTTTTCTGTTGTCCTGGTATGCACATGCTAGTTCAGTAACATCATTATTCTTGGTCAGTTCTTATTACTCATAGACCCTATGAGGGTACCAACAATTAGAAAAAAAAATCTGTGGATTTCCAATGAATTATTGCACAGCGGTAGAGAAATGTGTAGGCATGATTGTGTGTGTATTGGATACCTTGCTCATTCTCTCACCTTGTAAAACTGCATAAGGAGTGTCAAAAGTCTTTTTTTTTTTTTTTTTTTTCATAGTTCTGTCTTGAAATGGCTGCTGGAAGTTCAAAGTCTCCCTTGCCTACTGAGGTTCCCCTATGCTGACTTGCAATATTGCTGCCCTTCCCTTAGCTCAGTGCATGCTTAATATATACTCTTTCTTCAGTACAAGGAAATCACATGCACAAATGCCTTTAACGCAAAAGGGCAGGGTGAAAGCGTGTGAAATACGTACATGGGAGGATGCAACTCTGCCTTTCAGAGCTTTGCTGAAGGTACTGATTTAATGCAGTCTTTATGGTTATTCTGCAATAGCTTAATGGGCCATAGAAACAGTACCGCCTGCTAGAAGCCTTCTTCACAATTGTCTTGCTATCCAGTATCCAGTATCCAGTATCCAGTATCCAGTATCCAATATCCAATATCCAATATCCAATATCCAAAATTAACTGGAAAATAAACAGTATTGTACACAGATAAGGACCCTTGGACTAGCCAATTTCCTCTGCAATCAAAATGTTTCCCTCGTTTTGTTTCCTTACAGTCTGTCCCTTCTTCCTCTTTTCAGTATGTTGTGTTGTCTCTCCTGAAATGTCATGACAGCAAACAGCCCATAAAAAGTCATTGCTTTCTCTGCAAGCACTCAGAAAACTCTTGCCATGATAATTAGTTTGATGACTAATCATAGGAAGTTCTGCCTAGAGCAGGGGCACTGTGAAAGGGCTATATAGAAATGCGAGTATAAGTGAAATGTGACTCACAGTCACACTTAGACTTTTCCTGCAAATGTGTCAACACAATGCGCTTTTTATACATTAGTGATGATGAATTTAGCTGCTGAAGTACAAGTATAACCTAGCTTATAGCTAAAGCCACATACATACATCTTGTTAGGTTATGTGGCAGCGTAGTTTGGCTCGCTGTCTTTTCCAAAGATCTGCTTCCCTGGATCTGAGTAGACATCAAGATCTGCAGGGTACAGCAAAGATATCCTAAAATCTACATTGGACCTGAAGTCTCAGGCCATGGAAAGAGGAACTGGAATTCAGAAGCTGTGTTCTGTCTTGTGGCACAAGCTCTCTCTGGCTGTATCTATACAGCTAAGTTAAAAGTTGGCAGGGAACACTCAACTGCAGTTGGTTGCTGGGACCTGAGCTTGACTTTGTTAAGTCGTTTGAGTCATGACCAGCACAGTTTTGCCTCCCAAACTATCTCTGGGCACAGTTAGAGTAGGCCAAGTACCACTGCCCGTAGGCAGTTTGGGTGCAGCCATCCTGTTTTGGAGGGCAGAAGAGTTTAAGAATAGGGACGGGGTTGGCTTCAGTCCAGAGAGTGGTCCTGGGCATTAACTTACTAGTGTAGCTGTAGCCCGTGCAACCCTGAGTCAGTGAGCGCACAGCAGATGAAGAGTAAAAAGGTGGTGAGATTCATGTCGCTTACCTACTTTACAGTGAATTTGGGAACATAATCTATTTAAGTGCTCTGAAATGTCCTATCTGGAACTAAATAGCAACTATTTGTCCTCAAATCTATTTCATATACAAATATTATAGAATATAATATCTATTCCTAAGGAAAAACCTTAAAGGGACTGACACATGCTGCTGCTTAACTAAGGTTTCTAAGAATGCTTATTTCCCTGATAAAAATCAAGCCATTTCCAAGCAGCCATGCTCAGTTACTCTCTTATCTTTTTTTTTTTTTTCCTGCCGTGCAAGAACTGTGCACAACAAAGCCAACAGATAATTCATAAAATTGAAGGGAATCACACTAAGTTACACATACCAGCAGTCTCCAGCTCCCAGCAAAGGAAAAAGCAGGGGTTTTGGATGCAGTGAATAGTAAGTGAAGTGAATTCTGGAGAGCTCTGTTATCTAGGGAGATGGGAAGTAGAGAGGAAGGATGTTGTTGGATCACATGTTACGCTGCACCCAGGAAACTGCAGATAATAGTAGTGCTCCTGGTGTTTGTAAGGGCTCTGCGGCCCTAAGATAGGGCTAGGACAAAGCAGAGAGAACAAGGGAAAGTCTATTGAATGGTGTAATCAGATATTACAGGGGTGGGTACTGAAGAAATTCCTACTAAAAAAATACCTAAAAGCACTCTGGCTTCTTTTCAGCATATTTTTTAAACAGCTGAGATCATTGTAGTCTATTTTTTTTTCGTCTTTGCTTAACATGGCATCTGCCATTCGCCCCTTCTGCGTGTGTTGCTCAGTTACTCCTGTTGTCAAACTGTCACAGAAAACTTTATGGGTGATCTGGGGCTCATTGCAGGTGTTGAAAGGCTTAAAGCTCACATGCATTTGTACTAAAAAATAGTTCAGTTAAAAGCTGGAATATAAACACAGACTTTTCCCAGAGAGAGGCAAAGGGAACACACATAATTTGTCTGATTTACTTGAATTAATGTATGGCTTCATTCCCTTACCCCCATTTCAATTTGGTTTTATATCCAAATCAGCCTGGATGGGGAGACAGCACACTGGAAGATGAGCAATGAAACTACATAACATCATTTCCTCCTCCTTCTTCAAGCTCACTGGCTGCATGGGGCCACCCTGGTGTAACTTAGGAAACCAGGACAAACTTCTGGACCAGCTTTGCAAAGCCAGACATTCCTCATCATCAGGTACTTCTAAGGACCCTAATAAAAAACCAACTGGTTGTAGTTTGCAAGAGTCTTTGCTCTTACAAAGCACCACACGGCATCTGCTTTGCATTCTCTTGCTTCCTCTCCCCCTCACTCTGAACAGCTGTTTCTTTACAAGGAAACCACAGAATGGATACTGCAGAAATACCTTCTTCCAAACACTTTGTGAAATGCTTTTATCCAGGGCTGAGAGGTAACTGGACCCAGAGCTGAGGGAGGACATTGCTCTAAATTGCCATCAGCCCAGTACAGCTGTGGGAACAAGTCATTGGTTCCTTGTTACCTGCACCACCCAAGGCGATGCCATAGAAAGCTGAAACATCCAAACCGGGACCTGCTATAACACAACTACTGCACAAATACTATGACCACGTCTTTCTGTTCCTTGCCATAGAAATGACCTGGCTTCAAAGCGCAGTATCCGGTTCTACTTTTCGTCGAGGCTGTACTTAGAAGCATCGCTATTAATACAGCAGAGCCTTGGAGCTTTGTCTTCCATTCTCTGGAAGATGAAGACCCTGCATCTTCATACCGTCTTGCTGGTTTTAGTCTGGTGGAGCTCATCAGTGCTCAGTAAAATTACAGCAGCGTAAAACTGGCATAATGGAGTGGAGAATCAGGCCTGCAGGCTGCAATTTGTTCTGACATAATAGGATAAAACTATTTGTCTTCTACGTATTCTCAAGTGATAGTGCTGATGAAATGTGTCAGAATAAAGCCCTGGAAAGTGAAGCCCTTTTTCTGTCCATTAATCAGGCACAGAATGGATGGAAAAGCAAAAGCTTCGCCAGCCAGGCTCCGTGCTGCTCTCCCAATATGCCTGCACCGAGACCCGGGTGTGCCCTCTCCCGTGTGACAAGATAGTTTTGTTTCCTTGTCCATTTATTTCATGACATCTCCGTGGAGATCGCCAGGGGGGACACCAGTCAATGTCGATGTCAGTTGTGATGCTGTTTTGTTGTGCTCTGGGAACGTACCCTTGACGTGGATCAGCACCCCTCACCCCACATCACAATTGGATAACCTACTTCCACTCCTTACTGACCTACTTATTTGCCCACTGGTGACCTAGATATGAAAGGCCCCGTATCCCGCTTAGGTCTCTGGGTCCTTCTACCATGAATGAGCTCAGGATGTTATGTGTATGCACATTTCCCCAGCATAAATTGGGTGCTACAGAACCACCCACTGGGAGAGAAAAATCGCATTCCAAAGAGTAGCGATCAAATGAAGGAGAACGTTGTCTTTGCCTCTTCTTACATTTTTAGACAGGGATCATTTGCAGCAACAGAAAGGACTAGGATGTGAAGAGTAGTGATGGATTAGCAAATGGTAAAGAAGAGTCAAGAGAATATGTGAGAAATTGTTACGATTCTGCAATTTAGTAGCCCTTCACTGATACATAGTCTTTACCAAATACTATCACTTAAAGTCTGAAGATCACTTGTTGTTGACAAGTTTTCAACACGTGAATTATGAGGAAAAGTCTATATGGTGCAGTAACAGACCTGGTGTACAATTATTTTAGCCCATAGTTATCTGTTATCTGAAACGAGTATCTTTTTGTGTTATATATTGGATTGACAAAAATTCTGCAGTTACTGACATTCCTACTGTTTGGTGGGCTGCGTCCTCAGGACGTGCCAATTAATGTTCCTCCATCAGTCTGGATCACTGGGATTGTCTGGCTGTTGCTATAGGATATGCAAGAAAATGGACTCATTCACAGACACTGACCTTGCAGTATTTGATGTGAGAATAACAATCAATTCTATACTCATTGTATTTATAGCAGGAGCAGATCCACATTGGGATTCAGAGTATCAGAAGCGCATATGCCACCTGGGGTCTCCAAACCTCCAAAAGTCTCATGGCAGGAGAACAAATAGAGGCTGTAAGCTTTATGCAGACACATTTTACATGCTGTAAGAAACAGATGTCCACCCTCCCTATCTGCTTTCCAGGCCCTCGTGGCCTTTGTAGCTCATGATGTGTAAGAAACTGGTACTGCCAAAGCATCGTATCTGACTACCCCTGGTGGCCCAGGTACCCATATCAGGGACCGCTGGGGAAACCTTTCACACTAGGCTAGCATGGCTCAAGTGGCTAGCTTTGGTTTTGCGGTGACACAATTTCACTACTTAGTCACCAGACTTCTCGCGTTGCGCTTGCTATATGCAATTTTTTTACTGCTCATCTCCCTTGGTTTTGGAGCACCCTTTAAATCCATGTTCTCAGTAACATCATTTAAAACAGGAGTTGGAAGCAAGTAAATGTCAAACTGGCCAGAATGACCTCGGGTCCTTCTGGCATTGTCTGTCCTCATGGACTTCACTGTTGTGATGTTCAAATGCTGTTCCTCTACCCTGGCTGTTTATATCTGCTGAAAAGGAACTAATGAGATCCCCTTAGGATGGCTGACCCAGGATGTATAGAGTTATCCATGCGCCTCACCATCCTTTCGCGTTGCAGGTGGAATAAAGCAAAAATGAGCACTGTCTTTTCTCTCCCTATGAGACTCTAGATCCCGACCCAAAGCCAAATCCTATCTTTTTTCCCAAACAATAACATTTGCTTTTGACAAAATTCTGCTCTGAGTTGCTTTTCCTGACTAGTACAGTTGTATTCTTTTGAAAAAATTTTAGAAATGATCAGGTTGTTATAGCTTCTTACCACGCCACAGCAGTGTAACGGTGAATGGGAGAGGAAGAGATCAGGGAGAAGTGTTTGTACACCTGCTGCACGATAAGCCATCACCCTGAATATACTGTGCTGTACTTTTTCCAATTTTACTCTACTCCATCCTATTTTCTTTATCTATTTTTTATCTACAGTGATCCATTCACAGAATTTGAATGTGTAGCCAGGGGAAATTGAGTTTTTCAAAAGCCATTTTTCCAAAGGCACTCGTGTATGCCCGTAATTTGATGTATGACTTTGTGAAAGCTGTCACACAGGTACCCCACGTGCTCCAGCACTGATGGATCAGCATACTGGCATGATGACACAAATACTGTCTTTCACCATTGGCAGCACCTTTTGACTCTGCATTTCAAGCCTCGACAATTAAAAGCTCTGGTATTCCAGTAGCCTCTCACGTACCCTCTGCCTGCGCTAGAACAGACTTAGAGGTATAATGAATGAGTCATACACCAAAAGTCCAAAATTTTGCAAGGTTCACAAAGTGAGTAATGGGGTGGCTCTGCATCACATAGTGACACACTTCAGGATTACATGCAAGGGAAGTAATCCTGCTTCTATAGCAGTCCACAGAAAGGACATCAGATTTTCTAAAATACTTTTGCCTGAGCAGCAGTGAGCTGTTGTGACAACTGGTCAGCCTATGGTGAAAGGAGAGTCCAAAGAGGTTTCTTCTGCTCATCACTATGATTTCCTGTCTGGACTTTAACTCTGGCCACCACATGTCACCCTGCTGTAGTTACTCAGATGTCTGGTGTGAAATGAGGTTGTGTCCTTTGACAAAAGGTTGACCTTCTTTTAACCAAGGTGTTGCACGTCCCAGAGAAATCCCACAAATGCACCATTGCAACGACGTGCCCTCTGACCTGCTACCTGGCAGTCCCAGTCACTGCAAAGAAATTAATGTTCATGGGAAAAGAAGTGTTCCCTGAGCAGCTGGGGTGATGGTCCAGTGTGATAATGAGACGTGCTGTGGGCATCATCAGTTCCTGCCCCTGGTCCACAGGGAGAGAAGCCTCCTGGGGGATGCAAGTGGTGTATTTTTAAATCAGAAACAGGACAGAGTACTGTCACAGCAGCCGATTGCAGATATCAGACACCTGACTGCTTTCAGGAAAAAAAGAAACCCCGGTTGCCAGAAAGTCTGTAGGCTGATAGCTCAAATTTGCACACGAGGCTTCTCGGTATCAAATGCTATTGCGTCTTTCCAGCTGAACTGGTGCAACAGTAAGAGGTTCCCTTCGTCTCAGACAGGCTTTGCCACCTCATCGAACCAACCGCAATTTCTCGCCTTTTCTTGACACATGCTTCTGCCTTTTTTTTTGTCCACTTATTTCAATCAGTACAGTAGGTGGGGGCAGCTTAAGGAAAATGAAAACCACCAGTCAAGATGTCAAGTAAAGCCAGAGCACGTATACATGAATAAATTTGCTTTCCCAAAAGACATTTGCAACAAAATAAACAAGAAACAAAAATCTGCTGGAACTTTTTACCAGGAGCAAACAGATATTAGCACGGAGTAAACCTATCCCTATTCAATGTCTGCCGTATGCCAGGGCCTGCATCCAGACCGCAGTTCCACAGCTGGCTCCCGAAGGACTAAGCACTTAAGAGCTTCTCGAAAACGCAACACTGCCTGCACTGTTTCTAAATCAACACATCTTCCCCTTCAATTAGGTTCAGCAGGTTGACATCGCTGTTACAGAGCTTGATCCCAGCTGGACCTGCAGCCACAGTCGTCCGCTCTCCCATGCCTGCCGCAGGAGTTGGCGGCGCGGCAAGGCACGGCACCGGACGGCTGCCGGCAAAAGGCAAGGTAATGTCGAAATCCGGACGAGTGCTGAACAGCGCAAATGTCACCTCTCGTGGGGAAACAGAATAATCCCAAATTGGTGTTTGATAATTGCACTGCCTTGTGGGCGAACAATGCTACAATACACCTGGCATTTATAACACTGCCTAGCAGCCAATTTATGACAGATGCAGTTGCAACACCAATTTACAGATCTGTACTGTTCCTGGGAAAGGAAGGGCAATGTTCTAGTGCTACTCCATGGGGCAACAATTATAATAGCATGACGAATAAAATGTGAAAGGAACAGGCTTTTTGCAATGTTACCAAGGAGAGTTTAGCGCTAAGACAGCGCTGTGGGCTGACGCAGGGCACGTGTGCATAGCACGTGTTTTCTGAAGAGGATGGGCTCGGTGTCTCCTTTGCTACCTACATTTGGCCTTCATTCTTCTCTAAAGGCAGACAGATTCCCAAGCAAAGTTTTTATGTGGCTCGAGTAATAATGGCTGGCGAATCCTTCTGCTAATGGGTTAATCCTGACCACCTAAAGGGGTTGTCATTGGCTGAGAAGGGACTTTTGATGACATACTTGACAGAGAACACTTATTCCTTTCTTTTGGGTCTAAAGCCAGTGGTGGGATTATTGAAAATGCTTTCTGGTCTTACTGTCCTGGGGCAGAGCGGTTGAAAGGTTCTTTTTCTTCTTCCGTTGTGCCATTTTTCTGTTAGGTGCAGAATTAAGTACTGGAGTCACTGTCTGGCATCGCTACTGGAACTGCTTTAAATTCAGCACAGGACTGGGGTGACACTATATTTGACCTGAGAGAGAGTCAGAAGGTGGTTTTGGTTCTCCTGGCTCCTTCATGCTGTGATGACTCTGCTCAGTACTAACAACAGAAGGATGAGACAAAGATAATGCTACTTATGTCAACGGGGGTGGGCTTGGACCCAGACCTCAAAATTCATTTCTGGTCCATTCTGCCCACATACTTCATTACATTGCGGCACCAAAGCAATGAGATGGGTCTTCAAACATCACAATAGTGCCCATGCAAAACACAGCCAAAAGCTGGAAAGGAAAGGAAATGAGTCAAGAGGCTACACATCAGAGCTGAAAAATATGTGTGTAAAAAAAGTCTTAAATAGTAATGATAAACATTGATTCAAAGAATAAGAAAATTCAACAGCAATGTGTTTCAGACTGCTACCAGTTGTAAATGAAAATATTCACAAAGTTTCTCTTAACATGAGCGATTCTTAGTATGAATCTCACCACAAAAATCCACAATTAGGGTTGACTGAAATTATTTAATAGTGATTTTCATGCTTGCACTAATTAAAAATACAACTAATTATGTTGTTTAAATGATTTAAAACTTCAGTTTTATCTGAATTTATCTGAAATTTAAAAAAAAGTTCATCTCTTTTTCTAAAGAATTTTTTATTACTTTTCATCCATTAGAAAGGAAAACCAGTAGGAATATAGATAATATGCTAATTGGGGAAATATAAAAACCCCTTCATCGAGAAATATATTTCACTTATTTCTTGCAAACTGTTAGTTAGAGAATGACAAATATAAGGACTTCTCTCTATATTTTTTCTTGCTGTTGCACGCCCAGTTTGTCATTAGAAAACGCCTGTTAATTAAAAACTTTCAAGAAGTTTGATTCATGAGCGCCCTTTTCAAATGGAGGGTAGAGCCAATACCCGCGGGTTTGGGCCCTCAGTCCCCCAACGCCACCGCTGAACAGCCGGAGAGCACAGCTCTTAATCAGAGAGGCATCGCCCGCAGCATTCGTACGGGTTACTTAGTAACTACCTGTGAATAATGAAGGTATTCTCCAGAGAGAATAAAGGTCACTTCGCAAATGCTATTAACAAAAGGAGGCTGAAATTTCTCATGAACGTATTTGGAAGTGATGGGTTGGAGAAGGGAAGCTCCCAGCAAGCAACAAAATTTGTATTAAATAGATAGAGCGCAGGCTTTGCAAATGAACTGAAATAAAAAACAATGAGATGGTTAACAGTGGATGATGAGTGGGATGTTTAAACGAAGACTTAACGTAGGGGGCTTTTAAAATGCAGTCCTGAGACATACAGAGCATTAAGGAATTTTTTAGATCTATAAAACAGCAGCTGATTATGTATAGATGAAAGTTAATGAACCGGTATACTCTGAAGAGTCTTCTTTTCTAGATATGGCCCTGTAACTTCCATTAGCATCCACAGACTCTTAAATACACAAACGCATTAGTCATGCATCAAATCACGCCATACATTCTGTGAAGTATCCAAAGACTGAAGTGACTCATACGGTCAAAATTTCTTTTCCCATGTGAATCAGATGCAATGCCTGACAAATCTCCACTGGAAAAGAAGGATGCCATCTTTTGAGTAATATCTTTTACAGCACCTAACGGCTTTAGGACCCTGTCTGCAGATTAGTCACAGATTTCAAAAGTGGGTTTTCAAAACTGTATGAAAAAACACATCAAAATATTAGAAAGCACTTGTCAGTGACAGAAATAAGGTCCGGCTCAGCGTTGTCCAGCCCACACGTAGCCGATTTGCGCCACTAAACACGAGCACCCAATGTTACCAAATGGGGATGGCCATGTTTTGCAATCACGTTGCAGAGCATTAATGAATCAGATCTCAAAGGCTAGTATTAGCCGTCCTTGTTCTTTTGCAAGAAGCCAGCTTCATCTGACATTTTTCCTTCAAAACCTCCCTTTGGTCTCCAGGTTGGGAATGAGTCATGTCACGACTCCCCAGGAGTTAAACAAATCAATGCATTCCGTGGTGATTCACTGACAGCGGTTTTGCCATCTTCTGCATATGTTGTAACCCCAAGCAGTGACAATTATCAGAGGGTTTGTGTTTGGCTTTTGTAATTCCTAATTCTCGTTTCTTTTATTATTCCCCCCTCCCCTCCCAGCTTCTCAATCTGTTTTTAATTAAAATCAGACCCAGGCAAATGTTGAATAGTATGAAAAAATTCACCATCCACATACCGTGTAAGAGCTGCAGAATCTGGCAGCCTTCAAGTATGTCACTGTGTTTTAAAATAGGCAACTGGCCTCCCTGTGCGCATACGTCACGTTCTTTGAGGAGTTTTGTTTTTTCTGTATAAACACGGCCTGTTAATGACGCATGTAACCCTTTCCTTCTGCCTGGAAGGGGGCTGCAGGCACCTTCTGGCAACACTTCGAGAAAGTCCACATGGGGCTTGGTAAAGCACAGCCGTGCCGGGGCCACCGGCTGCGGACCAGCAGTGGGACTGCAAAAGTAGGTGTGGACTGGGTAAAGGAAAGCCCTAACCCCCTAAGGTGCTCCTGCATTGCCAGGCTGAGCTCTGCAGAGCTCGAGGGGTTTCACCCACATGAAGAGCACTTGCTCTGTGGCTGTACTCAATCTTCCTGGGCTTGGGGGAGACCGCTGATCTATTTTCACAGCTGAAAATCCATTGAAGCTGCCTTCACGCCTATCTGCTTGCAGCCACCCCCACCCCCTCCCCCTGCTATGACATGCAATAAAAGCCACAGAGCTGGCCTGGCAGGCACAGGGGCTGTGTTTTCACTTAAGAAAGAGATGGTTTTTCACACTGAGCACAATACACGTGTATGCTGAAAGCTGTCTTGTTGTACAAGAGCCACAGAAAGCAGCCAAAGAGCTCATACTTGCGAGTCCTCCTTGAAGTTGACCCACAGGCCCACAAATGAGGGGACTGAAACCAGCTGTTTCTGGAGAGAGACAAAGGCAAATTTAAATTCAAAATGCTTTAAATGTGGGGATCCAGTATAAAGATGGAGGAGCAGGAGCATGGCAGAAGAAGACAGTACAATAGGCTGGGAAGAGACGGAGAAGTGTGTTGAAGAGGGCAGAGAGCAAGGAACACAAGACAAGGCAAGGTCTTGCTCTTGCTAAGGCATGAAGGAGACCACTGTATTTCTGCCTTCTTGGCCTGTCCCTGGCTGCCAGGCGTGGAAAGTCAGTGCTACAGCTGCCGAGGAACATAAAGCGAAGCAGACAGAACCACTGATTAAATGGAAGAAAAGACAAATCTGTCCAAGCGAATGAGTATTACTACCCTGGCTGCCACCTCTGCTCCAACTAGGCATTTCTGCTAGCTGTTTAACCTCGGCTTAGCTGCTTTGGCTTCAGCAGCTCGATGTTTCTGGGTCTGTCAGGTTTAATGCCAAAGGTAGAGGCTTTCTATCGGGGACAAGAAACACCCCATCTGATGGAGGAGGTCTCAGTATTTCTTTCTACTCTGGCTGAGTTATAATAGATCTCCTTGTTTGCTTTTCTGTGTCTCTCTCATCTCCTGCTACAATCAAATTGGATGGTCTGTTATTTCAATCCATTTTTGGATTGGATCTTGCCTGAAAACACAGACAGTTGCTAACCAGTATGCCAGGGACCTACATTCCTCAGTCTCTGCCTGGCTGCAGCACTTTCTTTCACTGCTCACGTTACAGCCTGCCTGGTTCGAATATTCACACTGACTTCTACTTCTCCAAGCATGAAGGTCCTCAGCCTGTGTGAAGACGAGATGCGGTTTCTCTTTTGGGCAAGTTGCTTTTCCCTTTTCCAGTGCCAACAGCTCTGTACGGGAACTCCCCTCCCAGTTCCCCACCTCTGACTCTTCACACAGACAGCAAGGAGACAATAAAAGTTCCCTACACACGTCTATAGCCCTCGCTTCGGGGAACATCTTTGCTCATTCTCAAATGCTCCGTAAGTGTTTGTGTGCTCTGCAACCACTGCACAATTTTATGGCGTCTCAGAGAGCTGACGGGTGAAGGATTTGCCTTCACATCACTTCTCAGTCTTCCTTTACAAACCACCTCAAAGATCATTTCAACTTCTTATTGGCCAGCTACATTTCAGTTTCTTGCCGTACGAAGGTCTAGTCAAACTAGGCTCTTCTGTCAAGCTACATCTGCACAGCACGATGCCAAATCAGTTCTGACCATGCTGCTCAGAGGCAACGGAAACGGTAGCAGCTGTGTTCGTGCACAGCTCTGCTTGGGCTAAGCTGTCCTGCCAGAAAGCACCTTCGTTGCTCTGCTCACACCAGCAAGCTCCCACGCTGGGTTTGACTGCTGAAGTAGAGACAAGGCTTGAAGCCAGCTGACAGGGCTCCCAGGTATGGCTACGGCAAGCTGGGGGCCAGTTTACCTGCTTTTTGGCTTGGCCTCTGCATCGAGCCATTCCTCCCTGGCCAGCCACGCAGGCTGGTTCAAGTAGCAAGTGCCGTGAACGCCCCAGTGCCCAGACATAAAAGCTAATCTCTTAGTTAGCTGCTAATCCCCAGCTTCGGTGTGCAGAGACATGTGCGGGTGTTTGCTTTCTGCCGGGCAGCCTGGAGATGGGCTCAACTGCAGCTGAAGCCTGAGGAATGTAGAAAATTTCTGCAATAAAGCTGATAATGGCCATTGCAGGAGAACATGTCATTTCCCGTGGAAGTAATGATAGAACAGGCTGTAAAATATAGGGCCAGACCCAAAATGGCATTTTTCTGTTTATTTCTTCAGTAGTTTTTTTTTCTCCCCGTTGCTGCATGAAAGGCTTCCCCAAATAATAGGGGAAAGGGATGATCGGACTGGAGCATGAAAGCAGTAAACCTGCCAGTGTCCCCCCCCGAAGCGCAAAAATTATTACAACCGCCCCCCCCATCCCCCCAGATTGTATTTTTCTCTTTTCTTTGAAACAGTCCCGAGTGGGACAGCGCAGCTCTGCGAGGACCGAGAACAACCGCTTCAGCCCGCAAGCCGCCCGCTACCCGCAGGGCATCCCTCGGTCACCCGGGCGGGGGCAGCCCCGGCCCCGGCCCCGGGCGGCCCCGGGCGACGGCGGCGGTGGCGGCGGGCTGGCCAAGGGCTCCCTCCCGTGGTAGCTGGGGGGAAAAACTGCCGCCAGTTGCCGGGATATCTCCGCAGCCCCCGGCCGCCCGGTGGCCCCCGGTGCGTGGGCCACCCGCGGCAGGGGCCGGAGGAGCCCCGCTAGTCATTTGGGGAAATGACCGGCTTGTCAGTGGCGCTGGGCACCCCCGGCCACTCCGCAAATACGGGGAAGTGAGCCAGGAAAAAGTAAAGGGAAAGCAAACAAGTCTGAAGTCGCTTTGATTCCCAAAGGATGAAAAGATTTAACAGTGCATGGGGAAAAAAAATGCACTAGATTTACATCGGCCAGAAGGAAAACGTATGTGGGCAAACAGCCCCTGCTTTTGAGTAAGAGCTCTTTTGAGGGGTGTTTTTATTCAAGTCTCCCAAGGAACGCAATCAGTTACTCTGTCTCGTCTAAACTGCGATGGAATATATAATTTCATTTAGCGAGTAACTGGCTCCCTTCGCCTTCATGCGGAGACCCAGGAATGCTGCCAAAGATGCCTCCCGTCTGGAGTCCGCAGTGGCAACAACCCAGCTCTCGGGTTCTGCTTCAGCCCTGTAACTCCTGGCAAGCCCATCACGACGTGCCGCCCGCTCCCGGGCCCCGTGGCGGGGACCTGTCACCCCGGCCCATGGGCCGCAGCGGAAAGGGTGGCAAGTGCTGCAGCTGGGAAAGGAAGATGTGCTCCGCCACCCTGCCCCTGACCAGGGGGACACAAGCTGCCCTGGAAAGACCTTGCAGATACAAAGTGCCGAACGTGGCAGACAGGCGACAGTCCTCACCCATAAGAACATAAAGCTGCCATCGAAAAGCATACTCGAAGCGTGTGTGATACTTTAAAAAGATATTCTGAAATAAATATGAAATGGGTCCTAGCAACCTGGACTTTTTAAGAAGACAGACAAAAAGAGTTAGGCTGACTAGAATTATATGTAACTGGGCATGTGGTAGCAAAGGAAATGGCAAAGAATCTGTATTTTTCATACAGTTTAATAATCTGAAAAGCCTAAGACTGAAGTTAAGCTTTATTACAAGGCCCTATTCATCTACATTTGAAAGTTCTATGACCCACACTTCCCAGCTGCAGCAGGTCGGTAGCTGTCGACATCAGCTTGCTTTGCTGCGCTGCTGGAGCTGTGCCCTCAGATGTTCCTCCTTCATTTACCCTGGAACATGGCAGCTGTTTTGCTAGGAGTGCGCGTCAAAAGATCAAAGGTGGCCACACACTCACACGGGCTCTGCTGTGGCCAATCGCCCTGAAAGGATGCACACAGCTTTGCCACAAAGCAGTGACCAACATTTCCAGGATAAGCAACACTCGTTATAGTTTTAATGAAGCAAAACTGGTCGTTGACTTCAACTTCCTTGCATGACCATGACTCAGAGCATGGTTTTACCTGCCCTGTGCACAAATAGAAACACAGCAAGGATGGGAGGAAGGACCTACAGGGGACCAAGCCAGGTAAACATGTCACTTTGACTTTGAAGGTGCTTTTCCAAACCTGAATGGCAGCATTTATCATTTGAAGTGCTACCACTGCTGAAGAGGCTTCATCTTTCAACTGGTCTTCCTTTATTTCTATTATTTTTCATTGCTTTTGACTAAAGACCAGGAATCTTTGGGACAAGAGAGCTCTTGTTTGGTCTGGAAGCCTAATGTGCCCCTGGAACTGCTGGAGACTTATTTAAGATGGTAACTGACTTTTCCTTTGGGGTTTTTGAAGGATTAGAAATATAATTATTTCAGAAAAATGCATTGTGCCATTCTGTATTTCTATGCTTGCTTCCAGTTTCTTTTGGGTTCAGTTGTTGCTAGCCTTGAGTATTTAGGACTAATCAATTTCCGTTGACTTAACTGGAGAAAGAACCTGCTACGTTACTGAACAGACTCACGTGACGGATATCTTCATCATCTAGGACACTTTTCTCCCTCGAATTTCTATGTCTGCACTGGCTCACGGCAAGTTCAGTTACACAGGGATGTCATCACGACGTAGACAAGAGCTTCCATGTGTGGCGAAGAACCGTGATTTTCTGCATAGCAGTTTGCGTCTGCTGCGCACTGATATATATTTACGATCCTGAACCAAGCCCTGGTCCCACAGAAGTTTGTGCAAGTTTTGCCACGGACTTCAAGAGGCAATTGAATTACGGGAATTCAGTCTGCAATTCTTAGCGCAAACACACCCTACAAAACAGTGTAGGCACATACCCTGTACTATTACAGGAAGCGATAACAAAGTTATTACATACAAAAAGGGCCCAGGACCTAAAAAACAATTCATTACAGAACTAATTTGCTATGTATAGGTTCTCCTGTTGATTGCCTCTGCCACGGCACATCATGCTTTCTAAGACTGCTTTGATTCATCACCTAATATATGTTGCTTAGTGCTCCTGGAGCTCCTGAATTTATGGCTATGAATAAAGAGGGGGAAAAAATCACTGTCTCTGGCTTGGAAGATCTTAAAAACAAACACAGAAAAGAGCAATGACAGCACAAAAAATGGAGCCTCCTAACTGACTATATTTTATAAACTGTGACATTTGGGAAATCTAATGTTCTGGCCTGGAGATGGGATGGGATGGATTGCCCTTAACGATGAATCACTGCTCCGGTATTCCCTGCAGAAGACGATTGTAAAACTGCCTGAGAAGTGGAGCTGGAATAGGAATGAATAGCCTTCTCTTTGGAGATTACCTTAACAGCTAAATACATTCTGTGCTCTTCTTATAGTAACAGTATTTGTAATCAGTTATGTGAAGTTAAGCTACAAAACCGAGTGAAGAGATTGTGATAATTTCAAAGCTATGCTAACAAGTCTTTCTCTTACTCTGTCACTGTATTAAACACAGGGAGGCTGTGAGAATGCCCACGGGAAACGCACTGGCTGATGTACAGCATATGCACCCTTTAAAAAAGAAAAAAAAGACATTTTTATTTCCTTTGAGTGTCATGCAGATACAGATGACAATAATTGTTCAAACTCTGTGGGGATGGCTTTACTTATGCTAGAGGCTGCTCCTGCTTCCCCTGCTGCTCAAAAAAGCTCTTTCACCAAACATAAATCAGGTCCCATCTCTGCCCACTTGTGGCTTGACTTCTTCAGAGAGCCTATTCCTCCAGGTCTGCAAGTACCTCAGTTCTTACCCAAGCTAAAGAAAGCCAAGGTGCTTAGCACCTCACATCGGCCATATAGCACCAAGCATGATTTTGTGCAGGGCAGAGCTTTTCTCAGAGAAACTTCAGCACAGCACCGATCAGTTGCTTAATATACTCACTGCTGGGGAGCGGGGGGTACGGGTGGCATCAGAGAAGGTCTCCCAGCTGGAAACCATGAAGGTCCCTGCCTTAGCTTACCTGGACTCAATTTTATGTTCTGACTTTTATTTTGCAGTTCTTTTGTTAACGAAGAATACTGACAAAATTAAAGTAACCCAAACAGCAGATCCTATTCTGGGCCTCGTGAGGGTTATTGATTAGAAATCCACATGATAAAAACTGCTGTCAATGAGAGTGTTGGGAGGATAATTCCTGAAACCATCCAAATCTGTATCACACGGGACACGTCAGTGTTGCAGCAAAAAGCGAGACTAATAGAAATGTTTTATAGCACTTATGTGATAAGAATCTGATCAGGGTATCACATATATTTTAGGCTATTTTTTAAAACAAAACACCTTGTACACAAACAAGTAAACAAGCTATCACAAACACGTCTTCTGGTTTTGGCTAGCTTCCAGATTTTTACTGAAGGCAGTAGGTGACGCAGTTTCAAATACTTAGTTTCTAATTTTCCAGCTTACCTGGATTTAATAGGAAGCTTTGTGCCTAAATAAGAGTCAGGGGCTTTATTTTGTTCAGTCTGAACTTACATATTTGGGGTTTTATGGAAAACATCATTGTTTGCCTGACTACCCCATGTACAACTGAAATTGTTATTTTTCTGACATCCACTGATGGTTAGAGCTCCGCACTTCCAGCTTCCCATGGAGACGGAGCATGAACTCTCTAATGCATACACACTAAGTCAATAGTAGAGTAAAGTGAGGGTGGTAGCTGTGAAAAGTGTCTGGGATTAGATGGCAGAGAGCTCAGGGTCATTCTAGTCCAGCTTCAGTTCAGCTCCCGTTCATTGCCTGCTATCACTACGATGGCTGTGCCGTCCCCAGGAGCAACGACCAGCTAGGAAAAGCTTTCCCTCTCCTGCCGAAGCTCATCTGCCATGAAATGTGCCTTGTGGGGCCATGGGTGGGCAGCGCCTTCTGCCTCGCAGCAGCTCTGGCTGCAGGTCCCTGCAGGTCGGTCAGGCAGGGCACGGCTCCCACAGCCAGCGGCAACTGCTGCCTCCTGCTTCTAAATTCAGGGACATTTAATTCAGCTCTTCAAGCTAATACCGAATCTACCTGTTTCCCTCTAAGCTGGAAGGTGGCAACTTTTTTCACACCGTTCTTTCTTTTCAAGTCTATCAAACCGTTTTCTGCTTATTCTTAATGGTAGTAACAAAAAGGTAGAAAGTCTTTTACAGCTCTGTGCTGGCAATAGGGAGCCTTGGTGAAAAGCAGAACTGGTGTGAACGGCACATTTTCCATTTTCAGTGCTGCTTTGCAAGTTTCTGACTGCACCAGTTCATTGTTTAGGTTTGTTTGTGAGAGAGCACCTACCTTTCCTCTTTTAACCTAAGTAATCGCATGTGAAGTTCTCTGTGTGCACAGGGTTTTCCCAGTCAGGTTCGCTATCGGCCTTTTATGAGTGCTCCGTTAATCCTGCCCACCGCTTCAACCTCCAGCTCTGTCCTGGGGTTTAAGAAAACAGCAACAACATCTGGGAAATAAACTCATAACTGACGGTGAGTATTTCATTAACTCTGCACCTCGTATCCAACACCCGGAGCAGCGGCACATCACCACCTCTGGAGGGCCTTGTGCAGAGCCCAGTGACACACCACAGAAACTCTCCTTCTTTATAACGTAGCCAGGAGTGTGCTCTCTCCCTCTGACTTCAGCAGCAAAGACTAACTTCAAAACCAGACATGACCTCAAGAGCATCATTTATCGCTGGGAGGGAAAGGTGCCAGCCAAGCCAAAGAAGAAGACAGCCTTGAAATTGGCCAAGAACTGACCCAACACAAAGTACAAAGATGACCCTTCACAGCAATTCCCAGAAGGCAGTTAAGGATGTCATATGGACTAATACAACCTAATGGTTTCTTGCAAGATGGAGAGGGGACAGGTACAGAGCTGAAGTGAAGTGAAGCTGCTGACAGAGGGGCTCTCTGCATAGCAGGAAAGCGTGCAACAGGGAGTGAGAAAAACGGTGCCAATAACTTTTGAAGATGTTGGCTTCCTTACAAAGTTATCATCAGTTTTGTTTATTGTTGATTGCAGTGCAGCAACTTCTTGTGAAGTATCAGTGAAGTTACTTAGCTCTCTGGCGACTTGGCTTATCTACTTCTACATTAGAATAAAATGTATGCTGCCTGGAAACTTCATGAGACTCCCTAATTTAGTATTTGACAGGTATTTGGAGATTTCTAGATGAAGGTTGCAACAGAGAATTTAAAAAGTAAGATAATTGCTTATGAAATATAGTTTCTCAAAAACTTGGGCTTTTTTGAGTAATAACTAACAAATAAATGACAATTTGATAGCCAGCTGTTGGGGTTTCCCTTGTATGAATAGTATGAAGCAACAGCAGCACGCACACACACACCCACCCCCAGAGTTCAAAACCAAGGGAATGTAACTATAAGGAATCTAAAGCAAGCTGGTATTTGTAAAAGCCCGTGCTAATCACAGCAATGCAGACTGGCAGTAGGAACAGAACTGCAGTCGAAGGTAAGATTTGGTGTGGTCAGCTGTAGCAGAGATGCTCATGCTCTGTCACCAAAATCCCAGCTGTGACCTGAAGAGTCAACTGTTTCTTAGATGTCTAGTAACCAAACAATGCTGGACAAAAGACCTGTCTCTAAACCTACTATTTATTTCAGGTCTGGGCCCTGAACAGATGTTCTTATTCTTGGAATGGATTATTGTCTGCTAAGGAAATGACTTAAGACCATCTTATTTGAATGTAAACTACATATTCACATATTACATTCAGTCAGCAAAACCAACACTCCTGCCTGCTAAGCCACATAGTCCACATTAAGTATTTGTTCTAATTGTGCAAATATTGAATGGCTCCAAGTCACTGAAGTCAGCTAATACTGTTTATAAAGCCAGCACTGCCTCGATTCAGATGTTTAAAGTTGCCAGAAAATAATGACTTTTGAAACTTTCCTTTGAAGCTGACTGAAGCACTGCGGGTCTCTCCATATTCATGTCCCTTCACAAAGAAGGGGTTGTCTAGATGCCGAGGGAAAGCACTGGGAGGCTTCTCAAAGGGGGATTCATCCAAAGAACAAAAAGCTCCAACCTCTGCCCCTACTGGAGTGCCAAGAGGTTTGCCTGCTTTGTTTTATTTTGTTTTTTAATCACTCCTTCAACAGATGGGCAACAGTCACACATCTCCTCAGAAAAGTTCACCCAAGAGGACGGTCAAGCTTCCAGCAGCCCCCGATACGGAACAGACAAAAAGCTGTTTCTCTGAACCAGGCCCTGCTCTTGGGGCAAGCAGTTTTGACATTCAAATTCAAATGGTGCCACGCTCAAACTCAAGCATCTACAGTTCTGGTGGGTCCAGCGGGCCACACGCTGCGCATGTACCTCGTTAATAGCTAAAGGTCTGCTAGCACAGGAGACTGGCACTGCCCTGCTCCTGCTGGGGCACACAGCTTTCACTCCTGAATTTCTGAAAAAGTTTGATCTACAGAGGAATTTGAATGGCAAGAATGTATTCCTTTCACAGCAATGTATTTTTCTTGTACCTTAAATACTGTCACCGACAGGTAATTTTAAAGGTGTTACTACATTTTTTCCTATGGATTTAATTAATTTCCAGTGCTTTATTTTCTGTGCAGTGTCACTGAATCAAGGAATACTTCTTAGCCATAAGAAAACAATGTGCTTAAATAGAAAGTTTAGTTAATAAGTTAATTATAGTTAATTGAAAGCTAGAGGCACCTGAAGGCATGGTTCCTCCACCAGTGTAAGCCGACCTAAAACTAAACTGCTGATAAAAAGGTGTTTGTTCCCACCCTTTCCCTGGTGTCGGAGCCGGCACAAGAGCTAAACTCTTACATGGGACATTTTTAGTCAGACCAAGAAGCCTCATGGGTGTGCAGCTCTTCGAGGGAGGTAGTGGGAAGGTGTGAGCGGGGCAGAAGGGGAAGACAGGACTTGCCCCTGTGAGCAGGAACACAGCCTTCGATTAGCTTAAATTGATCAGGAAACTGCACTGAGGCACGGTTATCTGACCCCATTCATGCGTAAATGTACTGGTATGGACTTCACAGCGGTGAGCACTCCGCCATCCATACGCGACTACATAAACTGCAGGATAACAGTGATGCCCGACTACCAGGTTTCAAAGGTCAGGGATGCTCTGTTGACACGAACTCAGAGGTTTGGTACAAGCTAACCGTAGAGTCAGCAGGACAAAACCCTGCCTATAACACAGCACAGCAAGGGTAGCCTCGTCAGGACCAAATTAATTTTTGAAATGCAATATGCAGTCTTTGCTCACACAAACTTAATTGCTACATGAAGAACATTTTTATAGTTTAAAATTTTGTCTTCAAAGAAGAAAATAAGGAGGAAGGAAAAAGAGTCTAATTGGCTTTTAAACTCTGATGTTCAGCACAATATATCACACACACAGCAAATCAAAGCCAGGTTAGACTTAGCTTTTCTGCAGCTTTTTCCTTCCATACCTTTCCAGGATTACTAATTAATAGAGACCAGATGTCAAATACTTTAGCATGGCCTTAAATCCAGGATGCAAAGAGCCCGATCTCCTTATTGCCCTGGGGCCTCATGTGCAAATTGAATTTTAGCATGGCTATTGATTTGCTAACATTTTGTATCCCTCTGCCCTTTAACCTGTTGTAAATAATGATACAAAAGAGAACAAGGTCCAACCATACAAATACCTTCCTCTCTAACATTTTATGCCAAATCTTCTTCTAAACAGTGATCAGCAATAAGCAGGATTCCACTCAAAGACTTGCAGATACAACATAAAAGTAGAAAAAATGATGAGAAACAAAATTTTGAATTTATATCTTTATTATACAGGCCCGAAGCTGTGGTCACCATGCAGTTACACCATAATGGGAATGATCTAGCTGAAAGGATCTCACTAAACAAATGTGAAGAGACCACAGACTACAGCATTCCAAATAACTGGCACTTTAATTTTTGAAAGAGCAAAAATAAATAAAGGAATGGCAAGTATGTCCTTTTCACATATGGTGGGGCATATACATATTCCTTCTTTTCTATAGCTATTCAAGAGACAAAATTAGCAAATACTGCCCGAAAACGCAGACCTTTCATGTGAGGGCTCAGCTAACTTAGCTGTTTCTCTCCCCTTGGCTATTAGATCAAACACACATTTGGACAGGTGCGTATGCCGAAAAAGAAATGCGATGTATTTTTTTTGTATTTCATTTCTACTTCCTGCCCTTTCCTCCTCCTTTCAGGACACTAACAGGAAGTAGTTGGAGACATCTAATCAAATAAAAGCCCTGGAACTTTTTGCTTCTAGTTTTTCGTGATAGTCTCATAATTTAAGGATTCATCACAAATCTAAAAAGGTTCAGGTGTCTCACAAGGAATTCATCATCTCTGGAATATAGATAGCCACAGTGAAGAGCTGCACACAGACTGCACACATAGTGTTATGTAAAAGTGGTAATCTTTAAAAAAACAAAACATTTTTTTTAAAATTTGTAGATCAAAACAAAGCACATCTTATTCCCTACAGGATTTTCTTGCAACCTGTTCTTCACTTATTTGCACTAGGAGATGCTACAAATGGTATTAGTTACAATATACAGTCCACGGTCATCTTCTGGTCCAGCAGAAGAACCTGTCTCTCCGATGGACGCAAAACTGTTCATCTGAGCAGATCATCCTCAACAGCACAAATATGGTCTAGAAACTCATAGAGTTTATGGTTTTAATTTATAAAATTAAACCTGCCCCAGACAGGTAATACTGGTATGTAAGTTTGCCATCCCTGGGTTCTGTCAGAAACGGGGTACTGAGGTGCTCAGAGCCGTCTCAGTCTGCAGCGCTGGGATCCTTCTGGCACTTCAGACCCAAGACGCGATGTGATGCACGCTAGAACATGGGCGCACTTCTCACTTAACTCTGCAGAGCCCGGGACATGGTAAGCTGCCAGAACCTCCTTCATCTTGCCTGTTGACAAAAGGAACAATAACTAGTCATCACTGGTTGCTGGAGTGTAATTCTAATTTTTAAAAAGCCCTATAAATGAGATGACCATTTTTATTTTTTTTTTACCAGGCAATAGCAAGCGTTTCATAAATAACAGATTTGGGATAATGTTTATTGTCTCTCTGTTAGCCACAGGATGCTCATGAGGGAGAAAGGTGTCTTATACTGCATGGTTCCTAAAATATTACCCAGGATTAAACATACCATTATTTTAAAAGCATTATTAATTTTCCCTTTCAGTGTTCAGTAGCTTAGTACTTTAAAATTTTCATTAAAATATTATCTCTGTAAAGACTAATTCTTTATAGCAGATTTTCTGGCTAAAAGTGCTGTATTGTCTCACACACACTGTACACGAGATACAGTGTAAACAATTTAGAGGATTAACAAACAATTAACGAGTAAGAATCCAACAGATTAATAAGTGGCTTATGTAAGTTTGGTGTAGAACTCTCTCTACCACATACTGGTCATGTCCATTATGTATTGATAACAACTATTAATCATAACAATTATAAATCCTTCATAAATTACTTACTGAATGGGCTTCACAGAACCAAGGGTCAGAGAAGACCTCTACGTTATCTACTCTGATTTCCTGACAATGATAATTTTTCCAGATAGTCCTCTGTGAAGTCCAGGCAGTTTGGTTCTCAGAAAACCAAACTTTAAGTATCACAGACTGAGAAAAGGAAAGACCAAGAATATGCCTCCAATATATATCTGCTGCAGAACAGGTAGAAGGAGAAGCAGAGGTAACTCTGGAGGGTGATTCACCCACTCCTTAGGTAGTCTCTAAAAGTTGCCCATTGTTTTTCCATGCACTGTAAGTAGACTAAAGACAAACTTTCTTATGGCTTTTGAGTGCTTTGGATCCTACCACAGGTATCTGACTATGTTCACCTATTTATTTCACAAAGACCATTCACAAAGCCACCAGATCCCAGTAATTCTCAATCAATACTGACATAGGGAAAATTAGAAAAAGTATAATTGCCTCAATCTAATGTAAATACTGAAGTCATGCAATAAATTCCAGAACTAACATTAAGTTTTTTGTTACATACCCTGAAATTTTGTGGAGATATCCAAAGTACTTTTTGCATATATAATTATTATCCTTATCATTATCACATAGCTAGAAATCACTAAAGGAACAGGGCTAGCAGGTAATTTCAGAGACCGCTTCGCCCATCCCTGACCTATGCCATCTCTGCTGCTGTTTGTCTAACCTATTTTTAAACACCTGAAGTTTCCATAAATTCCCCCCAAACAACCTCTTCCAGGGCTCCACTTTTCCTTGCCATTTACATTTTGTTCCTGATGCTTATACTAAATCATCCTTATTGAGATCCAAGCCTATTAGTGCTTTCTTGTATCGACAGCCTACATGGCAGCTAAATCCCTTCCTCTTTAGAGTCACCCATTGCTGTACGAAGGCTGCTATCATGTCTTCCTTTCCTCCTCTCATCTGTAGACTAAACAACCCTTCCAATCTTTCCTTGAAGGCCCACGTGGTTTAGATCTTTGAGCCCAGCTTGTTGGATCCCACCTGAGCTGCAGTTCCTGCAAGTGGGTAAAGCTCTTCCACTGAGGCCTTATCAGTGCTGAGTAGAGCAAAATAATTACATTTTATGCTTTATTACCCCCCTTCCTACAGCCCACAACAGCACTGGCCTTGTTTGCAGTGGCACAACGTCACTGGTGCGTGTTCAGCTTGGGATCATTATGACACCGGGTCTTTTCTGCAGAACTGCTGCTTGGCCAGTTATTTCCCATCTGTATTTCTGCGCAGCTGATGATGTTGAGCTATATGTACAGTTCTGCATTTGCTCTAATGTAACTGCTGGAAAGCTGATATTTTCTAGGCTACTCTGCTACTTTATCAAGGTCATTTTCAATTGCCTTGCTTTGTTCTGCTCTATGAATTTATTAAGCATACTTTCTAACCTTTCATCCAAGCTGTCAGTATGAATACTGAATAGTACCAGAACAAGGAAAAACACTTGCAGAACTGCACTTAATGGCGTATCATTGAGAACTACTCTCTGCATACAGTTTCCAAATCATTTATGCACTCACATAATAATAATTTATCCTAGCCCAGTTTCCCTGGCACGCATGAGAATAATAACAACTGAAATATTTTGCCATACAGTCTTGTTCAAATAAAGCAGATAATACTAGTAAATACCTTTTAAAATGAAGTACTGTATACACTTCAAAAATGAAAGCATTATGCAGAAAAGATTCCAAGGGAGAATAGTCTTGCTGACAACTGATTTTACATCCATATAGCTAATTTTATGAAGTATGTGCTCTACTGGAATATTGTTCAATTTAGGCTTAATGGAAGTCTTTCATAGCCTCTTAAAATTGAGTTTTGTTCAATGGAAACCTCCACTGAGAAAGCAACAAAGACATACCACTGCAATACCTCCTTTGGAAATAAATCAGTTGCACAGCTTCACAAAACTCTAAGCTGCAAAATTACTGTTTACTATTTATCTTGCGTAAGTTCTTGATCAAACGTACTGAAAGAGGATGGCTAACACCAACAGGACTGATCATACTAAGCCTTTCAAAGAAAGGATTGCCATGTACATCAATCTTTATGGAGATACAAGCCAATTCCACAAATACAGGAGGCACAGATCACGCTTCTTACTTAATTTGGGTTATTTGGCAGACCTTTTGTACTTTTCACTCTGTGATATATTCTGTTTATGCTGAGCTACTCACAAAAGTGAAATAACTTGTTTCCTGAGGCAGAGACAGAGCCCCCAGTACCTTCCCAGTGATGTACAATATTCAGTCCTGGACTGGAAGAACTGGGAGGCCAGCAGAAGTTCAAATACAAGGTAGTCGGTAAATACAAAAGAAATCCCACCTTCTTTTAACAAGAAATTTATTTGATTTGATATTTAGAGAAATATCCCATTGGATTTCCAGTCAAAAGAAGAGAGACTGACTTTCCTCTGAAAAATATGTGGTTACAGAGAGACGGCAGCATAAAGACTACACACAAATACTTTTGACTTTCTCCAGTGGAAAAGAAGGAAATAGGAGAAGGAAGGACAGGCACGCCAGCCTGACCCAGGACCACTCATGAAGTACAGCCTGCTGTCTGACTACCAGGGCAGAGAAGGATTCCCACAAAAAACTCGCTCATTACGGGAAGTCGAAAGTCCTGAGGCTGAGATAAACCAGACGTCAGCGCCTCTCTGAGAACAGCTCTAGGGATTAAAAATTATAAGGATTTAAGAGACTTCATCAAGAATCATAGACATCCAGATAGCAAAACTACCTTCGTCTTTTTGTCAGAGTCAGGGCTAGGATTTCCGACCTTTCCTGGGATCAAGACTTTTGCTAACAATGAAAGGGGAAGACAGACAAACTGCTCAGTCAGAAACACAGCTGAGAGAAAACGCAGACAGCAGCTTGCTCAGGAGCTGAAGAGCTGATACTCTGTTGACATGGAAAGACATACATGTCATAGCGACTTCTCTCTTAAAAGATCATCATCGTTCTCTTTGCAATCCAGAAACTAAATCTGCTCAGCTCGTCTACGTTGCAGGTGAGGGAAGGTGAACTGCTAAGGGCTGAACCCTGCTTTCTGTGCACCGGGTGCATCATGACATGGTCATCTCCTGGCAGAGAAAGGGGGATGAGGGGGACTGCAGGACGGTTCCTGCTCGCGGTTGAACTGTCCTGTCTCTGTGTGCATATGCAGATCTCGCCTACGAAATGGGAAAGGGCTGCATGTGCTTTGAACAGCCCTGACCTCCAACACACGGATAGGATACTGCTTTGTTCCACCAAGACCACCAAAACCTCCATATGAGGTCACCCGAGTGAGTTTCCCAACCCTCTGGGAAAAAGGGAGGAAGAGGAGAGGCATTGGCCTGTTGGCACTGGCACCACAGTGGGACACGTCTCACAGGCCCAAGGGTAGGCCAGGCTGAGGGCAGCCAAAGCCTGCAACGCATGAGGCAAAGCTGGGCACACAATGTCAGAGATGCACCCCATCTGCAGGCAAAAGAGACAAAAAGTGGGTGGGTTGGTATTACTGTGACCTGAAACCACCTAGGCTGGAAATAAAGGCAATTCCTCTGCAGTAACTCTACAGTGGTCCAAAACCCTTGTATAACACTGCTGCAAGTTTTTGAAACATCCAGTGCATTTTTTTTTCCTGAGTAACTGCTGCTTTTCTGCAGTGGCTGAAGTTGCACCCAAAGATGCAGTTCCAGTGTGCATAAAATCTCTTCTTACGACTCAAACAACGTGCAGGTGAGCCGCTCCAGTCATGTGGAAGGGGGTGGGGGGCGACTCACCTCACTTGGGTTGGGTACCCAAGGATGGGACTCAGCTATCTATGCTTAGGTGTCTAGTGCCTTTTCAGATGCCCTAAAGGTTTCCCGCCACATCAGCATGGGAACCATCAGGACATCTTTAATGGCACTAGCCACTACTGTTTAGGCAAGCAAATCCATGATAAATGTCACGTACCCAGCCAGCAATCTACAGCCAGTCAATGATGGGAGGAGAATTTGTCCCATGCTCGCCTAAGTATGTAAGACATGCGGCAGGAGCAGCCCTGAGAGGTGTGTGGGTGTCCCACCCCCACTATTTAGCACTCGCTCTATATTACAGAGACAAACCAGTCAGCTTTGCAGTGTAAATGTTTCATAGGGGTAAAGTTAAGTGAGATGAGTCCCACGCATTTTTTTCAAAAGCAGCAATAGGAGTCTGTATATAAAACAGTGTAACATTAGTGTGTTGATTGACAGAGGGAAAATTTGTACCACTCAGTGTAATTAAGACTGAAGTTACCAAATAGAGATTAATAGCAAGTGCAAAATTTCTCCTGATGTTAGCAAGCAGCATAAAACCTACATAATTTAACTGACTTTAAATTTCAGTGCAAGTTTATGGGTAGAGAGTAGGTAGACTACTGATAATGAAATACCTCGATCTGTTCGTTCCTTGAAGTCAAATGTCTTAGCCTTTACAGTAAGGAAATGCTGATGATGGTATCTACTTGAATTAAATTATGAAGCCCCTGTCCCTGATGTTAGAGAAGATTCTATCAAGGTAATAATAATATTTAGAACATCATGTGATGTTATGTATTTTGGTGTCATATCTAAAGAAGTAGTAGGAAAACTGAAAATTATGATGGTACTTTATATGACTCAATCTAAGGGGACTTTGGGGGAAAAAATGAGTAGTGATGTTCAGTATCTGAATTGCTGTATTATTTCTGTACCTTTATACACAAAGGTTCTTATAGTTAATTTTTTAAAACAGATTAACAGGCTAAAAGTAAGCAGAAGTACTAGAATATATCTAAAAGTCTTGCTATCATAAAGATATCAGGGATATAAGGATAAAGAGAAGCTACAATGTGCTTAATTACCATGGATAACAAAATCTCTAAACTTTTAAAGAATTTATTTAGAAATACATTTTAAAACTAACAAGGATCTGCCAGTTTAACAATCACATGAAACAGTTTAAAATAGGAGAAAATCCTACACTTGACAGAAATAGTAGTATATACTATTCTTTAAAACAATTTAAAATCATTAGAAAAAATCCTGTATAACATGATTTTAAAATCTGCTTAACTTGAAAAGCTTTTCTGCATTGAATATGGTGGTGTATGTGATATCAGTTAGAAATGAACAGTCCAGTGGCACACTGCATTCTGTAGTTAAGACCTGACGAGGGTACCAAGTGATAACCCAGTTGCCAGTCCTCCAAAATACAGGCTGGGATCCAGCAACTTTTTATGGGATTGGGCGAGTTCTGTGCTGGAGGGGGAATTTTACAGCCTTGCAGCAGTTCCCCTGGTGTGTGACTGAAAATGCAGGCACTGCACAAGCCAACAACTGTAGACACCTCTGACCTCCCCACTTTCTTCCCCTCCCTTCAGGTAATCTATGCCTGGTTTTTTTCACTCCATATATATCTTCCTTGAGCAAGAATTCTGTAATCCAAACTATATCCTCATTGCAGCTGTACAAACTCTGACCAAACTCAGTCCTTGGCTTTATCAAATCCAGTGTTGTCAACTCTGCAGAGTTTCTTGTGAGCTCCATGACGTGATGTTTTTCTGTAAAGCTTCTCCTTCTGAAGAGAGCTGCTCATGCCAGAATCTGAATTTTCATCTTTTAGTTTCTTTTTGTATGCTCATAGATGCAAAGAAAGGGTGTAAAATGTGATTTTAGGTGCCGATAGGCTCAGAAGAGGCTGAGAAAAACAGAAGGAAAAATAAAAGGGATTTACAGAGCTTTAATTTTAAGATTTCAAGATTTTAAAGCCAGTCCATAATTTTTGAATGTTTGACATTTGCAAGACAAAAACCATCCAAATCTGCTGTCTTGCAGCTTTGCAGGCTGAAGCAGTTATCCTGCTCTGCCTTGCCATGAGGGAGACAAAGATTTATGTTCATTTTGGGGTATGTCTACACAGTTATGTGACTGAATCTTGACCACGAGCCAACTCTTGACATACTTGCTAGAACGCTTCATCGACTTTCAAGCCAAACAGTGCTCATCAGGGTGGCTATGGTATGGCAGAGGGTGTGAGCTGAAAACTGCAAACAACACTTCGAGGTGTTAATGAAGAGCAGCCTTAATCTCTCCTCAGCCAGGCTTGACTGTGGGAATGCTTCTGGTTTGCTTCAAGGCAAAGGCATATCCATAAACACAGCAGGGCAGTTCAAGCGAACTCTTTTGCGCTGCACTGAAGCAGTGAGGATGGGCTCACAGAGCAGGGTGGCGCCGAGAGCTGGTACGCATGGCGAGAGCATCCCCATCACACAGCTACACGTCCCACGGGAGAGCCAGGAGCCGACAGCATGACTGCTCCTGTGCTGCATCAGTCCAGCAGGATAAGCCTTAAACTAACCTGGACCTCTTTGCCTTGCAGGAGCCGGGGCATCTTATGGGTGGCGGTAACTGATTTAGGGAGCTGTTTGCTGCCAGCATTCAGGTGAACATAATCTGTCCCAAATTTCTGCCTTCCCCCAGCATGATCCAGCAGGGAGGGGGAGCACTCGCTGCCAGCACCTCACTCAACCGACAGGCAGGTCAGGTGCCGCTGCCTCCCAGTTGTGGGGCTGGTGCATTCCCATAACTGGTTGCACTGAGACAAAGTAGATAAAATTCATTGCACAATCACTGAGTTATCAGCTAGGATCAGCTAACAAATTGTTTGCCAGCAGCACACAGCACCTCCCTGTACTATCTCAAAGCAGTAACTGATGGTTGGGCTTCCAACAACATGGAGGAAGCAAGCTGAAACCTAAATCAGCATCCCTACCCTGAAATGGACTTGAAGCTCTTACACCTCTCAGTGTTTGTCAGGGCTGTATCACACCGATGGCTTGCAGAGATCCCAAGACAACCAACAAACCTAGATTCTTCTTATCTCTCACAGCTGAAGTGTCTTGCTTTTTTACTACTGTGTCCCACCTCACTGAATACCTACGAGCATCTGGTTCCCAAAGGCAATCTCAGGAGCATACAAAACTGTCCATAGTCCTTTGCTATGGGGAATTGGAGAGGTACCAAGTAGGGGAACAGGAGACCAAAAGGTCTCAGCATGCAGGCTTATCCTATTCCTTTCCATTAACTGGCCAAACTCTGTCCTAAAAGTTGAGGGTTTTTTTCTTTTTTAACATCTTTTTGCTTACCGTTCCAGAAATTAATTGATCTTATGGCTAGAATCTTCTTTTCTAATTTGCAGCTTACATTTATTCATGACCAATTTATATCCCCGAGGTTTGTGTCTAAAATAAGCAGATTCTCTTTTTTTGCAGGTGTGCATCACTTGAAGGCAGTTAGAGAGACCATGATCACAGTGTCTTTCCCACGCTTCCTTTTACTAGGTTATGTCAACATCTGTTGCCTCTTAGTTCTCCTGTTCCTTCCCTAGCTTGCCTCTGAGTCTCCTCCAGTTTGATTTAATCTTTCTTGAACATGGGTGATGAAGCTTACATACTTTACCCTACAAAAGCCTCTTTAGGAGACTGATTGACAGAGTCCCTTGGGAGGCAGTCCTGAGGGACAAAGGAGTCCAGGAGGGCTGGACATTCTTCAAGAACGAAATCTTAAAGGCACAGGAGCAGGCCGTCCCCATGTGTCAAAAGATGAGCCATCAGGGAAGACAACTGGTGTGCTTGAACAGAGAGATTTGGCTGGAACTCATGGGAAAAAAGAGAGTTTATGACCTATGGAAGAAGGGGCAGACAAGTCAGGAGGACTACAAGGATGTCGTGGTTTTGCAGGGATAAAATTAGAAGGGCCAAAGCCCAACAAGAACTTAATCTGGCTACTGCCGCAAAAGACAATAAAAATGTTTCTATAAATACATTAGCAACAAAAGGAGGGCTAAGGAGAATCTCCATCCTTTATTGGATGCAGGAGGAAACACAGTGGCAAAGGATGAGGAAACACAGTGGCAAAGGATGCAGAAAAGGCTGAAGTACTTAATGCCTTCTCTGCCTCAGTCTTTAACAGTAAGACCAGTTGTTCTCAGGGTGCTCAGCCCCCTGAGCTGGAAGACAGGGACAGAGAGCAGAATGAAGCCCCCATAATGCAAGGGGAAATGGTTAGTGACCTGCTACACCACTTAGACACACACAAGTCTGGGGCCAGATGGGATCCACCCAAAGGTACTGAGGGAGCTGGCAGAAGTGCTCACCAAGCCACTTTCTATCATTTACCAGCAGTCCTAGCTAACTGGGGAGGTTCCATTGACTGGAAGTTAGCAAATGTGATGTCCATCTACAAGAAGGGCCAGAAGGAGGATCCAAGAAACTACAGACCTGTTAGTCTGACCTCGGTGACAGGGAAAGTTATGGAGCAGATCACCTTGAGTGCCATTATGCAGCACATACAGGACAATCAGGTGATCAGGCCCAGTCAGCACGGGTTTATGAAAGGCAAGTCCTGCTTAACTAACTTGATCTCCTTCTATAAGGTGACTCACTTAGTGCATGAGGGAAAGGCTATGGATGTTGTCTACCTGGACTTTAGTAAAGCCTTAGACGCCATTTCCCACAGCATTCTCCTAGAGGATCTGGCTGCTCATGGCTTGGATGGGTGTACTCTTCACTGGGTAAAAAACTGGCTGGATAGCCAGGCCCAAAGAGTTGTGGTGAACAGAGTTAAATCCAGTTGGTGGCTGGTCACAAGTGGTGTTCCCCAGGGCTTGGTATTGGTGTCAGTTCTGTTCAATATCTTTATCAATGATGTGGATGAGGGGATCAAGTGCACCCTCAGTAAGTTTGCAGACAACACTGAGTTGGGCAGGAGTGTTGATCTGCTTGAGGATAGGAAGGCTCTACAGAGGGATCTGGACTGGCTGGATAGATGGGCCAAGGCCAATGGTATGAGGTTCAACAAGGTTGAGTGCTGGGTCCTGCACTTGGGTCACAACAACCCAATGCAACGCTACAGGCTTGGGGAAGAGTGGCTACCTGGCAGAAAAGGACCTGTTGGTCAACAGCCAGCTGAATATGAGCCAGCAGTGTGCCCAAGTGGCCAAGAAGGCAAACAGCATCCTGGGTTGTATCAGAAAGAGTGTGGCCAGCAAGACTAGGGAAGTGATTGCCCCCTGTACTCCGCACTGGTAAGGCCCCACCTTGAATATGGTGTTCCATTTTGGGCCCCTCACTACAAGAAAGACATCGAAATTCTGGAGCATGCTAAGAGAAGGACAACAAAGCTGGTGAAGGGTCTAGAGCACAAGTCTTATGAGGAGCCGCTGAGGGAACTGGGGTTGCTCAGCCTGGAGAAAAGGAGGCTCAGGGGAGACCTTATCGCTCTCCACAACTACCTGAAAGGAGGTTGTAGCGAGGTGGGGTTCAGTTTCTTCTCCCAAGTAACAAGTGATAGGACAAGAGGAAATGGCCTCAAGTTGTGGCAGGGGAGGTTTAGGTTGGATATCAGGAAAAATTTCTTCACTGAAAGGGTTGTCAAGCATTGGAACAGGCTGCCCAGGGAAGTGGATGAGTCACTATCCCTGGAGGTATTTAAAAGACATGTAGATGTGGCACTTAGGCACATGGTTTAGTGGTGGACTTGGTAGTGTGAGGTTTACGGTTGGACTCGATGATCTTAAAGGTCTTTTCCATCCTGAACGATTCTATGATTCTATGATAAAGGCACTGATAACTTCACTATCTCTACTGGAGATACCTTTGCTTCATATGCCCTTTTTTTACCCCTTTTTTACACAGCTGTATTACACCAATGACTCAGAGACATCTCACAACTAATAAACATACTTTGGTTTTCCCTCATTTTCCTGTCTTCAAAAAGTAAATGCAGAAACTGTTTATTTCTTTAAACATCTGACTTTATATTTGTACTACTAAATTTCATCCCAGTCTTCCAGCATCTCCTTTGCATGACAGTTACCCACGCGGAGTTGCTCACTAGGGTTTTACCAGTTTGCAGAATGAATGTGTTTGCTGTGTCTACATGCCCCTCTGCTGTCTAAGAAATGTGTCTTTTGCCTGGCTTTAACCACGCAGTGGAGACCATCAGCTTCCTTCCCCCCTGCCCTTCGCAGTTCCCACTCTGCAGTGGAAATGCCATTTCCAATAGCTACCATGCAGGAATTGCCTCCCTGGTGGATTAGAAATGTATGAATAGCCATGAAAGGTGAACCATGCAACCTAGCAGCTTCTCTTAAAGATCCCGAAAATTGCTTGAAAATATCAGTCTACATTTAAAAGTAATTATTTATATTTAGCTTTAATGAATCCCTTAAATAACTTTATTTTAGATACAAGTTACGATCTGGCATTACTTGTGGTTTCTCTGTGACCCTGGCTGCTATTGATCAGAAAGCCACTAATCCCAGTGCTGATTTTGTCTTGTTGGGCCTGGCATTAAAAATATTATGGCACCTTTAATCAAAATTTATAAATTATGTAAACAGAATGCCTCTTATTCCCATACTCTTGTTATTCTATAAATGTTTCTGTATTGATGGTAGATCCGTCCAGCACTAGATAAGCAGAAGACACTCTTCCTGTAGGTCATTTTCTTTCAGATCATTAACTCCATTTTCTAGTCAGCTGTCTCTCTGCAAATTCTAAGAACATTGATTGAATCTGTACTGGTGTTACCGCACATCCATTTCAGTTATTCCAATCAAATACCACAACATATAAAAAATGCGTCAGATAATCACTATGGGACGACAGAATTTCTGGGCATAGGCAAGGCTCTTGCACACGTTGAAGACTATTGGCTGCTATTACACCAGCTATGGTCTCTCAGTGACTTACTATTAAATCCATACTGGAGGTTTAACTGCATTAACTGTTCAATAGATTTTGTTTCTACATTCACTCATATGACATTTTAGAATGCCTAAATCTAGCTCTTAAAAAAAAAAAATCTTTAATATCCTTCTTAATAAAAAACAACTGAAATAGTTCTGTATAAATAATTATGATAATTAGCAAAATACTTAAGTAAGCAGTATTATTTACACTACTGCAATAATCAAAGGAAATCTTAAAGGAGTAGATAAGAGAATTTATTATTTTACCAGCTACCCGAGCCCACCTTTTTCTTCTAAAATACAGACCCAGGCACCCTTCACATCAATCCAGAAACATCTCCATCACCACTATTCTTCTGCATGAACTCTGACAAACAAAGACTTCGATCTGGTTTTAAACAATGGTAGTTGCATTTGCTTGATACCTCTGCTTTTAAAATGATTCCTTTTGCACAGGCCCACTTCTAAAATCTTGTGAAGTTCCAAAGTTGTCAGGTATTCAATATTAGGTCCTTAAAAATCTTCAGCTTTTTCAAACATACTATTGTCAGACACTATTTTTTCAAGAAATGGGAAAATGAAAGTAAAATTCAACTTCAGTTGTGCAGAGACAATATTTTTTTCTAAAAAAGACAATCACTAGAGCTAGAGTCTTTGTTCCTCAGCTCCATCACAGACCACCCAATCTACAGAAAGTTAACCATCAGCTCCAGTCAGCAGAGGAATGCAGCCTGCTCTGGGTACAAAGGATGCCCAGAGAGCCAAATTCATACCATTCCTGTTCACCAAAGGATTTAAACCAGAAATATTCTTGCTAATTGCTATAATGTTTTCTTACTGTAACTACCACCAGTATTTCTGAAGAGATCTGACATTATGCAAAGCATGAAAATATATTAACAAGTTGTTTGAGGCAGCGGAAGATAAAGAAACTTCAGAGGACAGTTGGTTTCTAATCAGATTAAGCTGTTGAGAATAATAAATTTAAAAATAATCTGAAGACCCTGAATTTTACTATGAAAACATATTCTGTTTCTTATTTTGAACAAAAATTCAGCACAAAGGAAAATTCCTTTACTGTAAGCAAAGCTTTTAGTAATAAAACAAGACATTGCAATAGGTGTTTAAGATGTACTAAAAAGAACAATCTATCACAATGCCAAAATAGCATTAAAAAAAAAAACAGAAGTAAAAAAATGGCAATTAACTTACTAACTGTTAGGCTGTGCTCTTTGGCTCATATCACTACTAGAAAAATCTTGCTATTAGTATTTCATTAGTAATTCTATTATAAAATGAACAGTATATATTTTTGGCCTAATTGTAGAACATGTTTCTGCAGCGATATAAATAGTTGGAAAAAACACACGTACTGCGGAGAACAAACGCATCTGACCAGAAGTAAATATGTACAATATAACAGAGCTAATTGAGTGAGAAGGCTTAATCAATCCAAAGAAAACTTTATCCCCTTAGTTACTTTAATCACTGAATTCCTACATATGTGGGCAGAAGACTGGTGAAATATAATATTCGCCTAAAATATATACTTATATTTCTTGAACAGTTTCAGCCTAGGAAAATTGAGTCTGGTGCTTTTAAATACAACTTCTTTGGAGATTCCTAAGAATGTAGAGGACTTTCCAAAAATGTCATTTGTAAAGTTTTTTTTTGTGAGTGCATTGCTGCCAAGTATTTCTACCACTAAAGAAATGCTATTTCAGCTGCATTTGAGCAGAGTAATAGTGGTAGCTAATGGCCTATTCAGTTAATCATAGTTATTCACTCCCTGGAAATGCCTCAGGATATAATAAATGTTTTGTTTTCTTTGTGGACTCTTAAATTACAGGCATTATATAATACCCATGATATATAACCTATCAGTACGAATACAAACTGAATCCAAAACCACTCCCCTAAAATAATTCTAATATTTGCAGCCTCCAAAGAAAGAAAAATACAGTTGTTACCCACAGAGCTACTGAAATAGCACTGATAGCAGAGTAAGAAATGGCTATAAAAGAAAGTTCTGGTTTAACTAAAATGTGGCTATTTGTCATCCATTTACAGAGGCCTGAAATAACTATTACAGAACATTTTTTAAACAAAAAAACCCAAGAAACATGTTCAAATAGCTGAACCACATACAACCTTTCCTAATGGAAAAAAAGGTTGCAGTTTTGCCCATAAAAGACAGATCGACCATAAAGTTTTCATGCTGAGACCAATGCTCTCATTGGGTGTTCTACCAATATAGGATTTATCCTGTTCACCTCTTTTTACATTCATTTAGGTTGTAGAAGTCCCTGTCAGGCTTAGCTCTGCTTTGTCAGGGAAGATGATATTTATTATGCTGTGTGTGGACTACCTGTCACAAGGGTAAGGTCCTAGCTGGTTATACCTCATCTCTTTGTGGTTGTCATTACACTGATGACGCACAGAACCCCTTGCAGCTTCTTCAGGAATTTTCTTCCAGATGCATTTTAAAAAGCGGCAGAATACATTTTAAAACAATGTTAGGCTTCCAAAGTCAGAGCAGGCTGTGTTTTTCAGTTGCAATTGCTTTGCAGAAAGGATTAGATTACTAGCTCATAAAAATATTCCCCTGGCTACTTCAAGGAGTGAAGACAACCTCAAAAAGAGTCTTCTGTTGGCTTCCTGCATGGAAGAACTCCTCCATGAAAGCACACAAAGACTCAAAATGCTTTCAAAATCAGAAGATGGATGAAGTTTGGTATTAAACACCTCTTTCATTTCTCCTGGAGAAAAAGATACCCAGGTATTTGCTGAAGAGGTGATAAAAGACATAGCACAGGTGGTGGTGTTCTAGCTTTAACTTCAGTTTTGTAGAACTGTTAAGAATTTAGTGATGAAAAGATAATCAAATGAAAGTAATTATAAAACAAGAGATTTCATGATTCCTAGGAAGGAAAGAGAAGACAAGTGCTAGGGGAGCGCAGGGAATGCAGCCGTAGCCAGCTCCAGGGACTAATCCAGGACTCCCCCAGGGAAAGGTGATCCAAGCGGGGAAAAGTTCAGATGAGAGGGCAAGTTTACAGAAGGGCAGCGCTAAAGGCACGGCAGCAAATTAACCCGGTGCAGAGTAAGTGAGCAGTATGCTATAGCAGGAGATACTGAATTACATTAAAACCCCAAAGGAGTAATTTAAAAGGTATCAGTAAGTACACATGGCTCAGCATGTTGGAGAACTGCAAAGAATTCACCATGCAAAGACACAGGGAAAACAAAGAATACAAAATAGAAAAAAAATCTGCAAATATATTAGAAAAAGAAATGCAGCATAGAACAACCTTGCCAGTTCAAAAAATTCTGTCTGAGAGAATACTGCTGCCGTCACCTGGAGCTCTGCACAGGCTAATTTAGCATCTGAGTGTTGAGTTTGGTGGCTGAAATGTCAGTTACCTCGGGTCATCGTATGCTGGCACAGTGGCGAGCAGAGAAAAGTTTATGTCCTACAACATAACTGCTGCTTGCTCACCACAGAGGTGGGCACAACCAGACAAAGACCTTTCATCAGGTTTCTCAAAATGAGCTAGTTGTAATTCTGATGCCTTGTGTAATTGAGGATCTGGTACTTTGGGGATAAAAGAGATTTGTAAAATCTGGTGTGGTATAAAACTGGGTGAGGTTGCATGCAGTTCACAAGATTGGATTACAATTCACCATGATCGCAGTAATCGGGAAAAATGTTCTGAAATTAATCTGTTAGATCCACAAAGAGAAGTGCAAATTACCATAGAAGGATAATTCAAGTGCACAAGTAGAGAAAGGAGACTTGCTGGGCAGCTGTACTGCAAAAAGGATCTGCAGGGGAGTTATAGCGGTCTATGAGCAAATTATAAATCAGGATGATAACCAGTTGCAGAAAAAGGCAGCCTGATATATATTCATAGTAATGCTGTAAGCAAATCAAGTAATTATTCTTCCCCTACCAGCAGTCGCAAGGCCCTGACTGCCTTACTGGGTCCTGCTCTGCCTACTGGGCTGTCAGAGGAAGGAGACAGCTGGAGGGAGTCCAGATAAAAGCCACAAAAAATGATAACAGATGTAGAGCAAGGGAAGGTTGAAAGAATGAGATTGTTTAGTCTAGAAAAAGTGAAGACTGAGAGAAGACATGATAACATATTTAAAATATGTAAAAGTTTGTTATGAGAAGAGGACGGTGACTAATTGTTCTCCATGTCCATCATGCAGAAGACAAGACTTATTATGCAGTTGTAGAGAAAAGCTTTCTAACACAAGGACGACCAGCCCAGCAGCAGGTTATCTACAGGTATCACATCTAATGCTGTCACAGAAAGCGATGGGAGTGGTCGAGACAAACACCTGTCGAGGAGAAGAGAGGTTGCTTGATTCTCTCCAAAAGCAGGTGAACAGCCCAGGTGATCCCGTGTGAGATCTCGTCCTGCCTTATACCTCATGCTCAGCCACAGAAACAAAGCACAGATCAGAGCTTTCCATCAAAGAGACCAAATACCACGATGCGCGTGACTGTCATCTGTCTTGAGATGCTTGCCAGGAAGGACGGAGCCTTCAGGACGAGGGATGGATCTCCCAAATCCGTTTAGCTCATTAATTCAATTGGCTGGAAGTAGCAGAGAGCACCCGCTCAGTCACTGCTGCATGCTCTTCTACTTGTTTAACATGCTCATGCTCAGTCATACCTTTATTTACTCCACCTCTGCTGCCAACAGCCCTTTTCACCAGTTTATATGGACTGACACAGAGTAATTAGTGTACACTGCTGTGCGGCCACTAGAGAAATGAGTTGAACAGGCTTTAAAAGAAGGGACCAGGCTGGTCACAAAAGTGGTAGCCTAGCGAAGGCAAATGGTGTGCAGAAGAAAAGGGGTGACGCACCAAGAGCTTGTGTCGCGGAGATCCCCACTTCGCGGGCACGGCCGGCGGTCACCGGCGCTGAATCTCTGCCGGGGGGGCGAGCTGCTCTGCCGCAGAAGGCCAGCGTGCCGCAGGGGCCGGCTGCCCCAGCCACCAGCAGGGCCGATGTTCACGGCTGGTTGGCAAAACGGGATCAGAAACCCCAGTACGACAGGGAGAGGGGAGGACAGCCTTCATCGGAGTGAGGCCCTCGGGTTTGGCCGCCTGTAGAAGAGTCTGAGGAGCACAGATCAGGGGAAAAGGGTGTGAAAGGTCCTATCCCCTCCCAGAAGGGCAAGCTCGAGGGTTTAGACCCTCAGGGCGGCTTCGCCCTGTACACTGCTGGATTCACAACAGGTGTCTCACTACTAATATTATTAATTTTTTTTTGGTTGAGAAGCATAGAATTCAACTGAAGTTAACAGGGATGTTCCAAAACACATCCACGTGTAGGCCCAGCGAGCGGGGCTCATCGGTTCACAGAGGGGGAGGCTGCAGGGCCAGAAGGAGCTGTTGGGGTGCGTGCAGGGGGGGGACCTGCCCTGCACTGCAGTCACACAGCCCCTGCCGGATGACAGTGCCTCTGGTGCAAAGCGCCCTGCCACGATCTGAAGCCTTCCTGGTGGAGCACATCCATTTTCCAAACTACAGCGTGTGCAATCAGAGTGCAGAGCGGAATCATTTCCACTTTTCTGGTCAGTGTTTTAACCTTAAACAAAATGATCTATAAAAACAAACTACTCTCCATTGAAAAAAAAAATAAAGTGGAGAGCAATGCAAACATAGCCAAAAGTCTGCTCTTATGATGATCACTTGTTAAGACTGGTAACGTACTGTGTACGCTGAAACCTACTCCTTGCATGACAACACAGACTATAGCTCTTGCCCTGGGAAAATCAAATTCATGGATAAATGGGATTAAATAGATCCTGTCAATTACTCAGTTGTTCTTTCTACTTTCCTGTCAAGCCTAACGGCTTTCTGAAAAACTTCCTCAGGTTAGAACAAAAAAAATAAGTTCATACCTCAGCCGGTTTTGATGATGATTTACATGATTTTCCTGGAATGATGTCAAAATTACTGTAATTACATTAGTTTTTACTTACAAATGTAGACAACTAAGGAGACTATATAGTTTACAGAAATTCAGATTTGAATGTTTTAACGGTCCCTGCAGGGAAAAAATACAATATAAAAGAAATAGTACAATACTGATATAGAAATGTTTGTAACCCAACACCCTGATTACCCTTTATTCCTTTTCAAATGTACTGAGGTAACATTAACATCTGATTGCCTAATGTCCTTTAAAATGCATTTAAATTGTTTTCACCCTTAACCACTTCTTCGGGGTGCACCTGTAATTCTAGAAACGACCAACAAAGCAACGCTTATAAGAATTATGTCCTCCCTTGATTCCTCAGTCCCTCTGGAGCCTCTGCAGACTGCATTTGCATGGGCAACGATGACTCATGAAGAATAATAATTCTGAAGGTGAGTTCTCTATAAAATGATGTAGCTAAGTGGGACATTGTCAATTTCCAGACAATGCCTGCTTTTCTTCATTTGTAAGACTGCCGTATTGGGCATCTACTTTAGTCTCCCCTTACTGAACGCCGGCACCAGCTAAATACTACCAGTGTAGTAAATATTCCTCTTTCTGCTATGTATCATGTCATCTTTAGACTGCTGCAAGTTGAACAATTATTACAGACTTTTATGGTGGCATAAACACCGAACAAACTAAGCTAACTAGGGACTGAGGATACCGAAAAGAAACGTGAACTGCCAAGGACAGAAAAGTTGCCCATAACTTCCCAAATTACATGAAAGCATCCTTGTCTTTCTTGAACAGCTCAGTCAAAATCTCCCTGAAAGCATACCAGATGTTAAATGAGAAGGCATCACAAAACTTCCCATTACCAGTAGTGGCAGTAGGGCCCAAGTCTGTTCCTAGCGCTTCTGTTATGAAACCTAATACACACATGCAAATTAGTTCCTCAGCTAAAAGATCATACTCAAAACAGGTAAGAGAAAGAATTGAAAAAAGGAAATACTGCCATCATCCCTTTATGCTGAATAGAAAACCAAGACACTGAAACATGAAGCAATTCATTCAGTATCGCACTGCAAGCCTACAGTAAGCCATGGGAGATACTAACTTCAGAGCACTCAAACCCTGCTCCCATTGAACTATAATTCACACAATGGATAATATTCCTATGAATTAGTGGTATATATAAGACAGGGTGTCAACACAGATAGAAATGTGTGATTCCCCTGACCTTTCTGAAATCATATCGTTGATGTGTTTAATTGAGAGGCTCAGATTCCTCCCAACAAGAAATAAAGCAGGGACGCTCCTCATCTGAAATGGGGAGAGCACAGCATGGAAACAGAAGCCTGTGAGTCAAAATGCTCAGGTTATGAGATACAATAAGAAGACAAAAAAGAAAGGTGCAATGAGGGATCAAGGTTTATGGAAGTTAATGTTGTACTTTCCTCTGTTCTCTGCAAAACAAGGAGAAGGAAGAAGGAATTTACAGAAAATCAACAGCCACAATACTCTTAACCATCACCATAAAATTCCATATTTTGGACTTTACTGGTTAATTTTACGAATATCTTAGCATGAGAGCTTGAAAGATAAAATAGCATATTTGTATAACTGGCCACGATTCAAAAAAATACAGTCTTTTTCAGCATTGTACTTCAACTATTTCAAGTTAAAATCTTTGGACACAGTTAAGTACTGGCTTAAGTGCCTTGAGAAATGAGGTGATGGTATGTACAAGAGCTGGGTGGTTCTAGAACAAAGGGAAGCTTGAACATAAGAGACACCACACTTTGTGGGAAGAGATAGGAAAATCCAACATGAAAGACTATGTGAGTGCACGTTTATAAGCGCACGCAGAATGCTTATTCTGTGATAATCTAATCCTAGATAGGCTGATTTCAGCAAAACTACCAGGAACTATCAAACATTTTGATTCAAAATCTGCTTTACTTCCCAGGTGCAATTCCACTGGGATTTACACCCACCTGCTGGGGAACAAAATTTGTGTCTTTGAAAACTTGTGCTTTTACACTGTGCTCTGTATCACACTCAGGATGAACAGATGCCTCAAAGGAAGAGAACAATGGACTTGCATAACCTCTGAGACTGAAATTATTATTTCATCTTTAGTACCAAAGGCCAGATTGCCACGTCTTGTAATGGATTACTTTTCATAGTTATACAATTATAAGCTAAAGAAACCTGATAAAGGTAGAAGCATTAATTTCCTGTGCTGAAAAAAAGATTTTTCAAGAGCAAAGAATAAAATGGCATTTTCATATCCTGCAAAGCAAAAATAATCTACTATGGCAGAGGAGTCCTTTTTTAATGTGACGACACATTGGTTTTTGGAGGCAACTACAACGCAGCTTTATTTTGTATAGCAACTTCCATACAAATCAGGTCTTTGTTTGAGTCTTCTTTTGTTTAAACAGTGCAGTAATTCAATAATACAGTTTCAAAGTTCATATAAAATAAAAGCAGATAAGAAGACAAATTAAGGATGCGTAGCTATTTACAGCTATATCCTTACTGTCCATTAGGGCCTTAAAAGTGCTGTAAATTTTAGTCTGTTTTAAAGAGTCAAGCTAAATATCATACTGGAATAAAAGCAGTCAGACACCAGGAAGACCATAATTCAAACTTCAAGGATCTTGGTGACAAGATATTTACTCAGACAATACTTATGGACACTCATTTGTAGGTATTAAAATATGGTTTAATACACATAAATAAAACATCACTAAAATCTGTCTCAGTTAAAAATCTTGCAGCCTGGAAAACATACTTGCTTTACAAAAAACTAATTAAAAGCCAGGAATGTATCACATCTCACAGTGTTAATGAAAAATCTACCTTCTGATTCTATCAAAAATGTGAAGTGCCACTGAAAGCAGATGGGAGGAAGGAGAATCTCAAGAAAATGATTTGTGAAAGATAACACAGAGTATTTCAGATGATTAAACTCCTTTATGTGAAATATTTTTAAATTTGCCAAAGGTAACTCCATCAAGTAAGAGTTCGCTGGTGGGAAGGTAGTTTCTGTATAACATTTTCCTAACTTTTAATACGAAACTTAGGGAAACCAACCGAGTTTCATGAAATGTTGGGTTTTTTAAAAATTTGAATAGGATTGCACATTCTAGCACAGAAAAAATGGTTTCATTAGAAAAACAAAACAAAACAAAAACCTCAGAAGCTCATCTACCTTGAACCACAATGTCAGGAAAACAAAAACCTGGGAATCAGAAATATGAACTGAACAAAAGGACAAACTAGTGGTGTGTTTTAACATATTAGACATTCAAACTTGTCACTGCTTTACCAATCATGCTTACACTAAGTAAGCAAATTATATGCTTTACATAAGTATTGTTTTTAAACTCATCTTTCATTTTTTACAAGTGTTGTTTATATTATTTTCTGTTTCTCCATATTTGCTTTATTTATCCCTTTTCATGTAGGCACTACTGCAACCATGCAATCACATGTGCTTAAATTTATGCACATAAGAAATTCCATTTACTCTAATCAGATCAGTCACATTTTATATGCTTTGCTGGATTAATATCTAGATTCTTAAATTTCATATCCATCATAGAAAGGAGTGGTTAAAACAAAGAGCACAATCAATGGGAGAAGGAAGCAGTTAAATCCACTTTCCAAAGTATTAATGAGAAATCAAAGGCATTTGTTATTCTAACAGTTAAAGCACTGCTGAGCGTCTAAATGAGCGCTCTCACAGTTGATCGTGTCTCCAATGGACATATTCCAATGGATAATTTTTATTCTATTTCTCTTTGTCAGTGTTGTCCCTCAACCTCTTCAAATGTGGTTTGATCCTGAAAACTGTCAAGGATGAAATAAAAGTGTACAAAAGAAGGCAGGAGAGCTTTAAATTACATACCATATTTAAATAACGCTTAATTATTGCTTTCAGGTGGTCACTATTGAAACCTTAGATGCACAAAGCAACTGTGCAATCAATCGCTACCAAAACAACATCCATCCTATCCACCATCAGCTTACACATGAGATAAAAGGAAAAAACATGCTATCTGCTCTGTAATAGTAGCATAATTTGAACTGGCAGAAACTGGTTGTAAGTTTTCTTACATTCATCGACCTGCCCCCTGACAAGGAATGGTCTAATAATTTTCCAGCCCCCTTTACTAGAGAAGAATCTAACCTAACCTAACCGTAAATACTTCATTTTGACTAAATTCTACCACAAGGTTATTTTCCCATCTACCTGTTTATATACTTGGGCAGTATATTTTTTTCCTGTTATTAAAACTAACTTCATACTCCTTCGAAATGAGTATGGACAGGTACTGATTGTGAGGCAGAGGCGACAGCTCGGACTCAGCTCCCTGGCTCCTCACTCTTTCAGGCAGCTGGCCAAGGACCAGCATCTGCTCTGGACAGCAGACCTGATGGCCCCCTGCGTCTCAAGAAATTACCGAGTGCTTCATTTGAGATCAAGCAGGAATTTGGGAAACAGGCGAGGTAGACATCTTGCCAGTCTGGGAACAATTTCTATCATAACTAAGTCTTGCTCTCCACAGTGATCTCTGAGTTAATGTAAGTTAGCATCTCTAGTTGTGTTGGCATTGAATACTTAAGATATGCTTAAGAACAGCAAGTTTTTGTTAGGAATATAGAACATGCCAGGAGCAACGATGGGGAACCACAATGCCCTGATAACCATGAAAACCTCAGTAACTCAGACCTTCTTCTGTGTCAGTTCCTTTCATACTTTCACACACAAGCGCAATTTTGCAGAATAACAGTGTTATAACTACAAATGTTTTATAGAAGACGTACATAGTTCCTGCTCTGAAAATTTCATCCCTTTTCTAGGCAGTAAAAAGTTTGCCATGCTGGAGATTGAGAATTGGATATAACAAGAAGTAATTTTGTTGACTCCTTCCAAATAATACTATGATTTCTCCTGGGTCTCTCAGATTTTTATAAGCTTCTTAAAAGAAAGATAGGAGGGCTGTAAAATAAAATGAGAAGCAGCAGTTTTTTCAAGGTTTGTCAAGTTGCCAGGAGAGCTGTTTCTCAGTAGGGGGAGTCTGAGATTTTGTGTTTCAAAGAAACTCCTTTGGGAAACATCACCTTGCTGGGCCTTTGTTACAGACAAGCCCACTGGTGGATGAGCAACAGTAGGGTGGGTGGCTCATAACCTAATGACATGAGCATGTGAAAAAGAAGTATTTTCTTGATAGTTGAAGTATCTTTAAGAAAGCTGACCTTTGGAAACTGATACTATTCACTGAGCAGTACACCCTCCCCTGGAAAACCCCAGGGGAAAGCTTGCACTTTGCTCTGGTAGGAATGAGAACTTTCTGCACCCGTATTTACTTGGCCAGCAAAGAGGTGGACAGACGGCTTCCTCGTTCCTTCCCACCCCACTGCTATGGCAACTTGCACCTTCCCAGGACAGCCCACACATCAAACACGGGTGACAGAGCTGCTGAACAGCCATATCCACAGCACGGGCAGATGGAGCAGGAAAGCAGCCACCAGGCTGCAGGTGCCCCTCCTGGTGCTGTGGCCTGACACGGGGGCCAGGGAACCTCAGGTCTAGCATTTACAGTGGCAGTGCAAAACATGGAAAAGTAAAATTACCTTTAGAAATACTGTTTATGTTGAAATTATTTTAAATTTTGTTTTTAAGTCATTTAAATCAGCAAACAAGAAGAGTATTTTGATAATTTATTTTTGTTTTCCCTTTGTATTTTTTGTGGTTTTTCTTCCTGTAGCTAGGTTTACTTTTACTAAAATAACCACCTAAACATACTGATTTGGAATTAAATAGAACCATTATACTTTTTTTCTGAGAGGATATAGTATATTAACATAAATTTGCTTAGCAATGATATAGTTTAATACATATTCAGATCTTGATCTCTCATATCTAAGAGAATTATAAATATTATGTATCTTATTTTTAAGGTGATAGTTTTTAGTTATCTTCAATTCTCACCTTTTGAATCTATGTACAGCCATTATTCGTAAACAATATTTGAAGATCTAATCAAATTCCCATTTGCTTTGTAGTCACCTATGCAGTGAAGTTTGTCTTTTTCTTTACACAGGCAATACAGTTTTCTTTTTACATCCATAAGGATTCCTTCATTTGCCACATGAACAAAGTGACGGTACAAAAGCCCATCCATCTTGGTTCTCCCCTGACTCCGCTGTGGAAAGCGGCCTTTAATGCTCTCCTGCTACACATGTTGCTACTATGCTTCTCCACCTAAGCCGTCTTTGAAGCCATCCCACTTGCCACCTCTCCGGTTACTATTCACTAAACATTCAAATGTTGCTTCTCTTCCATCTCAACAAGAGCTGGACAGCCTGATCTAGAAAATATGGAAGCTGGGAGACTTTTCCTTCTTTCTGCTACAAGAGGACTGCAGAAGCGGAGCTCTTGACAGGAGGAAGGGACCATGTGAGATTTTACCATACTGGCATGCCCTCAGTAACACAGTGGCCAGATGGTAAAGGAGTAGAAGAATCCAAGACAGACAAGCAACAGTATGAGGTTATGAATGACATAGCTGCCACCCTTGGCTCCACAGAGAGGAAGACCTGGCCACATGTGCATGCTGGACCTACTGCACTACCCTGATAAAGGTAATTCAAGCAGCAATCAAATAACATAACCTCTACCGGATCAAATCTGGGTATTGCTGCATGGAAAGTACTCTTTGCACCTACTTCATACAACCAACTCTAACAAGAGAAAAGGACTTAAAGAAGTTTCTTTCTTTGCTGATATAAATAAAACTGCAAAAATGCCTCTTTCCTACTGTTTAGAACAAATTAGGACTTCTGTTAATAGACTCAATGACAAAAATCTACTAGCTTGTTTTTTTTAAGCAACAGTTTTAAAAAACACCTTATTGAATCTCTATTTGACAAGACTTCATGCCCATGTAAAAACTGAAAGTGTATTTATACTCTAAAAGCCCAAAGAGGTATAAAACCAGGTTATCCTTTACTTCCTTCCTTTCATTCACAGTAAAGACCATATTTTAATCCATGCCCTGTAGCTGCAGAGAATACTACAATCATAGAATCACAGAATGGTTAAGGTTGTAAGGGACCTTAAAGATCATCTAGTTCCAACCCCCCTGCCATGGGCAAGGACACCTCCCCCTAGACCTGGTTGCTCAAAGCCCCATCCAACCTGGCCTTGAACACTTCCAGGGATGGAGCCTCCAAAACTTCTCTGGGCAACCTGTTCCAGTGCCTCACGACCGTCATAGTGAAAAATTTCTTCCTAATATCTATCGAAATCTACCCTCTTTCAGTTTGACGCCATTACCCCTCATCCTATCACTACTTGCCCTTGTAAAAAGTCCCTCTCCAGCGTTCTTTTAGGCCTCCTTCACATTGTTGTTGAAGACCATGAGAAGATATTCACTCTAGTATGGGGGTGTACAGGGGGAAAAAACCAGAAAGAATTAGAACTTCAGAGAAGAACCGCAAAAGATCTTAATAAAGAGATGAATAAGAAATTAGTCACTCACAACGAAGGTTATCACATGAAAATCTCTAGTCTTCTGGCATCTCCTATCACATTTCAACATTGTAAGAGTAAACCCGTGGGTTGCTCTTGATGTACTGAGTACAAAGCACTGTGAAAAAACTGAAATACAAAAACCAACTAGCATTCCAACATATTAAAGGTAACACTGGACTAAGGAAACCAAGGTAGGTACAACACTCTCACAAAGGCCAATCTCAACCGACCCAAACTCTACTCAATCTAATTTTATGACGAATGAGATTCAGATTAAGCAAAGCAGACCTCAAATCACTTCCTCCTTGAGATGCGAACCTCCTTTCATCACCCCTCCTCCCAACCACTGCAAGCCAGTAAGAATTAGACTAACAATAAATTGAGACAAATAATGTTACACTTCAAACCTATTGTACTAGCAACTAGATGTTGCATTTCTTTGCAGAACCCATGTTGTTCTGTAAGAACAGTGCCCAGGGTCAGAGATATCACATGCTTTAGCTATCTTACTGGCATCTGAGCATTCTTTCAGGCAGAAACGGTGTTTATCTGGAAAAGAAAGAACTGCCGGCGTTATATACATAATAAACCTAAGTCATTGGTTTCCAGCCTGTGCATCCCAGACACCAATGGACTATGGTTTAGAGTGAGGACAGAAGTACCTAAGGAATGCAAACCCCACCACAAGTAGGCTGAAATTTGCTGTTTGACATTGAAGTGACCAACCAACTTCAAAACATCTTGAGGGATCTCAGCAGGCTTAAGAAGCTTCAAAACTACACCAGTTATCTAAATCAATTTTCTCTAGGGCTGGTCTGACAATTTCCCACCTCTACAAGGACAATCAGCTGGAGGGTGAGAGAAAAAGCATAGGATGACGTCTGTAAATTCACAAGAAAAAATTTTGAGGGCAACTGCAGTTTTGGGTTTCTGTTTTCACCTAAGAGCTACAAAAATAAGTCTCAATAGGAATGATGAAAGATTTTTCTTACAAGCAATAATACAAAGACATTTTTTTTAAAGCTTTGAGATCCAAAGTAAAACATTTAATTACAGTGTAACTCAGCTAGAGATGAGCTTGGCCTGCTAGAAATAAACAAAAATCAAGTTGTATTTGATACAATGATCTTGATTCCAACAAGATGCTGGATAAACAAGATGTTCTTGAAAAAAGTTACAAATAGGAAAAATTACAAAGCAGAAACATGTCAACAGGAAATTGAGCTAACAAATGTATTTCAAGTGATTTATGGCAGGCTAATTCACAGAATTAAGCCCTTATTCTAGCAACCAAGCATCAGAAACTCAGACAGCCAGACATAAGGGTAAAATTAAATACAGGATAAAAGTGCTTCACTGTGGGACAAAAAAATCTTTCAAAGTGGTGTTATGCAACTGTATCATACTGATGCTAAATGTATATTAATGTTTGCATTCTGAAACAAACTACAGATTGTTTTTTTCCCCTCCCTTCCTTAAGATAATTCTTACAGAAATTAAATTAGGGCCACTTAGATGCTACAGCTGTATGGTCCTACATGTTACACTTACAAAGACTTCTTCTATGTCTTTGAAAATAGTATCTGTAATGTATTTTACATTAAGCCACTGAAACTATAAAATGTGCTCATGTTTTCAATATATTCAAAGCACTATGTTATATTAAGTACTACTACATATATAGATGTAAATAATTTTCATGTTTTATGTTGTATCACTATCGCAACACATTTATTGTTAAAACAGAGTACATAAAGGCAACGATTTCATTAAGAAATCTCTCAGATGTGTAGCAAAATAAATACTATCCATTTTGAGCAAATTTGTAAGCAATTAAAGCCAAAGGACTGTCTTATTCATTAGACTTCATCATATAAATGACGAAACATTATGCAAAACAATTTTTAAAGCATTCATAGTATTTCTCACAGGACTGATGTTAGAGACTGGTTTATAGCTGAAAATGGAAGATTACAGCTACTTTCCCATTTCTGAAGTGCTGCAATTGACAGGATATGTGATGGACATCAAAACCGAGACATAAACGTGACTGCACAGACAAGCGCTGCAACAACTCTCGAGTAATGGTGAGACACCCGCAGCCCTGCCAGGAGAAAGGGAATCCCTGTCAGAGAGACCGGATTTGAAGGGAGGCGGTTACTGAGAGTTGCAGATCTCCTCCGGAGTAGCACTTGATTACCTGTCAGCACACCGATTTCCTACACAGCTGACAGCACAACACCACAAGCAGTGTAAAAATGATGGATGTGCCGATCTGCTGAAATGCATCACTCACCAGAGTCACATTACCCAGAAATATCAAAACCATACGAGCACATTTACAACACTCCTAGTCTAGAAACAAGTTTTATCAGTATTTTACTGGGTTAGAGCACTCCTATAATCATGTCCAGAGAAGGATCAGGTATATTAATCTAAATACATGCAAGCCCATGAATGTTACTCTACAAAGAAAACTGATCTCATTGAGGGTCTATGTAAATGTAGAGGAATAATATTCAAAAGATGATGGGATCAAAATCATCCTACTAAAAGCTGTGACAAATCTACAAAGCACCTCAAATCCTAACCCTCAGCACTAGAACAGATGGTTTTAGGTAAAAGCTCTTTACCCAGTTCCTTCCAGAGGCGTACTTGGCTGGTCCTCTGCCAGACATGGTACATTACACAGTAAAAAAGAGTACTCAACATAATAAAACTAACTAAACAGTAGTTAAACAGAGCATTTCTACATGCGGAAAAAATATATTCTAAAGAGAATGAAAAGCAGATTCCCTCAGCTTCATTTCTTAACTGAGCTCTCCTGACCACATTTCTCTGACGAATAAAATAAAGGGTGTTTCAGGACCAAGCAGAGCAGAAGCACTCTGACAAAAAGGAGCCCAGGACTTGTAAAAGGAAACAAAATTTTAATTTGTCGAAGTCCTTGGACTATTTTGGAATGGGCCAGATAAGATAGAAACTGGGAGTCAGCAGGCAACTCTCGCTGGTGGGAGTGGGGAGGGAGGGTGGCAGCCATAAGCAGAGCCTGTGTGCTAATGCCGGTTAGCATCAGGAGTGGTTTCGTTGTGGTCAAAGAAGCAGAGAAATACCTAACCATCCACTTTCATAGACCTTTCTCATAAAGTATCATGGTGATAAACAGCTAAGATTCACCAACATTTTTTAAAGTAGGCTTTGATCTGTGAAAATGATGACTATGTAATCCCTGTTAATTATAGCAGGTGCTTAAAAGCCAGGTGTGTAGGAACTTGTACATTACTCTGAGCCTCATGCCCCTACACAGGGGAAAAATTACCCCCAGTTAGCATGTACACGCATGAATCGTATAGAAAACAGTGCACTGAAGCACAAAAGTGAACTATTTTGAGAACTGTATTCAAGTCATATGGTACCTCACCTGAATAAGGCTTAAGAGGGCAGCTATCTGGTTTCCATATATCAACACAGTGGAGTGTGAAGGAAGAGCCACGACTAAGTATGTTCTGTGCACCCTCTGCTGGTTTCACAGTAGCAAGCAACCACGGCTCAGGAAATAAATTTAATAAAGTAGAAGCAAAATCCAGGGAAGAAAAGCCATCTTAACTGCAAGCAATAGTAAAAAGAGATACCAAAATTACTTTCAAAAATTTAAAAGAAATGAATGTTTGCAAAAACTTTTTATTTTGAAATTACAAGAAGAAAATTAATTATTGGGTAGAGTCCCTCGCTCAAAGATACCCGTTAAAGGTTGCAAATTACTGGCCCTATGTTTCTACTGTAGCTTCTTAATAGTTGCTTAAGTCTACTTGCATTTTTCAAAAAGACTTTAAAATAAGCATTTGGATACATTTCAGTATTCTGTTCCTTTTCATGAGACTAAGTCAAATAGACTAATGTTAAGATCTTAGCAAAGAAATTGAAGTCAGTGATTACTTTTTTTTTTTTTTAAAGTAAGCCAGGTATTTTCCTACCAGTTATTTCAGCTGTTTTTCATTATGGTTTCTATCAAACTAACAAAGACAACGTACTCCTATAAACACAGAATTCAGCATTTCTTGTTTTCAAAATCACTTTTTCCCCTTTAACACAGCTTTTACAAGCATCATGGCTTGCAATGATCATTTCTCCTTAGTTTACAAGACTACTCTTGACTGTTCACAGGGTTACACATGAACCTTCACGGTCTGTAAAGCTGACATAACCCAAACTCTTGCATGTTTGAAATTACCAAAACATAAAGCAAAACAAAATGCCAAAGTATAACCAGTGTTAACCCTCAACAGCAGCCAGCTAGTTAGGCACCAATTCCACTTTATAATCCAGTGAAAACACACATAAAACCCAGTAACTTCACCTAATATCCCTCACAAATCCTTCAATTTGGTTTCCTCAAAACCACTGTAATCTCCCTTTGGTCACTGCTGACACTTCTAAAAACGTATTTAATCAGTACTAAAACACTACAGAAAGGAATATCAAATCTCAAGTTCGTTTCATCACTAACAAAATCACCAAGTGCTTAGAACATTTTGCATCTTTGTGAGAGGAGCTTCTATACCATTTAATTTTAATTTTCACAAAACCAGGATCTCTTGAAAGAAAAATCCCATGATACTCCGTCAAGTGACAGCTTGCTGCTGTCTATGGATTTGATTATGAAAGTGTTCGTCGCTTTAGAGTGCTGAATAAAATATTACATTGTTAACCACGGGTAAGGCGATCGAGCTTCAAAGATCTCTCCTGTCCCTGCATCCAACTCACTCCTCAGCCCTGCTAGAACAGATTTCCCAGTTCCTGTGCTATCCTGCTATTGCTTGGCTGCTCATTTTTGCATCCTCCTCTCACTCCATTATGTTGAAATATACTCAGATGGAAATAAATCCAGAAAACATAATTTTTGAGAAAAGAAAGTTAATAAACTCATTAATTTTTTCAAGGAGCACACTACATAGAACCAACGTACAGAGATACAGGATACAAAGAATAAACGATAAACGGTAAAAGAATAAAAAGAAACTAATTCAAATTTCTTACACTGCAGTCTGCGAAGCCAGAACGTACGTGTGTTTATAGAAATACTGTGATCTAAGAAAGATTTAACCCCCACCGGAAATCAACAAATTTAATGGCACTGGTGTAGAGTATAGGATCCTCACCATATCAGTTACTCCTGTGAGCAGGGATATGCAACTCCTCTCACCACTATTGTATTCAACTAGTTCTATTTTATGCAGGAGAGAATTAAATAACAGAAGAGCAACAGAGTTCTGTTTTTAAAGAAGAGGTGGAAAAAGGGGCATGTTGAAGGGAGGGTTTCCCTCATGTCACAGACAAGACCTAGCAATATCCAGTACCTGAGTACTTCATGGGTAATAGTAAAGTTTTGAGCTTTGCTTGGTATTTCAAGTGTTCGGAACAATTATGTCAGAACTGGCCACGCTTCACAAAAGGGATAGCCAGCTGCTGGCCCTGTACTTCATGTAAGGGTCCTGAGCCCCAGTACACATGGTAGCTCATGGGGAGCAACTCATCCAACTGCTGTTCTCATCTTCCTATATCCAGGGGCTTGCTCCAAGGAGGTGTTCAAAAACTGGATAAGGTGTCCTGGCAAGGCATGCTCACTCTTTTTGCGTGCTCCTCTTGCTGCACATACCATGAGGAGCTGCTCTTCACAGCAGTTGCAAATGAGTTTGAGGACACACTGGACCTTCCCTCTGAAGAAGGTGAGAAAGTAGGCTGCAGTGGCTGCCTGGACACCACTGCTTTATGCAGGTGGGGAAAGCATAAAGGAATAGCAAGAGTATATGGGAAGTGTTCTTTCAAAACCCACCAAAACTTCACTTTCAGACTGAAGACACTGGAAACCATGCTATAATAATCAGCTTTGAAATGTTCACTGCAAACAGCTTTTGCCAAAGAAAAGAAATCAGAGTGAAAATACAAACCGGGAAAGTATTTTGTCACTCCAATAGAGATTTTGTGCCAAATGAAAACACACCAAATTTCCTACTTCAAACTCTTTAGAAATGGAGAACAATGGCATAAGAAGGATTCAAAAGGCCACTGGAGGAGATCTAAGAACATCTTGGTTAGGATCAGTGATGACTATGGGATATAGCACTTTTGTGCCAGTTGTTACCAAGCGTGGTCCAAGACCACATGAGGACTGGGAAAGCAAATGCAAGTGAATGGTATGTATTTGAGGTATCCACCTACTGCTAGTATTTCAGGTCAGAACCCTGAAAAGTTTCAGAATTTAGCTCTTGGCCTTTTCCCAGAAAGGAGACCTAGAAGCAGGAATCACACGCCTATAACATCTTCAGATACAGTTTTGTTTCAGAACAATCCAAACAAGCACCTACAGTGGTTTAATCATCTCTCATCTTTCTTGCTTGTAGCCCGGTTCCTTTCAAGTAGAGCACTTGCTTCGCAAATCTGCCTTGTGAACAATTATTAACTCGAGAAACGTATTAGTTAACTTCAAACACTTCTCCTGTTTATAAATATTAACCATGTGACAAAGTTCAGTATAAAAAGACTATTCTGCTGCCTGCTGTAATAATACTGTTATTGTAGCTCAGGCAGAAAAGAAAACCTTGATCCCCAGGTGAGTGGTAGCCTTGTGTCTATGTGGCTCAAGACCAGCCCACTCTCCAGCCGTCTTCCTGTGCACCTGTAAGGCACCACCATTTGCCTGGACCTATTTGCCCTCCCGGCGTTACTGCATAGCCTGAGATGAAAAGTTGCAGTAGGTGGTTTTTCCAGCCAAGTGCCAGAGTAATTAAGGCTTTGCCTGCTATAACGCACCAGAGCACCATTTTCTATACTATAAGGCTGGGAACTTTCTACTCTCGCATAACAAAATCGATCACCAACAAGACTGAACCTTTCCTATGTATGTAGCAATATGTTGTTTCATTTTACTTAAAAAGTAAGATCCTAACCACCAAATGCTGTAAAAATCTGGTGTAACCAACTAAATGTTTCACAGCAAGCTAAATTTAGAACCCTAACTTAATATTTAGATTTTTAAATATTCATCTATTTTCAGCAATGATGTGCACTTAAATGTATATGTGAACACACCCAGGTCTAACTTTGACTCCTGTGACACAGCAAGAGTGGAAGACAAAACAAAGACGCCTCAGCTGCAGGAACACCATGAGTGTAACACTAATGGCAAGAGTTCACACTGTACTTTGTGTTTCCTTTCATACGGTGAAGACTGTAAATACTGTGGCCAAACTTTCCCGAAGCTTCTATAAAATGGATATATACACATACATCAGTAGTTCCACAATAATAAATTCTAATGTATTGTGTATCTTGCAGTAGGTAGCTCAAGTCCATGCTAGACAATTACTGTAAGACAAGATGTATAATTTCAAAGCTGTATTATAATGTGCTTAATAGGTCCCTGTTTTGAAAAAAATTGAGACAAAAACACCAGTGACATTTCTTGGGAAGGATCTCTAAGAAAATACAATTTTCAAATAGATGGCTTTCAACAAAAGCCAATCACACAGTAAAACAAACCATGAATTAAAACATTTCCAGTTCTCTAGCAGACTTTCCTTGGGTCTTATTTTCTTACCCATAAAATGCTAGAAATGTTTAGAAAATTGCTGTCACATATTTTTTCCTTTGGGATTTATGTTTGCCTGCTTTTCTGTATCAAGACGAGAGATGTTTAGAACAAATTAATTCTCAAAGTTGGGAAAAGTGAAATTCTTCATCATTCGCATGCAATTTGTTGGTTAAACTTCTTCACTGTGAGTAAGACTAAAACATCTGGTGACAAAGTAAGGAATGGGAAACGTAAGACCTCGGAATTCGCTACAGTGTGCAAGTGTTGCATGGGACAGGTCCTGAGGTCACTCTAACTTGTGTGTAACTTCAAGTTGTGTATCAGAGACAGCATAAACTGCTAGGTGGTGTGAAAAATGCCATTTTAGTTATGTTCTTCAACAGGCTGGAACCAGACTATCATGACAAAAATATGTAATTTTGGATAAAAATTTTATTTCTTTTTTTACATGTCATCCATTCTTATTTCTATTCTAGTTAATACAGAAATGTAAGAACTTTTCATTGGAGAAGGAAATTTATTGAGGAGAGTTAGGCAGCGCATTCTAAAATGAAATAAGAAAACTTTATTAACCTAGTGCATTCATTTTTCTTTAAATCATTTGAAGAAAAAAATGCTACTTAAATAAAACACAACCTTTCAAAAAAGCAGTACGCAGACGGGGAAAAGAGAGCTAGAGGACATAATGGATTCTAAACAAAGAACAGTGACCATGTATTACAGGGCTGCTCTACGTGCTGCAGTGAAAAGATCTACTTAGAAAGTACGATCATTTGGGAAGAGCCACAAGATAAGGCCAATGTGTTCAACTAGCTTTAATTTACTCACTTTCTTTCACTCCATGAATCTCCTAGCACAGGACCAGACAAGTATAGCACTTGCAATTTTTTTCAGACATTTTGTACCATCTATTCCACCACACTCTCAGAATCACAAAACAATCTTTATTAGGGCTGCCTGCTCATAAATACTTACACAGGGGAACAGGATTTGAAAGAAAAAAATTATCCCCTAGAAGGCTTTGGGCTTAAAAGCAGGAGAAAAAAAAAAAAAATCAATGAAACTAGAAGCAGACAATCGTCTACCACTTGCTTTTCTAAAGGCCACTGAAGAAGAAACTGAGACACACAAGACAAAGCGTTTGAAATTCTGGATCCAATAAAGCCAATAACAATGTCCCACTGGTAAACAAGTGAGGCCATAGATCACATACTGGTTTAGTACTAAGACTGAAGCAGCATTGTTTTAAAGTCTCTAGAAATAACATGAAAGGTAATGCAATAATTTTCATCAAGAAAACTGTATTTTCTACAGATAGCAGAAAGCAAATGACACTGTAGCTAGGACTTTGCAAACTGGGATAGTATTGTGAAATGCACCATTTTAACTACTGAGATACTTAAAAGTAATCACTAATTCTCTCTGTACTAAGTAGACATTCCTCCACAGCGATGTTTCAGACTGGTGGTTCACACAATTCAGTAACCTCCTCTTCTGATTTCTCTGATGGTTTTGTCCCAAACATCACTCCCAACTTCTCACTAGCCATCTGTGTCTCTACTACAGTAATGTAATACATACGATGCATTACATATTAGAAAAAGTACATATGCATTAATCAGAATATCCTCTAATCTGCATTCAGAGTGAAATCCCAAACAAGATCAGTATTTGGACTGGGAGATAACACAAATGCGGAACATAAAAAAATCTTGAATTTTACACCAAGATCTCAGTTCAGCACATTCCTTGCAAATGAGATAGTCCTCTATCATGCTTTTACCTGGGGTCCTGCAGTTATCTACTACTTAAAAATATCCAAATGAGTATATTAACATTTGTACTGAGTTATTTCTCCAGGAACCTAGTAATCTTACAAATATTTACACCCTTGTGGGTTTTGTGTTTTGGATATTTTTTTTTAGTTTTGTTTGGGGTTTTTTGTTTGTTTTTAATGAAGGTACAAGCAACATTAAGAAAAATGCTCAGGACTACTTAAAATCTTTGGATGCTTGCTTGTTATTAGTGATTACTTAATCAGAATGTGTGTATTAACTTTTATATCTAAAAAAAGAGAAAGGTTTATTTATGCTTTGTAACTGAGGTTTTACTCGATTTCAAATTAGGCCAACAAACTATTGCCTCTGAAACAACATTATCTGTCCCCTGGTTTACATATAGATCCAATCTGTACAGTATTTTTGACTAGAATTTGCCATTTCATGCCACTTTCCTGTTTTTCCATAGTGGTTCTGACTACAGAATGAGGTCTGCAGGTGTAAACCATGTATAAAGTGTACACACAGAAACTGCAGACAGTATGCACAGTTTAGTGTCCATTTAGTATTTATGTATTTACCCTACTGAAATGACAAAGATTTTCTTGAAGAAAATCACTGAACCCCAAATTACATTTCAAATTCTACAGACAAAAATTTATTGATTTTGTCCACATTTTTGTCTAAAGTTTGAAATATATGCTCCTTTTCAGAGGGAAAAACTTAAGGCATATTTAAAAACTGCATTTCACTGCATTGCTGAATGAGATCTGATTACCTCAGAAGCAGCATAAATCTAATGTAATTTTTTTCCCTTGATCACCTAAAGTGAAAATGATAGAGCTTCCCTTTGATGAGATGAAGATGGATGGACTTTTAGAAAGGACTTTAAGATTATTTCTACTTAATTCCTGCTGTTATCAAGAAAGAGCCACATTTCTTATTTTCCCAGATGTAATTATAGTACATTCTTTCCTTTAGTATGGAAATGACATTCAGATCCAAAGTCCCTGCATCTATGGCCTATGTGAATCCTACCAATCTACAATTAACAATTCTATATCCATTTAATACTTTTCATCTATTAAGGATTTTTTGCGCTGGCTTGCACACAATTACAACGCTCCAACACAATTACAATGCTCCAGTATACAAACCAATATGACTGTAAAGTTTACATTAGTTTCAGAAACATGTCATCTACCTTAAAAGAATTTCACAATTTTTCTGTGTTTCAGCAGAAAGCTTGATACTTGCTAATGTGAACATATATCCATTAAAACAGATATGCATACGGAAAACCATTCAAGAAGAACTGCAGCATTAAAGCATTAAATCTGAAAGGAAAAAAAATGTTTAACTGATCTATCTAGAGGTTAAAATACCCTCTGACTAGATTTTTTTTTTTATGTAAAGCACAAAATAGTCCCTTGTCTGAGGGCATTAGTATGATTTCATCCGATAGAAAAAAAATTTAAAATTAGCACTAGTGAGTTAACTTTAAAAGAAAAATGATGAAGTACAGAATAAGATTAGTAAACCAGTGACACTACTACTATCACTGTTACTATGCAAGTGCTGAAATGTGCATTTTAAACTTCTTAAAAAGAGAAAATACATTCAACTGCACAACCATATCTTAACAACCTCTTGATTTTTAAGACTGCACAGACTACTAGTCCTTCCCCTCCTCTAATCTTTGGTAGCAGAGCATCTAAAAGATACTAAGAGTAGGATGTTCAGTGAGACTCCCCTTTTTCATCAAGTTTGTACAAGATAGAAAGGAGTGCAAGAATTATGGCAAATACAATTTTACAGCTTACCAACTTCAACAAAACCCCTATTAACAGACTTTCAAACCATCCCATCACTTACAAGAATCACTTTTCAGATCCTATGCACCTTTGCTGGAAGTTATTACTCCTAAAGAGATGTCATGGATTTTCTTTTTAGTAGCTCTACTTGACTTTTCTTGACTATGAAAGATCATGTACATATGTTAATAAAATTCAAAATGTTTATTGAGTACGCAAAGAAGTTGTACAGACTAAGTGGAGTGAATAATATCATTACGCCAACCCTTCAAGGAGAAACATAAGGCTAGTTACAATTAAGAAAGTCTTGCAATATGGTATTTTCTTTGCCACTGCAAAGTTTCTGCTGATGTGAATGAGTATAGTAAAGCAACAAGGCGGAAAGATGCTTTTGCCATTCTTATTCAAATAAACAGCTTCAAATTAAAAAAGAATACCCTGCCTTTATGCCTTTTAAATCAATCTCTCATATACACAAGTAGATGGCTTGACAGTACATGCTTGCTTGTGAAAGCTCAACACTTGAAAGGAAAATGTGACTAATGTAAAATTCAAAGAATCAGCAATAGCTGTCAACAGGGAAAGAAAGATCCTTTCATTACCTGAATTAACAATAACAAAAAAAAAAAATCGTCCTAGTTACTCTTGATAACTCCTGATACGCTGAATAGGTTTTAAAATTGTATCTGTTCAGCTCCCATGATCAAGAGACAAAAAAAAGTAAAAAATAAAATAAATAATTCACACTTACTATGATGTTATTTTTAAATACATTACTGAAAATACAAAGAATGAAATTTGGGATCCATTTTTACCAGTTTCACATCAAATGACCTAAAGATTTGAGTTAGGGGAACATGAATCAAAAAAACGTGTACATTAAGTGCTGACTGGCATAACATATCCTTGCACATGTTCAAAACTGCTGACACTGTATTTTGAGAGAATTCTGCAATAAACTGGCTTATTTTATAAATACCTTCTATAGATGGTTTATTTGATAATTTTCCAACTGTGCTTAAGTAATGCCTGTGCATGCCACACTACAGGCTTGATTACAGTATTCCCATCTTGCCTTATTCAGGGTAAGAGTACCGTGACTTTACAAATAAAGCCATTTAAATCACTGAAATGGCTTGAAGAACGGTATAGTACTCTACTGAAGCAAAGGAATCTAACAGAATCTATTCCCTTGACTTTGTAATAACAATAGGAAGTACTACATACAAAAATGAAAATGTACCAATATTTCCCTGAAAAAGGCTTCAGCAAAGAAATCATATCCTTATAGCAAATGACGCCTATCTTTCCTCTTTGTAATCTTTATGGACATAGCATTCTGCTCAAATACAGTACAGGGCAAGATCAGAATCACAGGCTGTTTAAAAAGGTAATAAATACATCAAACGACTTACTAATGCATGAACTTTTCAAGTAAACGTGCATGCCTAAATATATTGTGTACCTTTGCAGGTACCTGAAGTGTTTTTCAATGTGTATGTTACTTATAGTAGATCAGCGTCTTCAGTTGCTAGAATTGACACCTTTCATCACTAGACCAAGCTTTAAATAGGCATAAGCCTGAACTGCTGCATAAATGCCTGGTCCTATCTTCTTTCTGTCCCATTCTCAATCTCTTCTTTGCATCAGCAAAAATTACATGTCACTATCGTGAAACACAACAAAGAACTGGTCTGGATCTCAGGACAGCCTCCTTTGAGTGCACGTGTTGGCTTACGATGGCTTAATCTACAGTGAGAAAGGAAAGTCTTCACTCCAACTCTGAAAGATTTAAAAATTCCTACTGGCAAGATAAAGAAACCACACTGTTTTCATAATATTAAGTCCCTTCTGAGTTTCTGAATACAGCTATTTTGGTAATATTTGTCTGCACACTACATTAATAAAATAAGAAATGGAACAGTTCTAGCTGTAAACATGATGCAACCGAAGACTGTACAACAAACTTTTATTCCACAAAACAATAAAATAGTTGTTAGAAACTGATGGTATAACACATATGTACAGTAGCCAATTTATTAATGCTTGAAAGATATTAACAAAGATGAAAAATCATTAAACACGTTGTTTTATATCACTACCAACCAAATTGTTTAATATCTCTCACCTGGTAATTTACCTAAATCATCATATTATGAGCAATTTAGCATACTGCCAGTTCCAGTTTTGAAAAAGAGATTAACTTTCAGTTTTAAAGAGGCATTTAACAAAATGTTTGAAAAGTAGAGCTACTGCCAATATGTGTTTGATTCTGAGTAATTATGTGGTCTACGACTGAAACCTTTTCAAACTGCACATATTAGAATGAAATAAAGAAAATCCCTTAAGTTCATAAAGTATCCTTACAGCTATTTTGTGCGTTTGGACTTTCACACAACCGTATCCACCTGACCAGAATACTACTAGTAGGTGGTGCAGCAGCATTAGTCAAGTTCTTTCAGCCAGAGTCTGCCCATGAAGGTACTTTTACCTCAAACATTGTTTATCTCAACTCCTGAGACACGTTCTGGTAATAAACACATCAGCAAGGTCTAATACAAAGCAATGGTTATTTAATGCATACCTCACCACGTCCTAATGACTACTACTTGCACAGTAGATAAAGAATCCTTCACTCAAGTCCACTCTTTCAAAGGGCTACCTTCATTAAGCTGACAGTTTGTTTACTATCCAGAATAAAAGGCCCTGTAATTGAGAAACTGAACTATGACACAGCATGAAAAAATACCCCATCTCCCAAAAGGGAGAGGGCAACCCACATATGCGTAACTTGCTTCTACGTTCAAAGGCATGCTTATGCTTTACGCTCACATGACATTCTCATACTTCCATCCCTTTGGGGGAAGCAGAAGGGGAATTAAAACTTGCATGTTAACACTTTAATGTTAAAGATCAAAATTCTAACCTCAGCTAAAAATGTTTCTTCTACCAAAGAGGTATTCATGTAACAGAATTTACCCTTGGATCCTATCATGCAAGAGAAAAACAACTTTCTCAAAACTGAGTGAAAGGATGCTTTCAGACACAGAATTTTAACAGAAGTTATGTTGAAAGAAATCAGTGAAATGAACTTGAGTGGAACAAATTGAAAATCTGACACTACTCCATAGCCAATTCTTTCACCACCACTTTAAAGGATACACAAGCAGCAAAGTAGGTGAAACAGGAGAGAACAGTGCTACTAATTTACCTAAGCAGCCAGTTCATCTCAACAATTTAACAGGAGGTTCTACTTCAATATTAAGCCATCAAACCACAAAGCCCCCCTTATTTCTGTTGAAAACATGTAGGGTTTTTTAGACCAACAACTGCTTTTTTCTTTTCAGGCAACATTTCTGGACTTTGAGTTACTAAAAACAAATAACCACAAAGTACTTGAACACTACCACTATCTATCCAGAACACCAAATATATTACAAAATAAGACAATGCAAATATTCGCTTAAGTTTTGGCTTCATGCATATCTGCATTTTAAAAAGTAAGCTAAAATCCTACTGTATATTCTTACAGTATATCATGTTCCACCTTCCAGAAGTAGTAAGAACATCATAACAATGAGCATGGGAAGGTAAATATAAGCTTGACAGTACTGCAGTGAAGTAAGCTTTGTTATCTTACTACCTAAAGAAGGTGAAAGGCAAATTTTTATAACCTAGTTTCATTTCAATTTTATTGAACTGTCTACAATATTCTGTGAGTGCGTGCACATACACAGGCACGCACAGAAGAAGTGGTTATCTACAAACAGTTTACACAAATATTTACATACACATTATTTACATAAACTAATATGACTGCATGATTTTTGATGTAAAAACCATATGCTTCTTGCACATATAACTGTTGCATTGGTCTTACAAAAGTAATAGAAACCTTTTGCAACAACTAGCTAAGCACATATCATAGCTGATTCCAAGTTTTTAGAGCTTGCAGGTTTTTAAAAAAATACAATACCTAGAACACTGTTATCAAACAAATATGCTTTATTGGCATCTAAAAACAAAATGCACCCAACATTAAAATGTACTTTTTCATTTTTTTAAACCCACTGCAGTACGAGGAACAAATCACAAACACTTACTTTAGAGAAAACAGAGACTATAGTGCAGATTTTACAAAATCACTTTTAATCTCTGTGTTATGCTCCTTAAATAACATGGGCCATTTCTCTTTCTGCCGAATTGTAGGAACATAAAATATCACAGCTTTGTCTATACTTTAAAATTCTGCAGCAGCCTAAAAACACGGACAAGATACACCAGCACCTGTTTTCAAGTATAACAATTTCGATAGCCAACCTAAGGGTAGTATCTAAAAAATTCCATTTTCTTCCATAGGAAGTCTTTGTTTGACAAGCTGTTATTTTATCTTTGTGAAATTAAAAGCAAGTGGGGGCAAGTTTATGCTTTACCAGAGAAATAAAAAAAAGTTTACCTACCATGTTCAAATTAAGAACAGTGTTCTATACAAGTCAGTTGTACAGTTATTTAAGTGAAAGATGAACATGAACATCAGATTAACTTAATTCTGGCAGACAAAAGTGAACTGCTACGGTCCAGTCAGCCATTTATCTATTACAGAGAGATGACAACTTTACAAAAGGTATCTTTTACCTACTGAGTGATGATTATGTCCCCTCAGTTTCTGTGCTTTCTACCACTGCTTCACTTTCTATATCAGCTTCTGTGTCACTCTTCTCCTTGTTTATCTCGACGGAAGATGTCAGTTTTTCATAAAGTTCTGGATCGTCCTGCACCTGTGCAGTTGGTGGCTGACTTTCTGTCTCTGTATTTTCACCATTTACCTGGGGCATATTATCAGCTTTGCGTTGGGAAGTGGCCCCATCAAAATATTCAAAAACCCGTGGATGTGGAGGGGGGATCCAGTTGTTTGACATTCTGTCTCTTCCAAACCTGTTCCCATTAATTTCTCTGCAAAAATTAAAATCTCTGTCATCCCTATCCCTCTGTCTTTCCCAGGGTCTTCTGCGGTCATCAAAATCTCTGTGAGCATCTTGTTCAAATCCTCTATTCCAGTTGGGACCACTTCTACTATCAAACCTATAGTTTACATGCCGAAACCTCTCTCTGTCTTCATGGAAGCCTTTAGGGCCACCATAAATAGGGAAAGCATGGTGCTCTCTTTCATCATAATCTCCTCTCTGTCCCCAGTGCTTGTCTGAATTGAAACCAAAATGCTCTCTTCGACCAAGGTTATCTATACCTGGTCTTCCAAAATTTTCTCTCATGTCTACATGTGGTCTTGCAAAGTGTTCTCTTCCATCTACTGGAGGCCGTCCTATAGCCTCTCTTGGATCAACTGGTGGTCGTCCAACAGAATCTCTGACATCCACTGGAGATGGTCTGTTAAGATTATCTCGGTTTTCCACTGGAGGAAAGCGATAATCTCTGTCTCCTTCCTGCTGAATGTTATCGCCTCCAAGTGGTAGTCTTTTCTCTGGATTAGAAATGCTATCGATATTTTGTCTTCCTGGTGTTCCAAAAGGTCTTTCTGTTTGATTAAAAATATCTCCCGGAGGAAAAGGACCTCGAGGTGGTGGGTGAAGAGATGGATCAAGGATTGCTGGTGGAGGAATACTACGCTGTGGTGGCATTCCTGGCTGCATTAATGGAAACCTTGGTCCAGGCGAATGGGGCATTAGGCCTGGACGGATATCTATAAGAGGCATTCCCGGCATCCTTTGACTACTAATATTTAAATGAGGCATGTTTTGAACCCCAGCTGGATGCTGCATTGCCAGAAGTCCAGAACTACTTGGAATATTTGGTGGTGGCACTCCCATAAGTCCAGAACTACTTGAAACATTGGGTGGTGGCATTAGGAGAAGCCCAGAGTTGCTTGAAACACTTGGTGGCTGTATTCCTGCCAAAACTCCTGAGCTGCTTGAGACATTGGGTGGCTGCATTCCTGTCAGAAGGCCAGGGCTGCTTGAGACGCTGGGTGGATGCACTCCAGCTAGAAGCCCTGAGCTACTCGAGACATTTGGTGGTTGCACTCCAGCCATAAGTCCAGAGCTACTTGAAACACTGGTTAGCTGAACTCCGCCAGCAAGAGAAGAGCTACTGGAGACGGTAGGTAGCTGCACTCCTCCTGCAAGACCAGAACTGCTTGGAACACTTGGTGGTTGCACTCCTCCTCCAAGTCCAGAGCTGCTTGAAACACTGGGTGGCTGTACTCCCCCTGCAAGGCCAGAGCTACTTGAGACACTGGGTGGTTGCCCTTCTCCAGTAAGCCCAGAACTGCTTGAGACGCTGGGTGGCGGTACTCCTCCAACAAGTCCAGAGCTACTTGAGACATCACTCTGCACTAAAATGCAGCAACAAGAAGAACAGTTAACAGAAAATGATAGTGTAACACATAGCATTCAAAACAAAATGCAGCTTAATCCATACTCAGTTAATACATTTAGTGATGATACTGCTGACAAGGGCTGTCTCGGTTTCTATAATGAACAGACACAATTTTAATCACGTTGGTGATAAACAAACATTATGTCACCGAAATTAACATCTCTACATAGTAAAGAATGTAGAGGAGCTTGAAATTGACAAAGCCCACAGCCATCAACCAATTTATGCAAGGGAAGTATTAAAATCTTTGATGTAATTCTATAAATGTTATACTATCCTACCCTCTCCTGTTCCTTTCCATTACCACTTGTGTAGTAACAATACACTTAAGAAGTTTTCTAAAGGGCTCCCAGTCTCAGCTTTACTTCTAGAGTCTATGAAGAAAACATTCCTGAGCATAAGCTGCTAGAAATTAACAATCAGATGATGACAAAGATGGTTCCCACCACTTCTCCAACTTAAATTGAAAATGATATCCAGCCTAAAACTTCCTATTCTGTAGTTATTAGTGCAAGGGACTACGATCTGCAAAAAAACCCTTCAGAAGTATGTTTCCTGCATGTGATCATATCAGACAATAAAGACATTTCTTACCAGATCTGTTGTTTTCACTGGAAGAAATCTGAAGGTCTGTAAGATGTGATCCCTTTTCGTCTGATTCTGGTTTGTTGATTGGCAGAGGATTAAAAACACTTCCAGCAGATAATGTTGGAGTCGCTAGATTGCTAGCAACTGTGCCAACTGGTAGAACAAGGCTAGTAAAAGGAACATCCTTCATCGTCTCTTGTGCAATTGGTAATGGAGGCTGTACTAAAGCTGTAGAGAAATAACAGAAGCGCATCACAGTAATCATATATTCAAGTCCTCAAGATTAGTTTGGCAGAGGTCAGGCTGATAAATAAAAATAAGTGAAATTAATTACCCTAAGTGTTGCATTTTTTGATAATAATTTCTATCCTCAATCAGCACTGCAATATTTAATTTTTTTGTAGAGACCATGAACTGCAGGCAACCTAAGCAATCATTACTCTTTAACAGATATTTTTAAACGTTAAATGAATACAATTAAGAGGCTCAACAAAAAAATTATAAATAAGTGACAAATGCCAAATAGCTCAAGTAATAGATACACCTGTTACAGACAGGTTCAAATATTGAACTATGTATACAATTAATAAGTAATTAATTTGCCCCAAATTTTTTTCAGTAACTCCACTGTAAGTATAATTTTTCAGTCAACTTGAAAACCTCTGTAAATCTTTTTCTTAATACCTGCTTAAACCATCTAAACAATAACTTCTGTGTTGCTATTTTCCATTATGCAGGATTAACTTGCTTTTGATTAAATAAGAAGTACTATATCAAGCATGTATTAGAAGAAACAAACTTACGTGTTGGAACAACTGGGGGGACAACAGGTGGCGGGACAACAGGTGGTGGGACCACAGGTGGAACTGGGGGAGGCATATAACCTATATGGAAAAAAAAATACAAATCATTACAAGGGAAGCAAATAGTTTTGCAGTAAAAGCTTGCCTACATTATTATTATTCATCCTGAAAAGCTGCACCACCGAAGACAACCAACAAATGTATGGGAAGAGGCAACAGTGCTTATTGTTTTCAAAAACAATCCCATCTTTACTGTAGATGTTCTGCATGTGCATCTTTAAAAGTGACTTCTGCCAGCAATATCCAAAGAAGAAAATTAAGAGTTTCAAAATTTTCCAAAGAAAGGAGATTAATCTTAAGGATCTTTAAGTGTCTGTTTTTATCAAAATTTAAAAAAAAAATTCTGCTGTAATTCCTATTCTCAACAGAATACACGGGTAAAAATAATATTAAGTTAGCCATAAGAAATTTCGTATTAGATTAGAATTAAAGATTCAAAGATCAACTGGCTCCAACAGTAACCAGTAGTTGATGGAAAACTATACGAAGCATAATGTACAGAGAAGCACACAAACTGAACGTACTCATTACATACTCAACTTCATTTTTACTAACTTACCTGGAGGTGGCTGTGAAGGGTTGAAACTTGCTCGCAAGAAGGGTGGAGGAGGAATTGCACTATAACCAGGAGGAGGGACAGACATTGTGACAGGAAACGCAGGTGGAACCAAGCTAACAGCAGGCACGGCTGGAGCTACTGGAATCTTTTTTAATGCAAAGAAGAAACAAGCAACTTCAGTACTTAACAGTATTCAATGACATTAAAAGAGGGATAAACTGATTTGACTGCAATTCATGATAAGCACTAAATGTACCAAAGGCTTTGTATATATTCTGAACACTCTGAAGAATTAGATTGCATTGTGAAACGGTACCTACACTACAGGTAAACAACGACACTAGGAAGAATCCTATGCTATCTTTTCTTTATTCTAAAAAGAACAGAAAAATAAGTGGTTAAACACTATACTTATTCAAGAATAAAAATTTACCTATACAAGAGAGGCGAATGCAGAAAGGACAGAAAGAAAAGAAAGGAAAACATAGATAGTGTGGCAATTTGAGAGCACTTCGAAAACAGTGATTCTGTTCTCATTGGAAAAATTTACATATTTTAGAACAGTACTGGAAAGCTGAGTTTAGTATATGTAATTATAAAGCTAATAATCCTGACGAAATCCTGAAAATTACTTAATGAGTTCTCAAACTTCTGTTTGAGCTACGTATTTTGATACAGTGCAGCATAATTACAAGTAATTAGCAGCAGAATAAAAGCAATATATATGTATACTTAAATATATACTGAACACAGTATATATAGGAGACAGGTGAAATAAGAAGACTAAAGACAATTTTTGTGAAAAGAAAAAAGCTCAAAATTCAAGGCAAGTAAATGCAAATATGTTAACTTTCATAGTAATTTTAGGTCAGCTCAAGTATTGGATGTCTATACACATTAGGAAAGATAAAACAGTAAAAATATGAATACAAAAAATTTTGTATTAAGCAACTGCTTCTCATTTTACAATTTCATATGGTCATTATAAAAAGGATTTAAAGTTTGATAAAAAGCATTTGTATTTATACTTGATAAACCTATGTAGTGTAGTATACTCAAGAAAAATTACAGTGTATTCTTCTAGGCTTCCATAAGAGCTTGTTACTGACTGGATGTTAATAAAAATTCTGTTTTAGCAGAAAGAAAAAAAAATACAGCAGAAAATCAAAGACTCTGATGAACTACTGCATAGAGTGCAACAGCACACTATTTGATTTATCAGATCTTTTAAAGATGAGACTGTCCCTACGAAATCCTGCTCAAAATTCTGAGAAAATTAACTTATATTCAAAACTGATATGGGGAAAAGCTCACAGGTAGAGAAGAAACAAGCACAAGTGAAAAAAAGATTATTGCATTGCTTAGCTTACAGAAAGATGCTTTGCTCTATACGCAAAATACTTTCTGTAAGCTCATTTTAATTTCTCCTTAAAAAACTAATGTTCCACTATTATTTATTTTTTTTTTACACTTGCTCTGCCTTCAACATTTAAGCCTTCATTTGAGATTGTACAGAAGTCTGGGATATGTTGTGCATGAAACTAAAGATTTTGCTCAACTATGGCAACTGATTCTCCTCTAAAATTTCTTCAGAGATAAACACACATGGACGCAGGACTTAAGTATTTTTGATTTAAGTATTTTAACTCAGCATTAAAGTTCATCTGTATTGAACAAAAAGTTTGCCCTCCAGTTTTGTGGTATTTTTGCAAACTCAGACTAATACAAACCTGCAGCATAGTGACGGGTTGCGTGTAAGCCTCTGTCTGCGTCGTAATAACTGTACTCTTATCAACTGCAGCACTCTGCGTAGTTTGAGTATTTTCTTTAGCAGCTTCTGAGCTTCTGGCTGTTTCCCATTCTTCAGAAAAAGGCATTAAAAAGATAATTAATGTGCTATTTTTGTTTAAATACTAAAAAGTCCTCTTCCTTCTTCAACAATAAATTTTAATCTGCTATCTATATGATTCATTACAAATAACCCCCAAACTTATTATGAAAAGAAGTGCAGTTATTTATTATTATATATTTTAAAGAATGTAAAATATCTTTAATCACCTGCAATACCCTGTTTCATTATGCCTGTGTACAAATTGATTTTTCAGAACTTGCCAAGTTTCTTCACCAATCATTCTGTTAATAATTTGTAATATAGAGTATGCTCCAGTTTTCCAAAAAACTGCTGTTGTCAACATAGCTGTGTTATCAGCTGGCTACTGTACAATGACAGAGAATCCTCATGTTAAACAAACCTCACCCAACCCCCATTTCTTCCTTCTGCCAATTCCTCAAAAAGTTTCGTATTGCAAGTGTAATACAGTGAATGTATTTCAGTCATGTTCCACATTTTAATTTTTGACACTTATATTCAATTTTTACTCAAAACTGCATTTTGACCTGAAAAATTACTGTCACTATTATAAAAGTCTTAATCTACTGTTTACTTCAGTATAGTCCAGTCATTTGATGCTCGATCTGTTTCAAGAAAACACAGTACTCGTGAATCTTTTACAAATCTAACAAACCTCTCAATTAACTGAGTTTCAGAGTAAGGTCTAACATTACTTGCTTTCCTGTCTCTTCTGACTTTATGGAGGAAATACCTTAATGTTCAACTAAACTGTGCCTATTTGGACAAGTTCCAACTCCAACTTAAGTCTTATACCTTAATATAAGACTTTTCACAATCACAAGCTGATCCTAATTTCTACACAAATTAGTATTTTACATGCTTGGAAACGAGTGCACAGCAAATTCATAACTGTTTTAAAAAATGCTAACCTTTATTAACTTGCTTAAATTAATTCCCTTTTGTCACTAATTCCTCATTGTCATGACAATCAACTAGTTGCTCATCCACACAGACAATCTAGATTTCATGATTACAGTGCCATTTACATTGTAAACAAGTAGCTAGTAAAATTTATGTAAATTGAAAAAGAGTACGTATTACCTAAACAGTACACTGTCTGAGGATTTGCAATTACCAAAATAAACACATTTTCTAACTATCAGAATCATTGTTAATGTCCGTACCTGTATTTACTGTTTCCTGGTCAATCATGCCACCCTCAGCAAAGCCCTCTAAATCATCCAACTTTACTTTCTCCCAAGGAATATATGAAACTCCCAGATCCACATCCCAGAATTGCTTGTATTCTGTTTTCACACCTTTATTCAAAGCCCAGGCAATCTGAAAACAAAACCCAACCAGACAACCCGCTTAAATTGTATAACCTGTGAACAGAATATTTCAGGTAATTTCCTTCATGTTTTTGTCACTGCAGATCAATCTTCAGTGTCCATTTATTAAAGTTTTAACAAGTTTTTAATTTTAAATGAACCTGTAGGAAGTGTACTTGGCCTCTGCAACATGTATGTGGAAGATTAATTACATCAAAAAGCTTAAATTTCTTCTACATTAATTCTAACATACATATGGAGAAATTAAAAATACAGTATTTCAAGGACTCATCCTAAAGGATCAAAGTTAGTGGAACAAACCACAGCATTTAATCATATAATTAACTCTGTAAGAATACTATCAAATTTAATATTAAGGGATCCACACAGTTACAGGACTTAAGTTGTTTACAGTCTTGTACACTCATCACTAGCACCTACATAAAATGTTCTCCAAGTATTTCCTAAGTATCAAGTCATAATTTCATTTTGCTATCTTTCACATCACCTGTTAAAAGCTGCATTTTACACAGAGAGGAAAGAAAACAATTTACACCTTATTGATTCATTCTTCTTCTCCATATTGTACACGTGAATGAACAGCTGCTAAATGACAAATCATCATATTAAAACTGTGCTGTATTTGAAATGGACAGAATCCTTAGATTAAAATCAACTTACCTTAATAATTTTAGATCCAATTTTATAGGACCCAGAACTAAGTTTCTGAAGAGCACGATACGCATCTTGTCTATGAACCATACAGACATAAGCACAACCTCTTGGGGGAATCATCTATGGAAAAAAAGCAATGGTCTTGAAAAGCAGGAAAACCAGTACTTCAGATTATGTAACTACAGTAAATGAATACTAATTCTAAAAAAGGAAAGGCTTACACTGTAAACAATCGTTACCTTAATCAGCAATATTAACAATTTTGAGCATCAGCAAAACTTAAAAGTGATACTGGCAGGGTACTTCAGTTATAACATTTTCAAGAAGCAGCAGCAAGATAAAGAATGTGTGCTAAAAATGACATGAAAGATTTGAACAATATGGAGCAGGCAACACCTGGGCTATACTATGACAACTTCAGAAAAGCAGAGGTTGCTACCTCTTCTGAAGCTCCAGATTCACTGCGAGCTGAACCTTGCACGCAGGCGCAAGCTAGTGATTGAAAGTATCTTGCACTTTTAAAGGGCAGAGTCCTCATTCCTGAAGTGTGACTTCCACTAGTTTTAATACTTTATTTAGGAAAGGAAAGCATGACATGGCAAAGTATGATGATCTTTGAAAGTTTGCAAATCATGTATGACAACTGCTTATTTTAGTCAAAAATACAGGTGTGCTTTTATGTTATTTAGCAGCACACAGTAATATAACAAAAATATTTAAGATGACAGATTTTAATGTAGTACTTATAAAAATATGTTTAAGATATCCTAGGTACTTAAAGCTTTACGGAATGTGTTGGATGAACTATTTAAAATATGGCTTGCCTCTGAAATGTCACAGGCACTGGGACGTTATGGTTGTTACATTATTTTCCTTTGAGGTTTCTAAATTGCTAGTCCCTGCAAATCAAAACGAGGCTTAAATGTCAGGCTATAGGGTTTTTCTGACGTGGAAAGCTTTTTAAAAGATTCTGTAATGCCACAAAAACTAGTCCTTATTTATTATATATTTGAATATATTAATGTGATAGGAAAAACAGTAAAAATATTATCTGAAGTGAATGAAATTGCATGAGAAGCACTTTAAAACTGCTGGAGCAAGAGACAAAAAAATGCAAATTTCTCTCATGTAGATATGTTATTTTAGGAGAAAAATACTTTCTCTTGAAGCTGAATTACAGGCAACACTGAAGTACGACTCTAAAAGTCTAAATCTCAATTACTCTAAACCATGAGAAATGTATTCCCTAATTATAAGCGCCTTTTTAATTGTCACATTTTAGAATAAACACTTGTTTACAGTACAATTTCTTTTCTTCTGAATGTTTTATCCCCATTGATTCCATTCAAGGAACCCTCTGTATGGAATGTAACCAAGAACAAAGTGGAAGCACATCAGTTTGTGTCCATTAGTCCATGGGAAAGCAACACCTGCCCTGTACCACATGACAAAAAGAAAAAAGACATAACTTTTTATTGGTTAAGACCCTGGTTTAAAAAACTGCGTAAATTGTTAGTGCTTGGGAAAAGCCATTTTACCATGAAGTGTACCGTATTTAGTACTTCAAAAGACAGTACACAGAAACCAACAAGCAAATTATCAGAGTTTTTAAACATTGATAAAAAACAGCCTCCTAAATACAAGCTTAAGCTGCTACAACAAATTCAGAGGCATAAGGATGTTTAAATTTCTAGTCTGTATTCCCTGAAAATGCATGATAACATGCTTACTTACATTAATTGACTCTATTTGTCCAAATTCTTCAAACAAGTTAGTTAAATCTTGCTGTGTAGCCTTCTTGTCTACTTGTCCTACCCAAAGAGTAGTACTGCAAACTGTCAAGAGACACATTTATGTCAATCAAAATACCAGAAAGTTAGCTTATAAAATACTCTATAGCACGGATACAAAAGGCTTTACAATTATATAGAAATCACTGATCAAAAAGCAAGAATAGTCAATCTATTACTTACCATACAGAGATTAAGTATATTAACAAAAATGTTAAAGGGTTAAAAGACATCAAACAGATATTCAGTACACATGTTCTTTCTCTTTGTTTCATTTTCTTTTAAACAAAACAGTTGTTTTAAAATAAATGAAAAAAAAAAATTCTGTAGATTATTAGCTAAGGTAAACTGCAGTAGAAATTACTTAGGAAAAAAAGATCATTTCTATTCCATGTTCCATAAAAAACATGCCTCTAGGATTTAAAGTCAGGTTTAACAAAGTAAGACTAAGTTCCAACTGACTAGAAGTGTATTACAGAAGGAACTTAACTGCAGTATTATGCACTTCATTTTCACCTGAAAGAAATGGAAACTACACTTTTACTTTACTTTGGAGAACATCCCAGAAGGACAAACTTAGGTGAGGCCCACCACTGAGCTGAAGATGGCCATGACACTTCGGACTCTTGTCAATTCCACCACAAGCCCAGATCCCTGCAGTTTGTCTCCCAAATGCCTACGCCCATCCCCCTTGCCAAATATAAACACTCACTGACATGTGAGCTAAAAATTCCTTCTCCCATATGTACATGGTTCAAATTCTTTCGTCTCCCAAATATAGCCCAGTCTGTGTGTGCAAGCCTTGACAAACTCATCGCAGTTATTTCCACTTAACACAGGGTTACCTAAATCAGGCCAATATTAGTGGTTTTCCTCAAATATCTTGCTACCCTGAGTAATCCACCAAGGATCTTAAAGGATGTAAGGGAGAACAAAACCAGACAACCTGGATCTCTTGGGCCTGCCCTATCCTGAACCAAGGAAACATTCTTTCTGCATCATCGTCTTGATACATTACACATCCTTCCTGTACCAATCTTGGTGCACCAAACTAGAAACCAGCGTTGTGCGTTCCTCTGTCAACTGCTGTTTTCAATTGACAGCAGTACTGAGCAGTACTGAGGATAACTAGCTTTAAGATTTCTCTAGGACAAAACTCATTCCTCACATGCTTGTAGATGGTCCTTTTGTTTCTCATGGTGTTACGCTCTGTGAAACAATTCTTCAGATCTCAGCAAGTGATAACTGTGGCTGTCACTGACCAAATCGGTTCTAGTAAGACACTTGTCAGGTGAATTACCTATTTATTTATTTACACACACACACCCTTCCCTTCACTTTGAACTGCTTATCTTGTCAGATAAATGATATAGTTTTAAGACACAAAATAAATGCAAAACTACATCAGAAACTGTGTATGACCTATCTAAATAAAGTTAAATCCAGGAACATGAGTTCATTACAAAAGTAAATTAAGTACAATTACGCATCCCAAGAATCCAGAGTCCTGCTAACAGCAGCAATGGGATATACTGATACAGTAGCAAATGACTACACACAATTCCACTGTTTCTAGCACCCATCTCAAAATACGTTCCCCTTGATTTAAGCAACTGTGTGGAAAAAGTTCTCATTCTCTCTACTACTTTCCTTCTTTTTAGTACGTAAATTGTCTGTAGAAATGACAGCAGTGCACAGCAGCACTCTGCAGAACCTGAAATCCAGTTAGGTTTTGGATACTTTCTTAAGATAGGACCATTATGGTCTGTCTTATGATAGCAAGTTACTTGTTTCACATTTCCACCTGCTTTGGCTCTATGTTCCTGTGAAAAGCTATGTGAAAAGCACTCTGAAGGTTTAACAAAACTGGCCTCTAAGATATTCAGCAAAGTGTCCAAAGTGTGTACCACATACTTAAAGTCTTATCAGCGTACCAATTTTCAGATCAAGCGCTGATCATCTTCAAATGCCTCATAGAAGACAGCATTAAAGAGAAAGCAGACTGTAGCTTAGGGACAGCCCTCGCTACTCTCTGGTCAGAAGTAAAATCATTGGTGCAACAGCATGAGTAAAATCATCAGTAGAACAGTATAATACTTGCTCTTCTCCAAGATGAAATGATATATCTAAGTTGTAAGAAACATCAGAAATGAAACTTCTAAAAAAGAATATGGTTACTGTATTTTGTAACAGTACTCAAGCTAAATCTTGCTCTTTCAATGAAAAACAAAGCCTTTTTCCCTTTAATACTACATTATTAAAACAGAAAGCAGATGTCACTTACCACTTAGTGTTTTTGACCGTATAGGAGGCAATCCCTTTTTCTGACGTTCTTTTTCCCTTTCCCTAGCCCTTCTTTCACTGGAATATGACCGAGATGACTTTCTTTTCCTTTCTCTTGATCTTGAGCGTGAACGTTTTCTGTGTTTACGCTTACGAGAACCAGACCGTGATCTAGACCTTCGTTTTCTTGGTGACCTACAAAATACTTAATTTCAGTATGCTGAGTTAAAAAAAATAAATCTAATTTAGTTGTCTTTTAGCTACAAACTTTAAGCATGATACAGACATTTCCATTATATTCACTCCAACTGCTTCAGGAAATAGAGAAATAGAACATACACCTTGAGCTTAAGACAAAACAAAACACACTCAAAGCGTTCCATAACAGTATCTATTTTTCTAGCATACAAAACCTGTGCAGCTACTTAGTGTTAGCAATTTTTGTTACATGAACAGGTCTTAAAAATTTGAAGTAAACCACAGATATGCAAAATGAACTGTCATACAGAAAATCTGCATCTAAGACACAAATATTAAATAAACACTTTTTTTTTTCATTGCTAAAAACTGCTCATGACAATTTTGGAAAATACAGACTTGAGAATGATAATCACAAATCGCAACTTTGTTTCAGAAAACCTTCATTTACTTAATACAAGTTAATTATGAAACCTTGAACGAGATCTTGAACGAGTTCTTGATCTTGAACGAACAGCCGATTTCTTTTCTTCTTGTTCAAAAATCTCTTCTTCAGCAACATCCTGTCCTTCATCTATATCCATGTCCTGAGGTCAGACATAACGGATGTTCAATAACATTTAATAAATACACTCACAATATATATGACTATATGAAAGCATACATCCACATTACTCATTTTTAAATCATCTTAGTATGCGTTTTCCCTTCAACCTCTGTAATCAAATTTAAAACAGTTTTACCTGTTGTTGAATATCCATTGACTCATCTACATTTGTCTCCACTTCTAAAAACTGCTGTTGACTACTCCCTTGTGATGGTGACGCAGAGTGCTCTGAACCAAAATTTCCTTCTTGATTCTCCTCAGGGCTTGCCTAAATAACAAATAATAGTATATCATAAAAAGCCTCATAATTCAAAATGCTTACCGCATCAAAATGTAATACTACATGAAACAATTGTTCAAATATCTAAGAAAAACTATGTATCATGTTTCTCTTATCTTCCCACTTTCCATTAACATGAAAGCCGAACTGGATGTTACTCAATTCCATTCCTTTTTTTGTATCATCCTTAAATAAAAAAGTTTGAAATAATTAATATTCCTGACTATAAAAAAATTACTACCTATTTGCTGAATCAAAAAACCAAAGTACACTATTTGTTGCTTAATTTGGCTGGCTTCAAAACAAAAACTGTCAGGTCAAACAATAGGGATGGTAGCCACATGTGCAGTGACACTGAAAGATACCCATTGGTCACCTATGCACATGCATTAATAAATTTTATTTTGTTATTAATATAATGAAAATATTTGCAATACCAATTGAACTAGTTTTAAAAATTACATTTAACTCTAAACTTTCTTATAGTGCATGCTTTAAGACAAGTAATTACTACAAGGTAAGAGAGGGTGTTGCGTCATTCATGTCGGCATGTCAGTTACAACAGACCTAACAAAACAAGCAGTTCGGAAAAAAACACCAAAATTTAAAAATGTAAACTACTAAATGTACTGCTGATTTGCTAGAGAAAAAACTGTAACAGCCTGTACACTGGAGTGAAAGTACAGATTTGGAATAAATATCTGTAAGATATGAAAGAAATTCAAGAAATACAGGAAATGCAATGAAAATACTCAGAAATGCTATCAAGAACAACTTTAATTTTAAACCTATAATCCAATATGGCAGGTAAATATTTCAATGTTTCTCATTACATTTTCACTTTAATTAAACAAATGCTAGGTATTCTATCTGCCAGGAGAATGGCAGAAAGTTAGCAGAATGACATGTGGTGCCAAGGTTTTTTTGTTTTATCTTCATATTTTTAAGCAGCTTATAATGACAGTTTGCAGAAAAATAAAAAATTCTACTATAATTCAGTTAATGCATTTGCCTTCTAACATGATGTGTTTTGTCACATTTTTCTTATATTTAATTATTCTTCAAGACGCTGTTTCTTGGTATCAATTCCTACATTTCTTGTTGCGCCTTCTGTTTCTGTCTTCTATCCTCTCCTCCTCTCCCTCTGCTCCTAATCAGGTGTTGTTCTGGTTTCAGCCAGGCTAGAGTTAATTTTCCTTCTAGTGGCTGCTGTGTTTCAGATTTGGTATGAAAGGAATGTCAATAATGCATATTGTTTCAGTTGTTGCCAGGTGATGTTTGTATTAGTCAAGGACTTTTTTCAGCTTCCAATAGAAGCTGAGAAGGAGCATAGACAGAATAAGCTGGCCAAGGGAACATTCCATACCATGGACATCATGCTCAGTATAGAAATGGGGGTTGGCCGGTGGGTGGGAATGTGTGATGACTGCTTGGGATGGGCTGCGAAACCAATTCACCAAGTGCCGAGAGTGACTTGTGTTGTACTACTTCTTCTTGTATATTCTTTTGCCATTATTATTATTGTTATCTTCCTCTTCTGTTACTGTTCTATTAAACTGTCTTTATTTCAACCCACGAGGTCCACAACAGATGCTTAGTAATTTTGTTTTGTTTTATCTTTCCTTTTCTTTCTCTTAATCTTTCTCACTGATCCTTAAACATGGAATTAAAGAAAATCTTGCTCATAACACACTGCAGTCATTACTCAGTAGTTCCAGCAGAAGTTTGTATCTTTCAGCTGTTATCAAGGTGAAAATAAAACTTCCTCTCCATACTGATTAGACAAGAAGCTGAGCAGACCTGAAGAAAAACAACTTCTAGACTTGGAACAGAAGATCAGATAATAAGGGGTGAGTCATATGAACATTCTACCCATAAATGTACTGTAACTTGATTTCATAGATGAAATTAAACTCTAATTCTGCTTATTTTACAATAAGGTAGACATTCAGCATTTTTATTTTCAAATTAGATATTTACTTTTAGATAGGTCACATCAAAAGCTCCTAAAATAGATGCACTCTTCAAAGTTATGTTCCTTTACAACATCTTTTAGTGTTTAAAGCCAGACATTGCTGGATATCCACCAACATCAAAAACTATTTAGTCTTTAGCTATGTTGTACAAACTTTCTCAGTTACTGCACTTAAATGAGAAAAGAAAATAACACATAGTAAAATAAAGCAGTAAAATAAGGAAATAAGATCTAGCAAAAATTAAATTACTATTTTTCTAAACAATTGAAAACCCGAAGTCACAAATTCAAAACTCAAATGATGTGCTTGATTGAAAGCTGAGTAACTATACCTTTGCACAGGTTAAACTAAAATCCCCAATAGATGTTTGTTAGGTTTGTGGTCCCTTAGATTTTCATTCAACCTAAGATTTCTATTTTACTGTTAAACTAAATCCAAGTACTTCACAGAAAGTCCACTTCATATCTGTTCAGTATCAAGACAGAATAAACTTTTGGGTTTTTTTTATATGGGATCCGGAATTGGGATCAGGAGGGGAAAAGAGCAGCTAAATACTGACAACTAACTTCAGAAGAAATAAGCCAATTTACTTCAACGTAGAGTAGACAGGACCCAATTTACATAATTAAGAAGGAATCTTGGGATGTCTCGAGCATCAGTTCTGAATTAATCACTTCTCAGGAAATACATGACTCTATTCTTTAGCTCAGATTCTTCAACAGAATGAGACACTTATTAGCCAAGACTTAAAGCTTGATAGGGGAAAGTAAAGTTATCTGCAATCTCCACTCAATCCTCTTGATGGTTCTGCAGCAGCAGCTTGGACGCTGCTCTCCCTTCACAGACAGAAGCATAATCACTTCAGTGCTCACCTTCTTTCTGACTGCAGGGAAAAAGCTTTTTTCCCCCCGTATAAAAAGCTGAACAACCAAAGCACCGTCAGTCTGTAGCTCAGCTAAAAGTTATTCTTTCCAAAGAGAAGCAAAATGTACACCCCACACATTTGGTTGGTTTTTTTTTTCCCTGAATGGAGAACATAATTATTACAACAGCCACAAGATGGAGTTCTTACCTTTTGAGGCTGCTGTTGCTCTAGAAGCTGTTGTCTGAGATGTTCTAAATTTTGTTGCTGTAGCTGTTCAGCTAGTTGGTGAAAAAGTGAGTTGTTCACAGATTCTGGTACTAAAGGCCTAAAATAAAATAATTTAATTAAAAAAAATATGACAGTTTTTCTCTTGGTTTAAACAGTTGGTAAATAGGTCTTCACAGCTGAGTTTCAAGTTTAACTAAAAATGTAAAATAATGAGAACAACGTGGATAGTTCCAACTTCTGTTATCATCATTATCACATTAACACTATGAATATAACTAAGAAAGCAAAGAACGTGTTAACTTTAAGATGAAGTCAACAAAACTTCTGGCATACAGACTTAGATTAAATATTTTTTAAATTAGTATGTTTCATTAATTTAGTAGACTGTCTTTTCTCTTCCTACTGTTTTAGTATACTTATGCTCTGAAAGAAACAGTGTCAGGCAAATTTTAGCATTTTCCATAACAAACATAGCTTGATCTTACAGCTGGGAAGTGGGAGTTTCCTTTTTAGGCTCTTCATTTTGTTCAGATTCTTCCCCAAAGTCAAACCTGTCCATCAGCTTCTAGGAGAAAGCAAAATAAGCATTACTGAGTACTCGCTGTGTGTCCCTTTATGTATATTTACTTTTCAAAAGAAAAATGCTCTTATTTTTCAACTTTAAAAAAAAAGTTTGGCAAATAAACTGAATAGAAAATTAAATGTCATACTGCTATTGCTACCAAACTCTTGGATGCATCAATAATAAGTTTTGTCCATGGCTTTGTTGAGCTCTGGCTGCTGTTACAAGCACAACTACATGTTCTCAACCACCCTGATACCGGTTGGAGGGACAACATACCAAGGCACAAGCATATCAGGAGATTCCTGGAATGTGTTGATGACAATTTCCTTCTCCAAGTGATAGATGAGCCAACAAGGAGAGGTGCTATGCTGGACCTTGTTCTCACCAACAAGGAGGGGCTGGTGGGGAATGTGAAGCTCAAGGGCAGCCTTGCCTACAGTGACCATGAAACAGTTGAGTTCAAGATCCTTAGGGCAGTTAGGAGGGTACAACAGCAAGCTCACTACCCTGGACTTCAGGAGAGCAGACTCTGGCCTCTTCAGGGATCTGCTTGGTAGGGTACCATGGGATAAAGCCCTGGAGGGAAGAGGGGCCTAAGAAAACTGCTTAATATTCAAGGATGACCTCTTCCAAGCTTAGGAGCAATGCATCCCAACAAAGAGGAAGTCGGGCAAAACCACCAGGAGGCCTGCATGGATAAACAAGGAGATCCTGGACAAACTCAAACACAAAAAGGAAGACTACAGAGGGAGGAAGTAAGGACAGGTAGCCTGTGAGGAATACAGAGAAGTTGTCCAAGCAGCTAGGAATCAGGTTAGGAAAGCTAAAGCTCAGACAGAATTAAATCTGGTCAGGGACATCAAGGGCAACCAGAAAAGCTTCTACAGATATGTCAGTGAAAAAAGAAAGATTAGGAAAAATGTGGGCCCTCTCCAGAAGGAAACAGGAGACCTGGTCAGCCGGGATATGGAGAAGGCTGAGGTACTCAACAAATTTTTTTGCCTCAGTCTTCACTGGCAAGTGCTCCAGCCACACCACCCAAGTCGCAGAAGGCAGAGGCAGGGACTGGGAAAATGAGGAACCGCCTGCTGTAGATCAGGTTCAAGACTATATAAGGAACCTGAAGGTGCACAAATCCATGGGACCTGATGAGATGCATCTGCAGGTCCTGAGGGAAGTGGTGGATTAAGTTGCTAAGCCACTATCCATCATATTTGAGAAGTCATGGCAGTCCAGTGAAGTTCGCACTGACTGGAAAAGGGGAAACATAACTGCCATTTTTAAGAAGGAAAGAAAGGAACACCCAGGAAACTACAGGCCAGTCAGTCTTATCTCTATGCCTGGCAAGATCACGGAGCATATCCTCCTGGAAACTATATTAAGGCACACGGAAAATAAGGAGGTGACTGGTGACATCCAACATGGCTTCACTAAAGGCAAATCGTGTCTGACAAATTTAGTAGCCTTCTATGACGGGATTACAGTGTTGGTGGATAACGGAAGAGCAATGGACATCATCTACCTGGACTTGTGCAAAGCATTTGACTCTGTCCCACACAACATCCTTGTCTCTAAATTGGAAAGACATGGATTTGACCGATGGACCACTCGGTGCATAAGCAATTGGCTGGATGGTCACACTCAGAGTTGCAGTCCACAGATAGATAGCCAAGTGGCAACCAGTGACGAGTGGCATTCCTCAGGGGTCGGTATTGGAACTGGCGCTGTTTTAACACCTTTGTCAGTGACATGGACAGTGGGACTGAGTGCACCCTCAGCAAGTTTGCTGACAACACCAAGCTGTGTGGAGCGGTTGAAGGACTCAAGGGTGTTGGTAAGTTCAATATGAGCCAGCAACGTGGGCTTGCAGCCCAGAAAGCTGACTGCATCCTGGGCTGCATCAAAAGAAGCGTGGCCAGCAGGTCGAGAGAGATGATTCTCCCCCTCTACTCCGCTCTGGTGAGACCTCACCTGGAGTACTGCATCCAGCTCTGGAACCCCAACATAAAAAGGACATGAACCTGTTGGAACAAGTCCAAAGGAGGGCCACAAAGAGGATGAGAGGGCTGCAGCACCTCTGCTATGAGGACAGGCTGAGAGAGTTGGGGTTGTTCAGCCTGAAGAAGGCTCAGGGGAGACCTTATAGCAACTTTCCAATACCTAAAGGGGGACTACAGGAAAGATGGGGAGGGACTCTTTATCAGGGAGTGTAGCGATAGGATGAAGGGTAATGGTTTTAAACTGGAAGAGGGTAGATTTAGATTAGATCTCAGGAAGAAATTTTTCACTCTGAGGGTGGTGAGACACTGGAACAGGTTGCCCAGGGAAGCTGTGGATGCCCCATCCCTGGAGGTGTTTGAGGCCAGGTTGGATGGGGCTTTGAGCAACCTGGTCTAGTGGGAGGTGTCCCTGGCCATGGCAGGAGGGTTGGAACTAAATGATCTTTAAGGTCTCTTCCAACTCTAACAATTCTATGATTCTATGATTCTTTCCATAGTAAGTAACAGCTAGTTTGGAAAAAGGCTTAAATAAAGATTAATTTTATGTAACGGTACCTTTAATTAAAAGAAGTTACTACAAAGAGGCCAACTATTCAATCCTTTAGCAATCAGCAAACTGCTCTGCTCGTATCAAAAGAAGACCTATAGCTTGATTACTTCAAAAAGAATTACTGTATTTTCACACACGTCATTTAGACAACCTGAATTCCTTCAAATATACTGCTCCTTGACAGCAACTTCTCATATAGTCTGCAAAAATTAAAAGTAAGCAGTTATCATATAAGAGGAATAAGCCTCCAAAGGGATAAAAAGAAAGGTATCTGACAGGGAAAAAGAAAAACTGGGATAAACTTCCTGTTTTATCTATAAAAATGTTTATGCTGTAGCTCTGCTAAACTAAGAAAGTTTGGTCTATTTTTTTTTAACAATCCAGAAGCATTTCAGTAGCATTTTACTTTCTTTAAGACAAAACTAAAGAATAAGCATGAAAAAATACAACAAACGTTATTTATCACTGAGACTGTCTTTTTTTGGTAACTATTTATTAACAGAGCAGTGCTAATAACCCATGTCCATGCATCTTTACACCTTGGAAGTTTTCTGAAAAGCAGAGTTAATGCTGTAATACAAACCACCGTAACTTCTTCTCAAACCCTGGTCTCAGAATTAAAAACCAAGAGAATAAGAACATAGGGCAGTCATTTTGAAATACCAAGGCAAGATGTCTCCAGTAACAAGCCCATTTTCTTTCTCAGGATGCTCTATTTACTCTCAGTTACTGGAGTCCAGGAAAAAGAACAAAGCATAAACTAAGAGACTGACCAATCAAGAATTTTTAGAACTATTTTCCCAATGAAATAATCTAATATATGAAAGCAGGACTGAATATAACTGAGAAAACACAGCAGAAACATAGCCCATCAAGCTTACGTGGAATGGGATGCTAAAATCCAGAATAACTTTCACCATATGTATCTAATCCATTTAAAGCAAGGTGGCCATCGCATTTTTATTTTTTTGCATATTGTTAGAGTATGTTCAAGTAAAGCATTTGTAAAATGCCGCTGCTCTGAAAAAACACATGCATTTTGGAAAAACAATCGGTCTTATCTTTAAAATATTATTAATCATCATGTATCTTCTATTATGACAAAGTAGAAAGGAAGATAGCAGAATATGTACTATTTAATCATCTGAGAAAAGGAACGAATGGAAAGTAGTCAACAATTTATGACATGTAAAAAAGTTACTTAAACTGAGGCCAGAGAAAACCAAAGAACTTCCAGCCAAGATATGCAAGTATGCATTATGATTTTTGTTTCAATCTGTTTTAAATAACACAGTAGATATTAAAGGGAAAAATCTGAACTGATACATCTTGATTTTTAAATAAATTCTAACAGAATACTCCTTACAATAAAGCAATAGAAATTAAAACAAATTAAATATTAGGATACCTGGATTAACCCACCACACACACACACACATAAAAGTATAGAACTTCCCGTGAATGCTACACCTGCTACTTTACCTAAGAAGAGAACATGTTCAGAAAAAGCAATGGGAATGATTAAAGACATGAAAAAAGCTTTTTATTCCAAAGGAAGCAAAATTCTTCTTAAGCATCAGGAAATCTTTAGAAATTAAAATAAAAGGAATAAGACATAATTATATAGAAAATGTTGATCAAAAAATCTTTCTTTACCATAACACAACGATAGGGTCTTGTAGCAAGATCACAAAACACGCACATTTGATGTTGACAAAAGAAAGGAATTTTTCACATAATGCACATTAATTTGAGCAACTTATTACCACAAGATACTATGGAGACTGAAGAGCTTGGAAATAAGGGATTGGATGAACTCACAAATTTATTAAAAACAGATTTTTTTAAAAAAGAAGGATACTTATGTATTCATCAGAAATATTTTCCTGTGCTATTTACGTTTCATAGCCAATTCACCATCATTGTATCATGGAATGAGAACTAAGCTTTACAGTTTTCTTTGGATCATGATGCTTACTGTTTATTTATCATAAAAGCTGTCTTTTTTTATGTCTGCCAACTCAGAAAATCTGCCTTTTGGATGCTGCTTTCAACCATGTAAGTATTTCTGTACCCACATCATGGCCCCATCCTCCATTCTCTAAACTCCATCCCAAGTCCGTTCAGTTTCTTCTACAGAAACTATGCAATCTTTCTAATTATTGCTTTCAGGAATTGCTAGATTCTCTAATTTTGCTGCTGCAGCTTTTTTAAGATGTTTAGGATTGGTCACTGTACCTCAGGTAAGAATACTTCAATTTCCACTAGATGACAGCATCTCTTCTGCCGCATTCTTCATAAATCTTAGATCACAGGACAGTCCAGGTTCAAAGAGACCTCAACAGGTCTCAGTCCAACTTTCTTCTCACAGCAAGCTTAGCCGTGAGCTCAGGTCAGGTTACTCAGGGCTTTACACAGTTGAGCTCTTGGAAACATCTTCATTTCCAACAACCGAGACTGCACAATCTTTCCCAGCAACCTATCCCAGTTCTTGATGGTCCTCATGGGAAAAAAAGGTTTTCCTTACACCCACTCCAAACCCTTTTGTTTCAATTTCCATCTGTTGTCTATAATCCTACCACTATGCTGTGCTGTGAAGAGCCTGGCTTCATCTTCTTGCTCACGTTCCTGTAGGTGCCAGGGGGCTGCCGTTAAATCTCCCCCAAAGCTGCTCTGCCCCAGGCTGAGCCATCTCCAGTCCCTCAGAGGGTGAGTGCTCCAGCTCTGACCATTTTGGTGGTTCTCCACTAAACTTAGTCCAGTTTGTCAATGTCTTTCCTGTACAGGGGTGGGAGTGGCAAAACTGGATGTGATACTCTAGATGCAGTCTAGAGTAGATGGGATGTCTAGATGGGACGATCATTTCCATCTATCACCTGGCTATACTCATGTTCACATAGCCCAGGATATTGTTGGCCCTCTTTGCTGCCAGGGCACTCTGCTGGCTCGTGCTCTGTTGGTGCAAGTATACTTGTCAACCACTTATTTTCTTACAAAGACTAGAACCCCAGAGATTTAGCAACTGTATGTCTGGTACCAAACAAAGGCTGTTAACAGTCTAGTGTTGCTGTTCATTGTGCTGACACTTTGGTTTTTGATATTTCTATCTCTAACACTATCATCATCTGCAATTGAGGCATTTTGTGTTAAATATAAAACTATTTCAAGCTCTCTAAAATGCATACAAAAATTGTAGAACTTCAGAGCATCCTGGAAGGTCACTAACAAAGATCCAATTTGTTGTCAGGAAGTAAAGCATTCCCAAAACTTTTCCTCTGAAAAAATCTGGTTTATAATTTTTATTTTATTTGTGCATGCTATTTGGACTTTGTTACTAGTTACTCTGAAGCAGCTCCAGTCTGGCCCTGTCAACTGAGTACTCAGTAGCAGTTCCAGCATATCTTTTGCTTCAGCTTAATCCAAATGAAGCTACTTTATGCATTTAAGATTGCTCTGCAATGTGAAATGATGTGTGGTACACGTAAATAATCTAAAGTTTCACCTCAAAAGCATGCTCCTGATTCAAACTAAAAAACTGATGTAGACCCTTCCTATAAAAGTCAATATTGCCTTTTTAATGTTTTGTTTATTAAGGCTGTCATGTCCAGTAAAAAAATTATACAATTAATTGTATAATAAAAGTAAAGAGTCTAATAAATAGAAATATATCATTATGACTCATGGTCTTCAGCTATGGAGAAGTGGGATTCAGGTGGGAGATTATATTAGTGCTGAAAAACCATTAAGAAGCAAGGAAAATTATTATCCCCAAAACTCATTGCAAAAATAAGATTGCCCATTAATACATATATGTATGTACTCTTCTATAATACCTAGATTCAGAAATCCTCAAACTTCGGAAAAAGGAGAAAATAGGTATGGTAGCACCAACTTAATATTTTTTTTTTAAAAAAAAAAGCAACTTCTGAAACAACACGCTATTTCTGCAAAACAGCCTAAATAACATTTGAGTAAAAGCCTCAATGGACTAACAAGACATACATGATTAGTTCATTCAGAGGTGTTACAGAACACTAAACAAGGAATTTGAGATGTATCTAACAGTACTTGTATAACGTAGAACTGAGGTATAGATCACACACATACTAAACACAATTCTTCCACAGCTTACAAGAACAAGTCAGCACCATATATCTACTGAAAGGTTGTAAATTATCACACTGCCACAAAAATTCTTTCCACAATACTTATCTGCAAAGTTCCAGAATCACAATCATGTACATCACTCTGCTGACAACTTTCATTACAACAAGACTCCTGCATACTACTACTGGCATAAACTAATTAAAGAGCATCAGGCTGAACTCACTCAAGGTATATAAACATCTCATCAGAACGCGATTTCCTTCAATCTGCTCCAGTTAAGTTGTCCAACATTCAAGACAGCCACACCTATGAGTACACCTACCCATATAAATGCTGGAATTGATGTCTGTGGAATAAACCACAATACAATGCCATACTCTTAAGTACTTTTTGTATCTAAATATTAAGGAAGTACCTGTTAACTGATGTATTCATTCCCTGTGATTACACCCTACTCGAGTAGATGGTTACAGCTGTGATACAGCATGAGTACAGTCCATTTTTTCCTGACTTATTTTTACAGCTGCATTACTTTCATTAGTAATGACAACTCTTTATTGTTTCGGAGATTTTAGTTTAGCTGAACAATTTCTAGAAATATAAGACAAATTGTCCTAAAACTTTAAACTCAGCCCTTGTCAAGTTCTGAGCAGCTAACTGTCTGAAAATGAAATTATCTGGATTAGGGGAAAAAAAAAAGTTTTTTGATTCTCATTCTTATTGTTTATTCATTCCAGGACAATCCTACAGAGATGATCTATTCACAAGTTGCTTCTTCCGAAGATAGTGGAATAAGATTTATTTATTTATGTTTTAATCTTTGAGTAGAAGTTCTGCCTTTTTTAGTCTACTGGTATTATACTACTACTACTGTAATTGCCAGCGTGGTTATTGCTACCTGGCATTCAACTATGTTAGCCTTCTTAAATTTCTGCATTCTGTTTGTTGGGGTTTTTTTGTTGTTTTTTGGGTTTTTTTAAGATAGGCCCACATGTTGCAACACACACAAAGTTTTTTACCTACAAGGTTTGTTTCGTTTTAACATTTTGACATCCTTTTAAAAGTGTCACATGACCAGTTTTAACTACAGTCATAAACTTATTTCTTCACTTACTATCACTGTGTGGCTAAGATTAGAAGTTTTCTTGGCATTTATAATGTAATAAAATTACAAGTCCAATCACGTTTTACTCTTCTGGGAAAACAGCATATATAAAATTCTGCATATTTCCCTTTCATTACCTTGTAAGAAATCATTTCCTACCTCAGATCATAAACACAGGAAGAGGAAATACAAGACATGCTCCATTCTCACCATTCCGTTACAAAGGGTGAAGAAAAACATATAACAATGCCTTAACTTTGCTAAATCAAATCAATATTCATACTTGATGACTCTTATGGGTCCCTTCCAACTCAAGATATTCTGTGAAATGCCATTTAGCCCTAAACTCATACAAAACTAGTATTTTCATTTATACTACTCTCTCTAGACATTTTTTTAAATTTTCAAGACAGAGCACTTATTAGTATATTCATGTATTTTTAAAAATCTCTAAAGTGAAACTGTAAAATCCAAAAGACGACTCACTCACATACATTTTAACAATAAATACTTCTTCAAATTTCTATTATTCTACTTCTACCTTATTAAAAGAGACACTCTGTTCCAGTGGATTAAGTGTGTTAGCAGCAGCAGCTGCAGCTGTAAGTTGTGCTGTGAGGGCCTGTAACTGAACAACAAGACCAGCATCCAGGGCTTGAAGTAGCGAAGGCTGAGGTTTCTGCTGCTGTATCTGCAGTGTCTGTATCAATTGCTGAAGCTAAAAGAGAAAAGATAACAAATATATTAAACAAGAAAAATTATTTTAAAAGCAAAAACCAAAAACCAAGCTAGTCTTTTCCCTTTCCAATTAGGAAAAAAACCCTCAGGACTGCAGCATCATCTAACCTATTGCTACTATTTCATCTTAATTTGTTTTCATTTACCACAAATTTTGTTCCCACTTACTGGCTAATTTGTTTTCTGTGGCTGATAAGACATGCAGATGCTTCTTCCTCCTAACTTGCTCTGACAGGTTGCATGATGACCAGTCACCACTCAGGATTTCCTGCTTTCTAGGGTTCCCCCTCTTCTGTTTCTCCAGTTTGATTCCTTCTGACCTGAAAAAAATCTGTTAGCCTACTCCAGCTTCCTAAGGGCCCATCTATATTAGGATAATCTGTATGCTGTAACAACATCTGTATAGAGAAAATAACTGCACTGTTGCAAGCTCCACTTTAAGCTCATGCAACATGCCTATATGAAGAGCTTGCACTAGCGTCTCTGGATTAGTCACAAGGAAAATCTCATGCTGAAACTCAGGTTTGCGCTGATAGAATGCAAGTTCCTTGCTAAGTCAACAAAACATAAAAAGCAAATTAACCAGAAACTGGGAATATAATTTTACTTCCTGCAATGGCACAGGCTCTGGGCACTGTATAGCACTATCTTAGGATAAAAATTGCCTAGATGCAATGTTGAACCAGAAGGAGCAGGTCTGGGGCAACAAACGTACAGTAACAATAAAGTATGTTACAGTAAAAACAAAGTATGGGTAACGCCAAAAGACAGAGGTTAAAAATTATTATTTAAAAACAGTGTCGAGTATCTCAAATATTTAAAAACAGGTTTTTTGGGGGGTGGTGGTTGGGGTGGTTTGTTGGTTTGTTTAAACAACTTCACTCACAATCCAGGAGAGGTCTAGGATTATAATGGAATGAGTACTAAATATTATCAGAGAAGGAACTTCCAACAGTGTAGTGAACTGACCTAAGACATTTCATCAGAGTATATCAGGACACCCTAACAGTCTCTTCCTCCAAATCTAGAGGAGGAAAATAAAGAAAAATAGAATATATTCCATAGTTTTTTTAGAACAAATGTACAATCCAATTGCCTGGTGTATCTTGATTTCCTTACTCCGACTTCCTGTTTGTATGTAATTTTTTAAAAGAAGCTGTCCCAGTGAGGAAATAAAAGGCTTTTTCATGTGCAGGTCTATTCATCTGTTGAACAGAGATGCTTCCATATACTTGTACAGATATACCTTAACACAAAAGTAAAAAATACTATCCCTATGGAAAGAAGCCCTCCTAAAGTACCATGGAATTAGAGGGAGCAGTCCTTTAATCTTCCATGACGTAAACCCTTGGAGCCTTACCTTTGGGTATTTCTGTAAAAAAAGGCTGAGCAAGTCCAGGTAGTTCAAACTATGCTGACATGAGTCCCTGATTACCTTTACGTTCATATTCTAACTCCTCACGGGGTTCACCACTGAACTCTCAGAGGGTTCAATCCCTCCCTGTTTACTAGGGTTCACTGGAAACTCTGAATAAGCTGATTAGGTTGATCTTTTCCACAATACATCAAATATGTATGATCCTTTTTCAAGATTGTTTTAGAGTTACCTCCTGATAATGTGAAACAACTCTTCCTATTCTTTAAAAACAGTTATACAGACTCCTTGTACAGCAGAGCCTCTGAAAACGTTTCAATTATTGTTCTACCTCACCAAGAGCTTTCACAGATTATTGCAACAGGCCAAGCTGAAGAGCTCCCCCCCCGCCCCCCCTTCTTGGCCGATCCACAAAAGATGAGCAAATATGGCTGGTCCACCTTGTGCGTTGCTCTGAGTAGGAAGGAATCAAACTGAAGAAGCAGAAACGGAAGCCCTAGAGTGGGAAAATCCTGTGTGGTCACCATTCTAGCTGTTTTCACATTCTTGTTGGTCACACCTTTCTTATTCTGCCCTTTCCTGTGTCTAGACTTTCAATTTACCTGCTTGCATTCTCACCCATAAAACAAAATCTTAAGATGAAATCAAAGACTTTGGAGCTTGGCGGTGGGCAGGGTGGAGTGGCTTGGAGAACAGGAAGAAAAGAGATGGATAGGATGGAAGCAAATGCTGCATTTCAGATACCAATCCTAGAGATCTGCATGTACATATTTACTGCGTACCCAGTCTGTCTCCGCACTTCTGCTTAAGACCATCTTTTCCCTCCCCCAAAATCCACCCTCTTTCTCATTTTACCGTTTTGAGCTAAATATCAAAATGTTATTTCTTTGTGATCTGCTGTCTTTAAATCTCTAATTCCCTCCTCATCTTCATAATTTTTTTCTTTTGCTTAATCTTTTTTTTTTCCCTAGAATACTCTCTAGGTGATAATCTTCAAAATTACCTGACTTCCCCTGTATTTCCCATTCTCAGTTCACATCCCTTCCTTGTTTAAGAGCTATTCCACTATCTTTCCTCCACATTTCACAAAGTATCCCACAAACTCATTTTGCTCTGCTTTTCAATGATCCATCAATTTCTTGCAGTGTAATCAGATGAAAACACTCCCTCCACTTATGAAAAATTACAGATGACTCTGCTTAGCAGAACACTATAAAACAATCTCCCTAAGTAAAGTTGCTGTTATCGTCAGCATCACTGCTTTGTAATAGTTCACTGGTGACTGCTTCTCATCCCTGTGCAGGGGCTTTTGTTTAGTACCCCAGCAGGTAAAAACGTCTTGTTCTTCAGTCCAAATAAAAATCACAATGCCAAAGTTATGCTGGTGCCAGTGTTTTAGCATAAACTGGAAAACAATGATCTACATTTTTACAGGAAGCCAATTGTGTGTGCTCAACTTATGTGACTGTGGATTAAGAAGACACGCAGTTCAATGCACATCAAGCCACTTTTTTTGGAGTTGAGCGTTTAGAAACTGAGGAACACGGTCACTTCTAAGACCTTAATTTTGAATGCTGCAAAATAAAAATTATATTTAGCTGATGGAAAGGTCTTCCAGAATGAGTACATTCCCATTATATAATTCTGTACAACGTGTAGCTTCTTGGGGCATCCAGCAGAGAAATATGCTTAGACTGGCATTCTATTTTATATCTATATCCATGAAATCTTAATGCTGCTCTTGATTTAGTCGTCTGCAATATTATATAGAAAAGTATGTATTACAGACCATGTTATCCAAAGTCACATTCTGCGATACTTTTAAGGAACAAACAGGGTTGCTTACAAAAGGTAACAGGAAGTTTTAGTTTACCTGGAACTTACTTGTGATGAACAACCTCATGGGATAGTTAACATGGATACTGGATACAAAATTAAGCGATACTCATGAAAGCAGTATTCCTTAAGAGTACCTTAAAGACACAAAGTATCAAACAGTGTACAGTGTAACTGTCTACAAAATATTTACCTGTTGGCCTTGAGGACTCTGTAAAATCTGTGCAACAGCAGCAAGGGTATCTGTATTAGCAATCTGAGATACCCAAGGATCAGGTAAACTCTGCACCACATTGGCTGGAGTAACTGGAGTCACAGGTGTTCCTAAAAAATAGAAAATCCAATATGCCAAAATATTTTAACATACAGAATTAGAAATAGTGTTAGAGAAGAAAAAAACCCCTGCTGTTATTAAATACTGAGAAAGCACTGTATTAACATCAATTGAAACCATTTTTCTGACACACACATAGGGCACACAGAAATAACACAAACTCACATCAACAAACCTCAAGTAGCAGGATTACTTTGTGTAAGTGTAGTTCACAGCTCTTTCCGCTACTGACCTATGGAGACTACCAACAAAAACACTGACGAATGCAAAATAACTACGTTTCACACAGTAATCCAAACCATTTAGTGGAAACAAGATGTACTAAATGCTAATCATTAGCAGTCTACTCAGGAACATCTGTTAGTTTAGAACTTACTGGACTTGCACTTTATCCCCTGAAGGGGCCTTAAGGATTCTACTAAAAACTTCATCCTGTAGCAGTTGGATTCATGAGGATTGCTCATTTTATCATTTTTTTCTCAAGAGGAACATTGAGACTGAATCAGCAATCTGATAATTAGTTTCATGCCACAATTCAGAAGAATCCTCCATCCCTGCAAATACTCCTGCTTTAGGCTCAGAAGTAGAGAAATGCCAAATGAATGCTAAATGTAAATGACTAGATTATGGTTTTAAAAGACAATTTTCAGCAGAATTTTAAAAAGCATTAGAGTAAAGCTATGACTTCTACAATTTAAAGTAATCAAACTAATGCAAATAAAGATTATTAAGCTAGAAGATGTAATAAGTGCAATCCAAGAACTGGAAATTTCACATATTTACAGACACCAATGAAAAATAAGGTGGATTTGTCCACCTCACTGCCTTTTAGCATGGGATCAGCAAAAGGTGGGTGACAAAAGCAGGTTCATATGTGCCAAAAAACATTTTCTATAAATTTCCCACGCATCCCAACCTTAAACAAAAAAATCTCCACAAAGTGAAAAAAGTTGAAAAGCCAGTTCCCAAACATCTACCTACATAAGTAATGAAGAATCTTAGAGCACAAAATGACGAAGTCTGCATGTGTATTAACATTAGCATTTGGTAAACCGGAACGTACTCCATGGGCAGGTTTTTGCCCACATGATTCTCCAGCATGATTTCTGGCCCACATACTTCAGATTTGAGGGAGAAGGAGATATGTCACTGGCTGCAGCTTATACCATCAATGTGCTTTTTTCCCCCCTGGAAATCATTGTCTGTTGGCCAGCAGAAGTAAAGGAGCAGTGCCTGACATTACCCAGCAAGCTCAATCCTACGGATACCAAAAAGATACTGATGTATTCTCTTTCATTTCTCTCAATTGTGGCACCACTAATTAACAAAGATTGTAGTAAGTGCTGTGTGGGGTTTTTAACTCTGTCAGTGATCTACTGTTTTGACTTTCGAGTGCAAAACTAGGTCTTGTTGCACTGTTACTCAATCTGAATGTATTTATAATATACAGCTGGAAAGTAAACACAAGCTGCCTATTGTTTTTGCTGTTTCCCTGATCTAGATGCTAGCTATAATATATTTCTTTCTAGCATTCATTTGATTTATCTAAAGGAAACCAGTGAGATTTTTCATCATGTTAACAGCCAACGTGCCAAAGTTGACACAAGCGTTTTGATTGAAAGTATGATTTTAACCTGGTTTTGCATACCTGGTGTATTGTTGCTCATAGCAGCTGTAGTGCTGGGCAAGACAGGGGTCACAACTGGAGGAGGAATTCCTGCTGCCATATCCAAGAGAGGCTGAATAATCTCACTCTTGAACACGTTATTCTTCTGCCATAAATTTAGCACTCTAACAATTTTACTCTAAAATGAAGAAAGGATAACAAAAGACCTGAATCATGCTTATCTTTCTTGTCATCATCAGTTATGGAATTCTTAACTAGCAAGGTCAATCTGTCTAGATTGAAGCACCTTTAGGTTTACAAACAGTAAGAACCATAAGAACAGTTATACTGGGTCACACCAAAGATGTCTAAGTTATGAACCTGAGGCTGACCCTAGGCAGCAGTAAAGACCCACTATACACAGTGACAGTCTTCTCTCAACAGGAAACTAAATATATTAAAACAAAACAAACGTATCTGGCTTATTTGTACCTTTGCTTTTGGAAGATGGTATGGAAGGGAAATTATTTTAAGGAAGCATTTTAAAGCATTACTAATAATTTAAGCAAGGAATTATTAGTCTCCTAAACTCTTATAGTCAACATATATGAATGCAATTCTGATCTACCTATGAACCAAAATTATGTATATCCACTGAAAAATAAGACCACTAAACACTTTTATCACGAAATTAGCTCAATATTTTGCAAGCTCTCTTGATGAAGTGAGGAATTTAAAAGTTTAAACTGGAACACAATTCCCTTCCTATTGAAATTACATAGTAATATTTAAAAATGTGGATAATGAAAAGGAAGGAGAAATCAAAATTAAGACTTCATACAATCCTGTTAGATGTAACTCATTGTTCAGTTTTCATTTCTATTACATTTCTATTCCACTGTTTTGATCTACTCCCAAAGGTTTTCTTTTCTAAGCTTCAGTTTTACTGAAAGGCAAGATTTTGCTTTATTTTGAAAACTTGGATAGAAATACATGTGACAGAAAAAGACACCTTGCTTATTTGGAAAAAAAAAAAATTCAGTTGTATTACAAAGAACAGAAAGTTCTTCATAGGATCTTGTGTTTGCTGTCACGAAGATGGTTTAATTATTTAAATTCTATAAAACATGAACATAGGGTACTTAACCACAGCATTTAAACGAAAGAAAAAAAAGTCTGCCCAGGACTCCAAGAGGATACTTTACTTTAATAGAGAGAAGTGCTGAATTTTCACTGCATGGAAAACGTAATTTAGAGTTCCTTTAAAGAAATGTCTGAAGGCTTCCGTTCAGCATTATGGTATGTGAGCCTTTCCTCTTTGAAAGTTAGTTTTATAAGGCAGTCCTTGACAAGTCCATCAGAGGCTCTAACTTTCCTCTTCTATCCAGAACAGGAATATAAAACTATTTCTGTACCTCAGTATCTATTCCTCCTTGCACTTTTCATTGCTGAGCCAAGCAAAGGAATCGGTGGGGGTTTTTTTGTTACTTTAAATGAAATGCAACTGTATTTCTTCTTGATTTTAAAACAAACCAAAACCCACATTTGCTCATATAAAGATAACTGTTGTGTTTCTCTGTTACGCCTTTTAGTTAGATTAAACATCAAAATGCCAGAAAACAGGTACATATCTTGGTATCTCTGACAGCACAATTTTTTGCTGGGTCAGATACATGGTAACTACTTTCACAGCACAAAGACTTTCCTGTAATACTGAATCCATATGCAACACAGCAGCAAGACTTCAGATTGCAGCACACATTTTCCCCAAGTGAGGTGAAAATACCCTAGAAAATGAACCTGATAGGAGCTTTACAGACCATAAACAGACTACTTTTTACTATCCCTCTTCACATCAAACACCTCTAATGTGATACATTAGTTGTCATGCATCGAAATATCACAGGATAAGCAGCACTATTTCTTACCCTACAATAAACTTACTACATTTTTTTTTAAAGCCAGACACAAACTAAGTATTTGAGGTCATCCTTGTGCTCTTCTCCTTCTTCAACAAGTCAGGCTATTTCTGTGTTATTATATTTCCCAGAGCAGTAAGCTAAATGATTACACAATACAAACTAATACTGCTTAAGAAATACAATTAAATGAAGAAAAAAATAAGTCAACTATCATGCCTATATATATGTAAAATACTATGGAATAGTTGCTCATGCAGATAACCTAAAACCCGACTGGAAAAATGTCATTTAACTTAAATAACCTGTCCAGCAGCATCTCAGAACTCAGCTGCAGAAGAGAAGACAGACATCCATAGCAGGGTTTTTCCAACCACTTAAAATTTGCAGATCCTGACATATTTTCCTGCAGAGCTCCTAACTCCTCTAAAAAGGCAGGAATCCTAACACAACTGCAGGAGACATGCAATGCCTGAACTTGCCTTTATCACCTTCCACAGATGCCTTGGGTTTTCAGATCTTTGGTTGAAAAATACAGCTGTAGGAATGCATGCGACTACTGAAATAATAACCTGTCCTTCTCTTTCTACAGCATTCTGCCTCACTACTTCACTTAATGACTCTATTACACAAATTTATGTGGAGATAAAGCCCTTAGCATTTCCCACCTTGGAATTTTTCAATTCAGTAAGAAAAAACTCTAGCTATTGTAAGATCAGTGACAAATACGAAGTTAAACGGCCTGCACCCTCTGCTGTTCCCTGCGGTCCAGTGGAACAGCTGAACTATTGGGTCGAACGATTCAAGTTAGGCCTTATTCAGCTGTTGGCTGATTCAGTATCAAAAGAAAGCTAACTTTTAAGATACTTTGCTGTTTTTCTATTGCTCCTTCAGTCCAAAACACACTAGCTTGTACTGAAGATACCATCACAAAGAAAGCTATTTATTCCCTGACACTGTAACAAAACCTGCTCACTCATTTTCTCACTGAAGAGGGGAAGAAGACAATAAAAGACTGACTACAACTCCCTGTCCTACCACACGCCCGCTTAATTTTTTCCCATCAAAATACATTAACTTGAATCCATCCAGTCTTCCTGAAAGCCTTTCCAAAAGTCTAGTTAATCTAATTGGATGTGTCTTCCCCCATCCCTACACTTACACAAGCAAAATTAAAGAAATATATATAAATGTGTAAGTCTATAATTAGGTCCACTCCAGCAAGCAGAAAGTGAGATCAAAATCTTTATTCTTTATAGATGACATACTGAAGATTGTTTTAATTAGAAAAACCTGTAAGTGGTTTACCTTGTCATCCCCAGGACAACGGTACAAGTTCTGGAAAGTGCTGATGATGTTATTGCTGAATCTTGGAGCAAATACATCCTTTTCTTGTCCAAACTGATGCCGGGACTGTCTCACAATGGAGTCAATGACATACAGACCAGGTACCTTGTATTCTGGTTTGCACTACAAAGAATAATTTAAAATAATATGCATATGTGAAAAATAACAAAAATCATTAATAGGGTAAATATGGACAGTCCTCTCTAATTTTTAAATGGGTCAAAGTATTACTAAAATGTTATGTATTTAATAAATCGTTCTGAAAAATGAAAACTCTCAAAAATAGCTAACCTTTAATGTTCAAATTATCACATCCATATGTATTCTGCAAATATGTAAATGTTTAAAATCAATTTCCTACCACTAAAAAAACCCAACTTTTTAGAACCTAGTTATTAAAAATTAGCACATGAACCACAGATCCTTTTTAAATGCACATATCTGTTTTAAGATAACAGCATAAAGCACGATCAAATTCTTAAAAGTACATTGGGAGTAGCTGTAAATATAATTCAAAATATTGTTGTCCTTCTTTATGATCAAAGTCAACACTAAAATTAACATTTGCTTACTTTATTTTACACCGTTGTAATTACTGTGTAGTATATCCTCACCCTGCCAGAACAAAAACATATTTTTGTGGACATCTGTTTGGTTGAGTATATACCAGTGATACTTACTTTAGAACTCTGGCAAACTTAAATAATTTACAAACAGCATGGTATTTATAAAGCATGTCTGCTAACTACAATACTAATTACATAGGTAATTTTACTTACTTAACAACTAAAGCTAAAATTTTTGTCTTTTAATTGCAAAGTAATTGCACCAGACTACTGTAACCAGTTCTAAGACAGAATGAAAAGTGGCACAAAAATATAATGAAGTCATCACCAGAATATACGATGACATGGATTCACTTCATGAATATTGGTTGTACACGCTTATCACACAAGGTACTATGGAAAACACAGGAAAGTACACCCATTCCCTCTCTGGTCCAGACAGTCTATAAACATATTATGCAACACACTAAATTAATAATTTCTAATACAGTGCCAAACAAACTCTTCAGACTATTAATTTTATTATAGTCTAGATGCAAACTTCCTGTTTTGAAAAATGCTGATGTTAACTTTTGCAACCTTGATGAAGCATTTATTTAGACTCTAAATACAGTTCAGTGTATTTAAGTATGGAATTCTTTATTTTTAAGAATATGTGTGGCATCCTTTTAAGAATAAACGTCCATTATTAAACTTACAAAATTAAGATCTAATTGGATATAATACACTGTTTTCAGATAATCACTTCAATGCATTGTAGCTACTGAAATTTTAGCTAAATTATTACCAAAAATAAAGAGTATTCTGCATACAGAACAGACATTTATACAACTTTTCACAATACTCAAATTAATAAAACCCACAGATATTTAGTAAGAAAACTCAGCAAACGTGTTAGGTGGACTATTTAATAACATGGCACATACAGAAAGCAAAAGATGATAATTAATAAAATAACGCAGATGATTAAAAATAAAAGATAAATAAGAAATTAAATAAAGGAGATTTACAACTGGGGCAGTGAGCCTGTGTATCCCTAATATCAGATGAGAAAGCTTTTACACAACAAATATTCACTTACTTTCTGAGTGAGTCTAAGCAATAAAATAATTTGAGTACTCAAACAAATTATTCAAGTCTTGCTCTCACAGTGGAATATCCTTATATATATGAAATGGGGTCATTTGACCCCTGAAATGATGTTTCGCCAGAGAATAAAACAGTCAACCAGAATGACAACAGACCAGTGAGTTAAGTGTCACAAAATAAAGAATGTCATGGGCAATTATTTCACCTGAAGTTTCAGTAACCTCATGAGATTAATCCTGAAGAAAGAAAATGATGTATTAAAGAATCAAGAGTAAACTAATTGAGATGGCACTGACACCACTCCGGACAAGTGTATGGCAGATTTTAATGGAAGATTCACTAGTCTTGAGCTTTAACTTGAAGTGATCGCTTCCAGAAAAATAATCCAATTATCTTCCAAACATACGACTTAAGTCCATAAATATTAAATGGCTAGCTTTCATCTGCTTATCTCCAATTCTACTAAAATAAGAACTTACTATTAATAATTTGCATGTTTCACAAAACTGTTCATGAAATACTGAAAAAGAACACATCAAGCCCACCAAAGGGAAACATCTAATCCAGAGTGATCATTAACAAGGTTATCAATAACAACATACATCTGCCTTCTCTAACCAGCAATGAACAGTGCAGAACTCCCTCATCAAGCAGTACTGGACACTGAAGACAAATGTGTGAAGATAACCCACACTCTTAGTAGCTTGCAGAAGGGTCACGAACAACCAGCCTGATTCCTGACAAACTGTTGCTCTTTCATTCAGCAGGTAAATCTTATCTCATGATAGAATTGCCAATCACAGACACTGCAACTAAAAAGCAGTATTTGGAACTGAGGCTATTCCAGATTAATTTCGGGACATGAAACTGCAAAGTGCTATTGATCAGAGATGGATAAGATGTACACCTGATCTCATCCTCCTATGTCCACCTGTAGTATTAAAGAGGGGTAAGAGGATAGTGATCCCTTTTCTTAGAGGTGGCAGAAGTCAGAGATGATGCCCCAAAGGACAACTACTTCACAAAACACTAGCAGTGATGGTAAAGTATACTACTTGTCTTTACTGCTGCCATGAAACATACATATGATAGATTTTCCACACAGGACTGATGTTCTAGTACCTAAAGAATTCATTCAGAAACTGTTCTGAGACAGTTAAAAACACCAGGCTGAAGCTGAACCCTGTTTACACTATCCAACCACTGTCAAAAGGCACTGCAGCATACACAGGGCACCAAAGAATAAAAGGTAATAAGGAAGACAACTTACTGACACAGAGCAACCTAGGCTGCTTCATAAAATGGGACAAAAAAAGAAAAATTGCATCCAACACTGCAATATTAACAGAGTAATTTCTCTAGCTTGTTTGTCAAAATTAAAAGGCAATTTGATCGTAATTTACTCCTATTTACAAAAGAAGAAGAAATTCAGTACCAAAATGATCAACTGAACAATCAGGTACAACACAGACAAGGAGGAAAGACTCACTAATTGGAATCCATGCATTTCCAACTGGACATAACACGCACTTTTACCCAAGAATAATTAACTTGCATAAAAACATAATGCAATAAAATTTGTTATTCAGAATCTTTAAAATAATACTGCATCTTCCCAAAAAGTAATTCCAGCCTACCCATGTAATTTTTTTTTTTTTTTTTACATTATTAGAAGGAACTACCAACTGAAATGCTACATCTCCTGCTACACAAAAGATGAGGTTGAATGGTCATCTTCCCTTGGCAGAAAAGCAAAAGCAACTGTCACTGGCCAAATCACTGTCAATTCTTTTGCTGTTAGCTGTTCACATGGGCTACACTGACAGCCTCTTTTAACATTAAATGAATACATACAGAAGTAGTCCTAAAACAGTATCCACAGTTATTCAGATCAAAGTATATCATAACTACAAAATGATGACACAGCATTTGTATTTCTGCATCATGGGTTATGATCAGCTACTGATTCCTAGCAGAAATTGAATGTGACTGAAATCTGAAATAAACTAACGTGTGATAAAAACATTAATCTATCTGTACCTAAAACCCAGTGGTCTTCAATATTCTAATCCAAAATGAGGAAATTTTTCTCAGTGCTAGCATAAAATATCCGTGACTGACTTACCTTTTGAATGAATTTCTCAACACTCTGTACAACGTGCTTGTAGAACTGGAAAATAAAATAATATTTCAATAGAGGAGAAAACTTGAAGATGCATATACTTGCTCAAGTCATGTAATATTGATAGTAAAACCAGAATTAGAAACTTTGGTTGATTAACCAGCAATCCAATACCCACAGCTGAGTATCCGGTCTTCCTTAACAGCATATAAAAGAGCTAATCTCACTTTTTCTTGCCTTCTGAAGGTTTTTTTACACTGGATTTTTTTTAATAATGTGTGCTTATTTAGTGAGAACTAAGAGAATAATATAATTGTTCATTCAAAAACATACGGTTATTTCATTGTACACGACTGAAGATGTTAGCCTAATGCTACTCAGCCTAGCATTTCTCCGTATTTCATTTATTTTCCAAGTGTTCACTTTAATAATCTAAAAACATAAGTATAAGAAGACCTTATAACATCTGCTGAATATTTTTTCATTAAAATTGGCCTGTTCTGGGGTTTTTTTAAATCTCACATATCATCACAATGGCTCTATATCATCCCACTAACTGCTGTACAAATTTAAATGTTATTGAAATGATGAGTGGAAGCAGAATTTCCAAGTTAAATACATGATAAAACTTTTTGGTATCATTTACTTGTTTAATTTATAGAATCATTTACTACTTGTTTATGTTCAATGCAAGTTTTTAGCATTTTCATTATACTGCAACACAAAGACTTTAGTTTACATAGACTTCTCTTATTAAAGAAAGCTGGTGAATTTCACTTTTCTGTCATCAAACTGCTCTCTCTCCAAATTACACAAAACACCAATATGGATTTCATTATCTGAAAACATATCTGCATTCTCAGCAGAGGAATGTAGATAGGAAGAGCCTAAGTTCATGGGTTTTTTGCTTTTATCCTATCCCTCTTTTTCACCTCTGCAGCTTTTACTGAGTTTCCATTTGTTTTAATGCTTAACACTAATGACAAACTTCTTTCTTTCATCATTTTTCAGTGCTGTTTTCTGCTGTTCCATTGCTGTTTAGCAATTAGTTTCACTTTGTGGCAAGAAAAGTTTTTAATTAGTGTACTAATGCTAAAACTTAAGAATAATTTGTATCCAAGCAACATAAAAAATAAAATCTATGAACACCACCCATGAAAGGGTATGCTAGGAATTTATAAAAAAGAAATAAAACTTAATCAATTGTATTGATCCAAAGGCACACATATCTTACTTTTTTTGGGGGAGGAAGGGTCAAAAAGGGAACTGTAGTTTTATATTTATTCATCTGTTCTCAGGCAATGTCCTTTTTAAACTGAGGAAAAAAACCCTGTCTTTCTGATCTGACTGAAGAGTCAAGTTGGTATAATTCTTTCTCACATATGACAACCAGCAAATGAAAGCCACACAACAAATCAAGCCTTCTGCTGCACTCCTGAAAATCCCATCACTACCACATTTGATGGTATCTTGGAAATTGTACACATAACAAAGGGAGGTGGATAGCTGTGATGCAAGTTCTTTAAGCTATTCAGGTATTTTGACATAGATGAGAAATGGAAAGAAAGTTAAAAGAAATTAGCCAATTTCTTACCTTTATAGCCTTAATTGCTGCTTTGGTGATCTGTGTCATTTTAGCTTTAGAAATGGGTGGCTTGTAATCATTTAGCGAGTACAACTGCCAAAAAAACACCAAAACCCAAGTTATTAGAAGTATATTCTGCAGTTGTAAACAGTATAAAAACACATTACTTTTCCACAAAAAACCACCACTTTTCATTTTCATCAGATTTTAAGTATATGTTACACCAGAAAAGGCATCCCCAATTAAGAAAAAATAAAAAGGCCCAATAAAATATAATGTAAGATCCAAAACGCTTAAAAGATAACACGTTTTTCTTTGCAATGGTCACTATATATTTAGTTTTACTAGCACTAAATACAGCAGACACCTGCAGGTGAAGTTACAAAGGAAATACATACGATATGCAAATACGGTAGCTCTCATCACGTTTTTGTTTCTAGGCAAAAAAATTAATATATTTGACTACCTTTATGGAAGCATAACAGAAGCTTAACCAAATACTCACTATATTGATCATCGTACGCCTGCTGAATCAAATCTTTTCATTTTCCATTAAACAAAAAAATCCAGCCCAGTGAGAATGAGCATGTAGTAATTTTGCCACTGAAAACAGCAGATTTGAAAAAAGTACAGATTTCCTTCATTCACTGTGTTAACTCAGAGAAATAATATATCAGAAGTATTACAAATACTTAAGCAAAAATCTAGCTGGGGTCTCAATTTTAAACATGGCTTTTTAACCATTAATATCTAACTGCCAACACAGCCACAGTACACAGGTGGTAGAGTTCTGCAACATTTTTCTCCCAGGATGCAGTAATAACTCTGTTCTTTCCACTAAGTACATACATCTCTTAGTGGAATCAATCCAGCATGACAGATATCAATCAGAAATTTGCTATACAGTGAGAACTGTACATGAACTAACTTCACAGCTATGACTGATAGGTGGTAATCGGAAACAACTCCTTCCTTCACACTGAGTCAGGACTCCATCGTCTAAGGCTATTTACTTGCTGTGAAAACCTCTGATTATTTACAATATATGGCTTTGAACAAAATGCTGCTCTTTTCTCCTTCAACTCTAGGTGTTAATGGACACGCGACTGTCTAGTATTTGCCGCTTTCACACATAAAAAGACCAGATACAAAATGCCAAACCAGCTTTAAGGATATTCTTGACTTAACTTACATTGTATTTTTGTTTACAAGACACACGTTAGCTCAAAAACAGAGCCCTGACAATGGGAATGAGGATCCATAGACGACTTTTTATTTCTTGCCTCAAGACAGCAAGAATTGGAGTTTTTCCATAAAATGGTCATTGAAACAGAAACAAAGCCAAAAGAACCCTCTCCTCTCCTACTACACACCCTGAGCAATACAATATTTTGAACTAGATTTAACATCCATACTGATATATTAACAATATCTTTAACTTCCTAAGATTCATTCAACTTTTGGCAAACCACTAGCTCAGAAAACATAATTCAGAATCGCTTACACTTAAGAAAGTAAAATGTAACAGTAAACAGGATCACACAGTGGAAAGGATTAGACAATCTTAAATATAGGTCACGCTCCCCAGGTTGGTTATAAAAATTTATTGCTCTGAAGCTAATAAGTAGATATTCTTCAGCTGTATTTGAGTTTTCAAGAGACAAGAATTCTTCTCTCTGCAAACATGAGATGCTTTTTTTCTATCCTTTCCTGTCAAAATCAGCTTTAACTAAAACTTTGTATAGTCTTCAAAAAACAAATAAAAAAAAAATTGGTTTGTCCAAGCATAAGTATCTGCCTTCTCAGCTTGAAAGTATTTCCATTAAAACAGTGAAATTATAACCAGTTCACAGCTAGACATCCACTTTTAAAACAACTGTTACTACTTCTCGCTAGTGCTAATATTAATAGCTGTTGCAAAATACTTTGAATTACTTACGTGCTTCTTAAACAACAAAAAGCAATACGCTTCTAGAATTCAAGTATATATATGCTCTTCACCACCACAGAAGAAAGGGAGAAAAGAGGCAGAAAATCAAGAGTCTCAAATCAGTTTCTTCTCTGTTTTATACTCATAGTTCAGTGCTCAACTTCCAATTACTCAAGGGTGATTTACCAGACTATGGGTCACTCATCCTGGCTACTGACTTGGCTGGATGACATGCAACTACAGCTAAACTACTTCTGGGGCCGCTACAGTGCCAGAAACATTTTGCTTACGTTCAGGCAGTGCCTTAGCAGAATCAGTTTGGGTATTCCTGATCAGCAGTCTCAAAGCCCAAAATACTAGTAAAAGCAATTCACAGATACGTGAGCAAATATGAAATCATCCTACATTCAAGAAGCCACTTTGCCAATCTGAAAACAGTCCCAGAAGAGACAGGAACAGTAGCTCCTTCACCTAAGACATACACAGCTATAAGGCAATAGAACCACTGACTTGTGTAGATATGCTGGGACCATGCCTGACCAGTCCACCAGCTTTGAAATGATCAGGGAAAAAAAGGGGATGGGGTGGTTCAAAGCATCAAGAAAGCTACAACACAGTGCTGGGAAACACAGAAGAGGTGCACACAACTGATTCTGAAGCATTAGCTGTGTGCAGTCAGGCATCTTAGTACCACACATCTGGAATATGCCAAAAATCAACAGGATAACACACGTTGCTGCTAACACCTCATTACTTTATTCCAGGTAGCAGAAAGCCAAATTTAGCATGAAGTTTAAGGACAGGTAATTCAAGCTAGAAAAAGAAAAAATGAACCAAAAGAAGCAGCAAAATTAAGAACATATTTCTGTAGAGATAGGCTTTTTGGACAATGGATACACCTGTTCCAGGTTTTAACAGCAGTATAAATGAAAACACAAATCCCAAATTCAGTACCTAGAAGAACCCAAGGAAAAAAAAAAAATCATTCTTCTGAATTATTTTTCCTTAATTGTCTTTAAGAAGCTTTTAATGTCCTATAAATACATTTTGCCTTGAAAAGTACATTCAGTTGGAAAACTGGTGATTTAAGTCTGTCAGTGTATGGCAGAAGTTTGAAGTAGCAGTATTTGTACAAGGGACAAAGTGATGACCCTGTGTGAAATACCTACTTGCAATTTTGCAACATTTAATGCAACGCTTGCTTTTGAAGAAATTAATATTCAAGTTTTGCTTACAAAATTAAGACACGTGACATTTCTTAAAATGTCTTAACTCAATCTTTTAGTATTAAACAGAATTTTAACTACATAAACTGCAGACATCCCCAGCATAGTTTAATCCAAATGAAAGAGGGCCACTAGATCAGGTTGCTCAAAGATCCATCCAACCTTACCTTGAAATGTTTCCAGGGATAGGGCATCCACAACTTCTCCAGGCAACCTGTTCCAGTGTCTCACCACCCTCAGAGTAAAGAATTTCTTCCTAATACCTGATCTCAACCAACCCCCTTTTAGTTTAAAACCATTATTCCCTATCACTTCTCTTACAATCCCCCTTTAGGTATCGAAAGGCCTCAATAAGGTCTCCCCGAAGCCTTCTCTTCTCCAGGCTGAACAACCCCAACTCTCTCAGCCTGTCTTCACAAGAGAGGTGCTCCAGCCCTCTGGTCATCTCCGTGGCCTTCCTATGGACCCACTCTAACAGGTCCATGTCCTTCTTGTGCTGGGGATGCCAGAAATGGATGTGGTATCCAGGTGGGGTTTCACCAGAGCAAAGTAGAGGGGGAAGATCACCTCGCTCGACCTGCTGGCCACACTTCTTTTTATGTAGCCCAGGATGTGGATGGCCTTCTGGGCTGCAAGCACACATTGCTGGCCCATGTTCGACTTCTCATCAACCAACACCCCAAGTTCTTCTCCTCAGGGCTGCTCTAAATCCATTCATCACCCAGTCTGCACTGATGCTGGTGACTGCCCTGACCCAGGTGCAGAAGGACCTTGCACTTCGCCTTGTTGAACTTCATGCGGTTCACATGGGCCTCCTACTCAAACCTGTCAGGGTCCTTCTCGATGGCATCCCTTCGCTCCACTGTATCAACTGCACCACTTAGCTTGGTATCATCTGCAAACTTGTTGAGGGCACACTCAATCCCACTGTCTATGTCATTAATAAAGATAATAAATAGTATCAGTCCCACTATGGACCCCTGAGGGACATCACTTGTTACTCATCTCCATTTGGACACTGAGCCATTAACTGCAATTCTTTGGATGCTGCCATACAGCCAACTCCTTATCCATCGAATAGTCCATCCATCAAACCCACTTCCTCTACTGCTAGGCTGGCTAGACAAGAAAGATTTGCTTTCCTCTCTAGTAATAAAAACTTCATTTCTTCATCTAGAATAGGTGATTTTTAAGACAGTAGGCATTTAAAGAAACCAGATATACTTCAAATCTAGTTAAAGCAAAATAATTGCAATTTATTCAGGATTATAAAATATGAAAATAAAGAGTTAAAAATATATATATTATTTTTGTTTCTAAAACTTGTGCTTATATTCTGGCTCCTTTTATCCCTTTATGCCCTTTTGCACAAATGCTTAGCCAAAACAGTTTTCTATAATTATTTCCTGATCATGCTTCTGTAAGGCATTCACGCTCACTGCAAGAAGATAACTGCTTGCCCTCACATAAAAAAAGCCTTTAAACAAACAAGGAAAAAAAAGCAACATGGCTAAATAGCTAAATCAGGGAAACCATCTGAGGTAAAATGATGTATTTCAGAAAATCAGAAGTGGTATCCAAAGGGGCGGGGAGAGAGACCATAAGCTCTAGCTGGTAATGTATACATGAAAAATAAAGCTATAAAGTTTGAGAAACAAGCAGGAAAAGGCATAAAAATCAGCCCTTTCCAGCAGAGAGAAGGAATAGCAGATCTATTAGAGTGCTCCTCCAGGACAATCAGCACATAAAGAAGCACTCATATGAGGTAAAGCCCTACAGAAGATCTACACACCGAGGAAAAACCGTGGAGACTTGCATATCAGAATCCTCCTCAAGTGTGTTTATAAGAAGGTAAAGAACAAGCTCACAACGTGAAAAATAATGAAGCACTAGAACAAAACTCAAGAATGAAAGACCCAGCAGCTATGATTTGTGAATTCTCACTTAAAGTAGTCTCAATCTTGTAGCTCTAAGAGACAGGAAAAGCAACATGAATTTCTGACAAAGATTCGAAGTGAGAATTAGGAAACAGCGGATCAGTTAGGTTCAATGTTTGTATCAGAAAAATTTGTATAAATTACTTGAAAGAAAAGAATTAGTGGGCACACAGATAATTCCATGCAGCTGTTTTAAGGAAAAGCTACATCTGAGTCTATTGTCCTTCTCTGCAAGACTCATTGAGCACACTGAGAAATCACTGATATAGTTCACCTGGACTACCAAAAGACATTTACCAAAGATCTCTCACAAAAGGCTCCAAAGAAACTAAGCTCTCCTAAACAGGCCCTTGCATGACAAATAACCTGACCAATTACTCCTTAAAAACAGCCAGCAAACAATTTGAATAAACAGTCATTTTGTTTATAGTAGAGGGAAGTCCCAATAGAGTCCCACTTGTGCTGGGGCCTGTGCCTGTGCCATCAAGTATATTCTGGATAGGACAGACAAAGTCAGACTACCAAAAGCTGCAGAGGAACATCAGTGACACTAGTGAGTACTAAAAAGGCAGACAAATTAAGCATGAGTACACATGAAGTAGCGGACACTGGGCTTTGAAGCTGACTGCTGCCATTCAGGAAAGGGATCTGCTGATACATGAGACACTTCTTTGAAGGCATCAACTCAACAGTAAACCAGAAAAATCTCAGGAGTAAACGCAGCAAACAGACTTTTAGAACCACATTATTTAGGCAACTGTACTAACCTACAGGGCACTCTCAACCTCTCAATACTTCTGCAATTTCTGCCCTCCCCTCTAATCTCCAAGGCTGGCATGAAATCATTAGGGATAACAAAAATTATGGAGAAGCTTTTAAGTGAAGAACAAAGGTGGCTAGCACTCTTCAGCCTGCAAACAGGATTACTAAGGGGATGGCATATGTCAATACAATCCAAGTAGTGGAGATCACCTAGGAAGGATGGCACTGGAGGAGCGCACCAAATGAGATGAGCAGGGACCGAGTGAGAGCCAGGCTGGTGGATGTGGCTCCGGACTGCCTGACCTGGTTTGCCTCAGCCTGGGAGGGCAGCTCTGGTGTGCTTTCTGAGGGACCTGACTCACTCCTGAACTGTTACCACCATCTTGCTAAGTCTGTGCCCAGAAACCATAATGAAACACACCCACTCTTTTAAGTAACTGTATAAAATACAGTTAGCTATCTGTATGCTAGTATATACAGCTCTTGGTTTAAAAAAAACTTACTCAAATGAAGTTTGAGCCTTATCCCATCAGGCAGCTGCAATTTTTCCATTACAATACAAATATAGTTCATTTAAGAGTCAAAAGTGAAACGCTGTAATCTTCAAGCGGCAGACAAAACCAGAAGTTTCAGAGGTTTTGAAGCACGCTAGTCACATTTACAATACAAGCTGGAAGAAGAATGCAAAGGAAAGACACAAACCATTATGCAAACTTCAATAAAAATGTTTTACAGTTGAGCTGCCACATGATTCTGTGAATTATGAAGAAAATCTGCCTAATTCCATTCACTAGTCATTTACCTGCTTTTCTGGATAAACATCAACTCATACGAAACACCCAGAAAGACAAAAATTGATCAGTACTTTTTTAAGCGTCTGATCACTATTGATAGATATCTGACCACCAACGAAACCTGTCTTCTCTAGTTATTTTCGTAAGTTCACAGTTGGAAGGACTTGCACAGCGAAAGTATCTGCATCATTTCTTATGTGAAAAACCAGTAAGTACAGAAACTTGCTGTTGAGATCTGAGGCACTGCTGCAGTAAGCACCACAGTTTGGAGTCTCATTTTAAAATACATGCTAAGAGAATAAAAATTTCTCTCCAAACACTGCACATCTATCACCAGTTGATGATATACACACATATATATCAAAATCTAATTCAAAAACCACCTCATGTGTTGTTTTTCCCATTCATTTAGTACCAGAAACTAAAAAGAAAATGCTAATTAACCAAAACCAATATTCATCTCCCAGCTACCCTCATATGTAAGGGGGATAAACAGTGTCCTGACACTTGCCCGGAAAAGAGCACTGCTGCAAACAGCTATCTATTCACCCAAGAGTCATTCTGACACAAAAGCTCTCCTGAGCAAACTCACCACAACACAAACACAACATTTGGGAGAATGCTGCTTCAGTAAGACCAACCAACTTGAAAAAACTGAAAGGTTAAACCCTGATAAAAAAAATACAAAAATCCATTACAAAATTATACAAAGCTTTGTTTTGTACTGTCCACTCTTGAACTACGGAACATTACTCAGAAAACTAAAGGTGAGACTACCCTCTCTAAAGGTAGATGGCATTATCACACACAAAATTAACTGAGTGACAGAAACTACATGTTCAATGCTAAAGAAAACAACATTAATGACTTCCAAAGAACACAAATGTTAAGAAGGAACAAAGACTAAACTTCTACAGAATCTGATGGCGGGCGGGGTGGGGAGGGGGAAGCGTAACACAACCAGAGACAGTCACAAAGAGTCTGACTGTCCTGGTAAGAGAAACCATTTCCAAACTGTTGGCTCAGTTTTTGAAAGTAGTAGTGTTAAATAATCAAGTTAGACATTAAACATTAAATGCAGGCTTCCCACATGACCTTTGGGGAATAATCTTATTTTCCGTTGTGAGAAAAAGCACAGCAAAAGAGAATACTTTCAAGTTACTGTAAAAAGTGCCAGTTATTTTTTCAACTCAGCACACTTAATAGCAGTATATATTTGATTGCAATGTCAATGAAAATTTAATGTTCTATCAGCTTATTCTAGCAAGCTGTGGACAAGACTCTGAACCCCCTATCTCAAGTATTCTAAATGACTGAACATGCTCAGCTCCAAACACATTGCAAACAATACTGGAAACTACAAAATACAAGTGAACATTAATCTTCCCAACCCAATTATAGCTGAAGAAACCACCAGATCAATTTGCAGTAAATCTGGGGGGGGGCGAGGGGAAGTTGTTTTACCGCTTTCCTGTATGATGATTCCATCCAGCCATGCCCTATCCACATCACCATTTTTATAATCAGGTGGGGGACAATCAATAAACCTTTGATAGAAGTATGCATGTTTGATTAAACACCAAATATAAATCACAGGAAATCCTTAAAGGGGAGGCTTGAATCTGAATGGCACTTCAGGGAAAAAACGGGTCCTCAAAGATACACTTCTCACTAAATCCTAATCTGTCTGAATGAATGCAATTCTGTGCTGGTTTTGGCTAGGGTAGAGTTAATTTTCTTCATAGGAGCTACGTTTTAGATTTGTGCTGGAAACAGTGTTGATAATACAGGCATGGTTTAGTTATTGCTGAGCAGTGCTTACACAGAGTCAAAGCCTTTTCGGCTCCTCATACAGCCCCACCAGTGAGTAGTCTGGGGGTGCACAAGAAGCTGGAGGGGACACAGCCTGGACAGCTGACCCCAACTGACTGAAGGAATATTCTGTACCATATGACATCATGCTCAGTATATAAAGCTGGGGGAAGAAGAAGGAAGGAGCTACAGTGTTTTGTCTTCCCAAGTAACCGTTACGCGTGATGGAGCCCTGCCTTCCTGGAGATGGCTGAACACCTGCCTGCCGATGGGAAGCAGCGAATGAATTCTTTGTTTTGCTTTGCTTGCGTGTGCAGCTTTTGTTTTACCTATTAAACTGTCTTTATCTCAACCCACGAGTTTTCTCACTTTTACTCTTGTGATTCTCTCCCCCATCCCACCAGCGAGTAGTGAGCAAGCGGCTGCGTGGTGCTTGGTGGTGGAGCTGGGGTTAACCACAACAAATTCTTGCAAGGTAATGATCTTGCAAGGTAAGAATCAGATGCCAGCCAAACGGCCACGTAAGCACATAACAGCTTATTAGACAGACAGCACCGAAAGTCTTCAAGACGATCAAAGTAATAGGTAGTTTTAAGGATGGATTTTTGTTCTGGTATTATAAGACTATCTCTATACCTGTTTTGTTACTGACTGAATTATAAAAATAAATTTTGCTATTTTATAAGTTCTTTTCCTGTACAGAAATGTAAGAGACACAAAGGGTCAAACTTGCATCATATCTCCAAAACTATCAGTAATTTCTCCCCGTCTCTTTAGTAGGGTATATAACAGCTAACCAATTCACCTTGAAATCACACCTCAAAAAACATCCCTATCCAACTGTGCTTCACTCCTCCAACCTGGCCTTGTGTCACACCAAAACATTCAGCAGCATGACTTACTGCCACAGGAAGGTGAAAAACCCCAGTGTGGTAGCTTATATTGCTAACCAGGCCTATTGCTTAACAAGAATGTCAGTTGGAAAATTCTCAGTGGAGGACTTGAGACACAAAGGCTCAGGTGTGCTCGTGTGATCCTAACTCATGCCCATTCCCTGGTGAGAGGAAGACCCTGTCATCATATAGCTAACAGATATGCCACATTCCTTTTCCAGTTCCTCCAGAATGTCCTGAAATTGCATATACACTCCCTTTTTTATTTACCCTCCATATCCAAAGCCTCAACAAGTCTTGGGATGTTCTTGTCAAACTTCCCCCAGCCCTAGTCAGTTTGGCCATTTCAAGTGCCAGGAAGAGCAGGAACTTTCACAGCAGAGACCTGGCAACTGTTTCAAGCTCCCTGTCTAATCAGGGCTCTGGGCTGAGCATCACCAAGGAGCAGCCGCTCCTACTTGGACCCCAACAAGAAGTCATGGTTGCTATCAGGACTGCTTTTCTCTTGTCCCTCTCTGGTTCCCTCTTTTTGAATTTTTTTTATTCTTAACACCTTTCTACCTTCTCATAATAATTTATTTTTACCTCCTCTTTTTTCTGGTGTTCCCCCCGCCTCCTCCTTTCCTCTCCTCCTTTACTTTGTGCTAGGGCATGGTAGAAAATGTGTTATTTACTGATGCATACCACTAGTTCAGAGAAAACTAATAGAAGAAGCATTCAATAGACAATGTTTATGGAAGGTAATATACAGTTGCCCTTCTAGTGATACTTTCTCTGTATATTATTTTAGTCACCAGCAGCCCACAGGTCAGTGATTCTTAGGCCAGCACTAACTGATCTTTTTCATAAAATCTCTGAATTCCCTCCACATAGGGAATTCAAATTTATTTTTCAATACATGTAAATCTTTAGCACGCCCAACATCTTTTGGCAAAGGCCCATAGTTTAATCAAAATCTGTGCAAAGAAACTCCTTTTTCTTGATTTGAACCTGTGTTCATTAGTGACACTAATTTACCTAGCTTCTGTATTGGAAAAAACAGTGATTTACCTCTTCTGTATCCCCAGTATTACAGACCCCTATCTCATCATCTTCCAGTCATCTCTGCTCTAGCCCAAAAAGAGTATTAGTATTTAGTAATTTCTCATACAGACCTGTTCCATTCCTTCAACTACTCCCTTCTGCCATTCTCTGTACGTGCAGTTCCACCAACATGGTCTTGTGAGGTGCAAACTAGGCTGTACATGGGATAAAGAGGTACTGGCAGTATAATGAGTCTCTATTGCTTTCCTAATAATTTCCAGGATTCTGATTGCTATTTTGACTATTGCTGAACTTTTAACAGGCATTTTCATTTCAGTTGCAAGATCTTATTAATTACTAAATTATATAATTTCAGTGCCCACCACTGCATACATAAAGCAAGGGTTGCGTTTTTCATAAAATCTCCCCAGCCTCCATTACCACATTTAACTTGATGAAATTGCCCGGTGCCATCTAAGAGTCAGCACAGCAATGTCCTTTTGCAATCCTTCACGGCTAGCCCCTCAGTAACAACAACCCGAATACCTTAATACTGACAACAACTTTTTTGCTCCATTATTCTACCCCTTCTCCACAGCATTTACCAATATATTGAAATGCACGGATTCCCAGCACAAACTCATATAAGAGTCCATCATGAAAAAAGACAGTTTCTATACATTAACTTTTCCTCCTTCTCCCTTTTTAGCAGTCATCCATCAATGTAAGGATGCACTCTGCATAGCAATTCAACCTCTTTTCAAATTTCTGGGGATGGATATTCTCAATTACTTTTTGGAAACCCAAGTAACATCACCTGGTTCTTCCCTGTCCATGTGCTTTCTAATTCTCTCAAAGAACTCTCATACATACATGATACAGTATTTTCTTTCATAAAAGTCACACCAATTCTTCCTCATTTTGTCAGTCACCTGTGAATTGTTTCAAACAAATTAAAATTCTACTTACTTCTCATCACCTCCAATTGAGATTTCTTTTCTGTTCTTACATTGGTTTAAAAAA
>VFFE01007488.1:2092709-2104687 GCA_008921705.1 Burhinus oedicnemus
AAAAAAAAAAAAAAAAAAAAGCCTTAAGACTCAGTTTTTAGTATCACATCCTAAAACAAGCATTTCCTCCATACCACTCTCTCCATTGCAGTCCATCAATATTATCTGGAAATAGATGTGAAATTGTCCTCACAGAGATTTTGTATGCATTTGTTGGACAACGGAAAAAGTGCCATTTCCTCATCTACCTCCTCCAGAATTAACAGGTTCCAAACCATACCCAAGAAAACACCAGACTGGCAAATAAAGCCAATTATATTCACAATTTTGTATTTTCCTCTATCTGATAAAACAATGTAATGATTTATACAGCAAAAAGCAATGATATTGAGAGCTAAGAAACCATGTAAAAGGCAGTATTCCAGTGTACATAAAAGTTAGGCTTAACAGCATTACTAATACACCCTTTCCCCAACACCATTTTAAATAAACTAAGTCCTATTTCCAAACTTTGGGGAAAAAAATATGGGCTTGTTCAAAGATTTAATGAGCTATATAAATAACATGTTGGGAGTAGGGGGAAAGGCAAAAGATCAGGTTGATGCTATAAAGCATTGAATTTCTGCTCTACTTTTCTTTAATTCTGTTAAGAAAAGCTGTCTTCAAGAGAAGGATTACTAAAAGTCTGGGAACTCATCAGCACATTTCAAATCCCGATTGTTCAGTAATGCAAATAATATTTTTATCATTACAACTGTAATTCAAAAAGTGCTTAAAAAGTTAATTCTACTGTAAATATCTGTAAAAGTGAAGTCTATTGCAAATAGTTGTAATTTATAAGGCAGTATACTACATGTTGCTAAGCTACAGTCTAAAGTTTCTCAAGCGAAGACCAGGCAGCATGCACATGAACTACATCCTCTGTGGATGGTCAGTAGCTTACAGAGCAAGTTACCACATCTCCAAGGAAGGCAATGGCATACTACACTTCTACAAAACCCAGCATCTAATTCCAAAATCTTTAGCCACTCTTATTCAACAGGCAAGAAAGCCAGACAGCTGTTTCCCTACCAAAATTTTGAATAAAAATTAGAACAAAATACTAACTTTATTGAAATACAGCTTCATAAGTAATATACCCTTTTTGATACCTCTGGTGACATCCTACAAAGGCAAGAGAAGAGTGGCTAGGAAATAATTTTTCATATGAGACTGATTTTGCCTCTAGAAGGCTTGAAAGCTATGAACACCTCTGGTCTCATGTGATCCAAAGGAAGATATTCATATAAATGAGTATCTGTTACACTGTTATAGCAACTAAGGGAACAAACATTTTGATACTGACACTCCAGGCCTGAGACCAATCCCTTGAGTATTAGATTATGAACAGAAGTGGTGTCAGGGATACCAATTACACATATCTCTACTGAAATATTTTTACAGTTTTCTCTGGCTGCTACCAGGATGCAACACTAACCAGATATTGTATGTAATAATAAACGTTTGCAATTTCGATGTGTAAAAGACATAATAAATACTTAGAAGCCAAGCGTAAAACATATTATCATAACAAATTAGGTTAATTTCTTTCACATTTCAATAGCATTAAAACAAATAAAATTCAACTTCATATACAGAAATAGTCACTGAATTGCTTACCAAATATTTATATCACCACACTGCAAAGAACAAGAAAAGAGTATTGTCAGTTATTGCTTTAAAAAAAGGACCGAATCAACAAATTTCTATTGTGTTGCACTTTACACGCTCTCCTGAAATTTAATCTCTAGGAAAAGTTACTTAAATTACATAAGCCCATCCCTCAGTGAACAGGATTTTTCCTTGATGCTGACTAGGACCTACCAGTGAGAACTGTTACTTAAACCTAATCAGCACCTTGTTGCTCTCTGCACTGCACAGTAATTTCAAAATATATACCAAAGATGTACATGTAGAATGACCAGCATGGCAGATGCTCTATTCTGCATAAGGTATTTCAGTTTGCACGGAAAACAATGAAAAGTTCTTTTCTTCCAGTAATCAACCAAGACAATAGGAGTTGCCAAAATCCAACATTTAAAAAAGCACAGAACAAGAGTTGCAACTCAACAACAACTATCTTAATATACCTGTTTTCAAACTTTTAAAGTGCATGACATGGGGTTTAAATTAACAAACATAAAATAATAGTCAATATGCTTGATATCCCAGTGTGTCTTCATTTTACTGTTGCACTTAATTGATTTATAAAAAATTTAAAAGCAACTGAGAACACTCATACGAAAAGCTTACCCTCTACATGTCAGTTGTACTATACACCACTCTTCGCATATGTTTATGTTTAAAGAGGACATGTGAATATTCATCCTAACTGAGTGTATAAGCAATTAAGTGAAATAAGATGCAACGGTAAAAGAGCAGTCTATCCAGCCCAACACATTTCAGCACATGAAGTCAGGTGTTAACATCACTGCCTTTGCTCAGTCCTTCTCCTACCCCTTTCATTTTGAGGAAGCAAAATTACGACTTTCAAATTTACTGAACCCAAATAATTTAAGATGGAATGACAAAATTCCATTTTAGTTTTCATATATTTGAGCCAAAAGGCATATTATAGCCTATTTACCATTTCCTCTAAAACCTCTTCATTACTACTTTCAAAGAAAGCTTCTAAGTTCTGTTGGTACAGCCTGCTTTGTACAAATAGGCTATAAACACAAAACTGGAATTTAAAGAAACCATCTGGATTCAACTCTGGTCTCCTGCATTGCATGCAACTATGAAACAGATGTTTAGTTCAGAATAGCCTCTAGAACACACTTCATTTGCTCCTAGCTCTTTACAAGCCATAAAATAAAATTCCCCTTTTTCTCTTCATAGTAACTTAGGATGTTTACTGCATGGGAACAGAAAGCCTAGAAAAACCTAAATGGACCACATAAAGTAGCCAGGCAAGACTGAATGCTTTACCAAAGCCCAAGCTCCCAACAACAGAAAGGAAAGATTGATCAAAAAGTCCAGAGGATCTTTGAAAGCATATCATGTAAGAAAACAAGGAATATAACAGGGGTATTTCACTTTCTGCAATTTTCTCATCATTCCTTACAGATGGCTAGTTTCCATCATTAACATTTTATCATGATTTTATAGCTAATTCCAGATCACCAACAGGAAAATCAATCAGCTTCAGGCATTCTGTAGATTTCCAGTGATGACCTTGCAGGCTGCCCACTGGGGAAGTGCCCTTTGTTCTTGCTGCAATGCATTGGTTTGGAAAAGCATGGCACGGTATGGAGTTAAATGCCTTACAAGTCTAAATACAATCACACCTCTACAATTATGAAATACGAAATACAGGGACAGATCCTAAATGTTATGAAAATCAAAGACTCACACATTTTATCTGCCAACTGTTTTGGGGGTTCATGACAAAAGCTGTCCTGTCGTACTCATTTTAAAATGTTTTCTCCTTAAATATGGTTTAAAATCCCCTGCATTCAAAATGAAACTTCATGATTTATTTTTTTAAAAAAATCATGGTTTATAGTGGGTTGGATTTCTCCAACCAATGCATTTCTTATATAAATGTTCCTCCTTTCCTGTTAAGTGTTCCATTTCACTTTTCTGAAAATTAAGAAGCAGTGGCTACTTACTGTGTATCTGGCAACCAAGCTATGAAGATCAATAAATATGTTATCTGAAGCTGTAATTTAGAGCAGATTCAGAGAATAACCTATTACTTTTCACATGAACCAGCTTTGTTTTCTTAATATGTAGGAGATTCCGTATTCTGAAAAACTTCAGTCTGATCAAATCTTTCCATAGACTTCCAACAATCTGGTTAATACATTCTAAGTTCTTTGGACTTAACCTCTGGAAAATCCAAAGACATTTATAAGTACAATTATTTCTCTTTTTAAAACTGCAATCACATCAACATCAAAATATCAGAATTGTATTTTTAGCGTACTAATTTCTAAATTGTCTGCCAAGAGAGTCCATAAAGTCATGCCATGATGCCAAGATTTTTAAACCAACAGTTCTATAGTGAGCAGCAACCATACTTCTTTAAAGAAAAAACAAGCTATAGAAAGCAAAGGATGCTCGTAATTAATTCTACTTCAGTTTTTGAAAAGTAATAAATACCAAAAACAGAAAACCAAAAAAAAACGAAGGAAACCTTACAAGTCAACTCCAAGTGAATGAGTATTTGCAAACATTGAACCCTAGGCCAAACAACACGAGAAGATGGATCTTCTGCAATATCTTGCCCAACAATGCATGCTATTTCAATTATAAACTCCAATTCAAACATGTAAGACAACTGTTCACTGCCGTGCAAAAAACACCTTGTGCAGCTGTCACCAGTGTTTATAAAAGAATATTTACTCTAATCTTTCAAAATCAATGTTATAGACAGAACTTCACAATAAACAAGCTCAAGGCTACCTTCACTCAAGGTGCCTTCAATCCCTCCGCTGCTGCTATGCTACACTCTCTTACCAGTCAGCCATCACCCACCCAAACCACCACTCCTTGCTCCAACTGGCTCCTGCATCTCAGCTCTGCCCTTCTGCTTTCACACATCCTCTTTTGTGCCCTCACTGTGAATGGGAACCGAAGCACTCTCTACCAACCCTCAAAAACCATCAACAGCAAACACAATGACACATGCATTATATTTGTGAATGTCAAAGCAACAGAAAAACGTCCATCAGCCACCTGCTTGTATAATCACAAACCTAGGAGAAAAGACAGCAATCCAGTATTGCTCATTTGGAACTTTAAAAAAAAACAAAACAAAACTCATACAATGAAAAACTGTACCAAGTAAAACTAGGCAAGCTCTATACGCAAACTCTTGGAAAAAAGTGGAAAGAAGATGATAAATTGTTGTATATCCATAGTTGCCATTTTTGTACAAATGGTAGCTCACTTGCCAAAAGCCTAACAGCACAAAGAGCAGGCTATTACAAGAAATACACATTTAGGGTGGGGATAAATCTGACAGAGGGTCACGGTGGCAAGCACTCACTTCCTCTCACTTCCTCCAAATTTTAGCAATTCCTTTTTAAATGCTATTTTTTTAAAAAAAAATGTTTCTTTTTCGTCAGTATACCTGGCAAGGACAAGTGAAGGCAAGAACTAGTACAGCAGTAGCTGAAGATCTTCTTTCTCTGTTAAAGAACACGTACCCTACAGTGTAGAAGCGGCTGCTGAACAAGGTTAATAAAATTACCTAGCTGACTGCTGCTGCTGTCAGCGCTCCCAGAGAAATACTGCAGAAAAGTAGCTCCAAAGAAGCGAAGAAATTGAAGGAAAGAAATGCACACGCAAGTCACAGAAAGCTCTGATATAGGAACAAGGACTAATATTGTTTATTGAGTTCAAAGCCAAGCTCGCTGAACTCTGGATGCACATGTGAACAGACAATTACGCACCACTGTCCCAGGCCTCACCATGGAGTTACACCAGGGGCTGCTGAGGCCAGGAACACAGGCTCTAACCCAGGCTGAATCAGCCACTCGGGATAAATTTGTTGGTGCCTGTCCAGAGGTAGAATGATGGACCAATTTTACAGACAAGAAAAGAAGTGGGCCTCTTCCTAAGTGAAAAAAATCCTCGTGCAAGTAATCAAGTGTCTAGACCATATTTTAAGACCTGCTTTATCAAATACTTTTGTGCTGAATGTTTGGGGTTTTTTTTTTCTGTAAGAAAACCATTTGGATTACTAGACTCCACTTTTACAACCGCCACAGGAAAACACACTGCTGATGGCAAACTCAAATAAGACTTGTTAAGATAATGTCAAGCACTTTGCCAAAGATTGTAGCCGCAGGCACGGTCTTAGTGAGTAGGTGAAAATCAAAGGATCTGAAGTCATGAGAGTTCAGAAGTGCATTTGTTTTAAACTACAAAATGGTTCACTGCTCTTCAAATGAGTAGCAAGCAGGATCGATACTCATACTTGTAACTATTCAGTTACAACTCAAGAATCCAGAGATCTACATTACCTGCTCAGGCTCATAGGGATCTAATCCAGACCAGAGTTTAAGAAAAAATTTAAAGTGTATGTATGAAAAATAATCAATGTCTGTCCTATACTACTTCACAAAAAAAAATGAGGTCCTTTAGCAAGATATGCACAAAAAACCCCCCCCCTAACGCAGCCTTGCATGATCATGTCACTACAAGGCCAGAAGTCAAGATTATGTGGCTGGCGAAAGTCTAAGGTCAGATCAGTCTTTGAAAATGTAATATTAAAACTGTACATATTTATTCAGCACACATGGAGACATTTAATCAGGTGAACATCAATTTAATATTTACTGTACCTTGAAAAGAAAAGGGCTTTCTTTCCCTATGCCCTTTTAACACAAAGCAAATAGTTGAGAACCAGCGAAGTTCAACTCTTGCTGGGATGTAACAGAGTGAAATATTTACATTTCACTGACACTGCTCTTAACGTTCCTGACGGCAAAAGGGAAATTAATAAATTCTTACATATTTTGCTGTATCTTAAGGGAATTCATATAAAGATTCAGTGTTTTTTCTCTGAGGAGCACTATAGGATTATAAAGCAAAATAAAACTGAAGACGACCTTTTTCACATCCCCCCCACAGGTTAAGAACTAAAAACAGACAACTTTTCAGATGTACGTGTCCCCCCATGCACACACAAGTATCACCGAGTTAACTTTCTTCTGAAAAATAAGAATAGAGGTAAACCAAAAGCTTTCATCCCAATTTGCTACAACAGAATTTACAAATATCAGACCATAAATGCAGTATCAGGTAAACAAAAAAGAAGCAAGCTTTAAACCTATCGTAATTGCAGAATCCTTCAAAACAGCAGAGGATATGAAAGAAGGCTGCACTTTTTTTATGACTGGTAAAATATTAGTGAGAGAGAAGAGGAAACAGACACAAGTTTTCCCATTTTCTCAGCAGCTAGGAAAAAAGTTCTGCAGATGTTTCACGTGCTTCAGCCAATGTGAAACGTGCAGCAGAATCTAAAAAAAGTATCTTGCCAGGGAGCAGCTTACATGCCCTTTCACCATTCCTCATATGTAACTGCTAGTATCACTATTTGTGCTAATCAAAGCCCCGGCTCCTCAATTCAAAGAGCATCCTTTTTTCCACTCTCTCCAGCTATTCAGCATCAATCTCTATTTAGCATCTTCATTTAGCTTTTTTTAGAATCAACTAGCATTCTTTCGTGAAAAAGCCACCTCAGTGACTTAGAATATGCCATTTAAATAGTCTAAAATAGAGGATTTGATTTACACTTGTATACTTCTGTGCACCTATACTCCAATGCTCATTAACTAAAATGTGGGTTATTTCCAAGGCTCGCATTTCTGAAATTGTAGTTGATGGAACTGTTCCCCACTGCCACTGAAAACGTAACTTCTAGCGAAACATCACGATAAAGGTGACCAACAATGAAGTGCAAATAGAGTATATAGACAACAGCATTGCCAGTAAGTGATCAGTGACACTTATGTCCCCACCACTGACAAATTCCAGAAGAACCAGTTAACCCAAAAGTAGCAATGATCACTTTATGTATTGCTTCTTACCAACTTAGACGGCTCTCACAACCATTTTGCACACCAAGATCTCACTGTGACTCCGCTTTATGATGAGCTATGTGAGGACAACCATTTTCATTGCTAGTAACAGCTAGTAGCAGCTGAATCCCAGCCTAGCAATGCTGTGGAAGTTTTAATTGTGACTCTCACATGCTAGATGGCATTTAGATTAACATGAGAAAAGGCATAGGAACCCACATCACTCTTTAAGCAAGCTGTAATCACCACCTTAATCTTACAGCACTTTATGTGCATCCTCATCTTTAAACAATTTAAGATGGAGCATATACCACAACTCCATGACGACATTTAGTTTTCCATTCAATTCCCTTGTACATGAAAAGATCAGCACCCAACTGTACAGAGAAGAGGAATTAAACTTTTTATACAAAACATGCTCAAACAAACATGGCATTTCTGAAGGGAATCGGAAGACACGACTTTCTTGTTCCTGGGCTTCAAGGGAGCAGCTTTGCCTTATGCTTTTTTCTCTTTTTTTAAATATACAATTGCCCTTTTCACAATTGCCTCTCCAATATCATAATATATTGTGTTGCCTAACAAATACAAAAGCTGTAATTTTTCCACTACATTTCAGCTCAACTATTTTTCACCAGATTCAACAATGTACATTCTACAACTACGTATGCTTTCGTATTTTTTTAAGCTATCAAACTGCCCTAAGTAGGTTTTACCATCGCTAACCTTCTGAATGGCTGTAGTTCAAACCTGCAGGTGCCAGTCTCAGCAACTTATACAGCACAAGTAATTTTCAATGATTTGACCAATGTGTGCATAGCTTATGCATGAGATATTTTTGTTTTGTTTTTAAATAAAGAGCATACCAAAAAAACACTAAGGGCAGCATCATGGACAGCAAGACTTAATAAAGCTGTTGCATGAAGAAATGTGTGCCTGTAACTAAAGATATTGAGAAACTTTAAATTACTAGAAATGCTATGTTTAATTGAACTAGATCAGTTAAACACTACTGCAGTTTCAAAAGAAACACGCGCCTAAGCTGAATTTGCCCTTTAAAACTTAAATAAATGTCCTTTCAAGATTTCTGTTATTCAATACTTAAAGATGCAGTTAACATGGCTAAACAAAGTATTACTTCAAATATCTGGTTTGTGTTGTACTTAAAACTAATTTGTGATCTCCATTTCCCCTAAAATAAATTCCAGTCCTACGACTATTTACATGTCTGTAAAGCTATTTATATTTATCCTACAGATTCCTATCAAAATAAATTAAAAAAAGAATTAAATGTGTTTCAGAATTAAAGCATCCATCGGTCTCATTTCATACTTGTCTGCATACATCCTTCTTCATATCATAAAGTCAAAAATAATTTGGAAATACAAAGCTTGCCACTGCAAAAAGGACAAGTATTGCAAGAAACCTCTGGGGAGTATAGCACCCAAAACCCAACTCCAGGTACAGTACCTGAAACCAATGTGAGAACGGCTATATTTGAAGCTGATGGCAAGACTTTAACACTGAACTGACTATGTGAGAAGTACTGAGTTTTAATTATATAAGCCTGCAATTAAAATATTACCATCCGAGTGCTGGAACTGTGACGGTATGCATGCTTGCCTCTAGTCCAATTCAATTCCTTTTTAACAAAATACATTTTATAGAAAGCATGAAGAATTTAAAACATTTCAGTAGTTTTCTTCTGTCAAGACCTGTTGTTGACTTTGATGTCGTGCTTTTCAGAAAAAACTCAGGGCCCAAACTGAGACCTGGAAAAAAATGATTCCGCAATGGTTACCCTTCATGATGTCAACTGTAGCAAATGATAAACTGTGTGGTATAGAACATTGCCAATTACCTGAATGGTATACTAAGTCAGTGGTATAATACTCCTTTTTTCAGTTGCCAAGTAGTTTTAATCAAATAGTAAAACATCAACCATTACATGAAAACAGTACTGATCATGTTTTATTTAGAAGCGTGATTATTTCTCATCTTTAACTTCCTTTCCCAACACTTTAAATATTAGGGCTAATTTTGTATGTACAATTAGGTACAGCACTGACAATGGCACATACCATCGCTAGACAATGAAGAGCTTTCCGCAATAGCCAGCATTATTTCCAGTAGTCAGAGCTCAAATAAACCTGAGATAGTTCTTTCTAATCAAATTAATGACAAGCCTGTGTTAATCACTTCAATTCTGACTGTCATATAAGGTAGCTATAATACGAGACATTGCTCAGCTCACACACACACTTGGAGTAAGCTATACTGCCTAGATGGATAGGCTGCCTTTATTTTAGCTTCAATGCAGAATCTAAACGTAACTCCTTCCTTTAAAAACAAACAAACAAAACAACCCCAGAAGTACCCAACCTTAAGTGTTTAAATGTATTTGGAATGTCCTTTCTAAACTGTCATCTGGATTTCACCAGTAAGTTACATAAACTGCTGTAAAATTATTAACTGAATGCAAACCATAGAAGAGAAAGTATGGTAAAAGTTTTCATACAATTTAGTCTATCACATCTGCTGCTAAATTTAATTTACATCTATTTTAAGCTGTCCAAAAATCTCTAGAACAGAACTCTAATGTCATTTCTGGAGTATAACATGACCTTAAAACACAATATAAACAAAGAAAAGGTTTTTTAGAAGTGAAGTACAAATATTTTGTAAGTTAATGAAAAGCATTTAAGTACAGCACAAACTACAATCTACGGACTCACACACTTCAGCTACTTTAAATATTTATTAATCATTTCACAGTTCTAAAATGCAAAATGTTTATAGGTCGTTAGACCAGAGACACTGATGCAAAGTTAAGTTAAAGTTCCGCACTGGGTACAGAGGTGTTATGAGTGGCCAGCAATGACACTCAGGATTCCTCACACATAGCGAGTCTTGTACCATTTACTTCCAGGACCAGGGGGTTAGTCGTAGCATCTTTAAAACCTTCCTATCACTGTAGCCCAGCACCCAAATACAGAGACACACATTAAAGCAAAACTGAAAGAGAAGTCATAAAAACAACTCTATTCACAGATGCTGTCTGTTTATACCATAGGAAATAAGTTGGTTAAAATGTCATTGCCTGATCTTCTGCATTTTCTTTTGCCACAACCCAAAGTTTACTTGTTTTCAAGCATTTAGAAGACTTAAGGCATATTCTAAAGCCCTCCTCTTCAGTATAGTTCTCACATTAAGCCTTCAGAGTTAATTATTTTTACAGTACTTATACCTGATTGCTCAGCAAGTCAGTCAGAAGTTGTTTTTCAATATGAAAGTGAAGACTTTTGCTCACACTAGTAGGTATATATGAGAAAAAGGTTCTAATCTACTTAAGTTCTTCCATTGTTGTCACTAGACTCTTCCTTTTCTAGTAGCCACAATATGATTCTTCTACTCAACTGCATAAAGCACAACACCTACAACTACACATCAGTTATGGCTGTTCTACTTCTCTAGTTATTAGAAAGTACCTGCCCATTTTAAAAACATATCTTACTGCAGCTTACAGAAACAACATGGTTGGCACATTGCTCCACTGCAAAACAAATTAACATTTTAAAACTTAAAATCATTACTTAAAATCATTAAAACTGTACTACATCCCCACTGGGGGTAGCAAGAGGGCAACCCGGAGCCCCGATATAAGTAGAAGTATACGTTGTAACCAGATCTGGTAGTTTCTATGGTTAATGTAAGCAAAAATTTATTTTTTTAAGATGTATGGCTTCCTTTATAGGAAACTATGCATTCCCCTTTCTCTTACATTAACTTCAAAATATAGGCGATACAAACTCTCGCAACGAAGAGGAACGAAGTGGAGTTGCCACAAGAACTACCTTGCGACACAATAAACTACCGGCACAAAAGAGAAGCCAGGTGCGGGATCAATACCTGAGCCGGTACGCCTGTGTTTGTGGGTGCCGTCGCCCACTCTCGGCACAGCGCTTTGGCGCAGCACGGAGGGAATTGTCTGCTTCCATCCTGACCACAGCCAACATACTATTCTCAAACACGGCGACGAGCCTCCAGGCCTTTGTATTCCCATCCCCAGATTTAAAACACAGCTCCACGAGGTGTTAAAGTGCGCGCTGGCGGGCTGCGGGCACACGTTTAACGAGGGAGGAGGAAGAGGGTGGCAGAAGCAGCGGGGAAGAGCACAGACCCCGCGCCTGGCGATGCAGGAACCCCCCCGGCCACCCCGGCAAGTTGGCCGGGCATCACCCGCCCCACCGCACGCCAGGCGCAGGGGAGAGGCCTCCTCCACCTCGGCCTCCTCCCGCTCCCTCATCTCCCCTCAGCCCGCCGCCAGACCGATTCTTCCCCGTTCGGCCTCCCCCAGCCTCACGGCGGAAGGAGCAGCGGGGGGGCGTGTGTCTCCATTACCCTCTCCCCCCTCCCGCTTCCCGGGGACGGCCACAAGGGCCCGCTCCCGCCCGACACCGGGGG
>VFFE01007488.1:2104707-2174699 GCA_008921705.1 Burhinus oedicnemus
AAGGCGCCGGGCCCCGGGGCCCCGCCCGCTCCCCGACCCCGAGGGGGAAGGAGCGGGGAGGGGGTTACACACCTCGCTGTTAAAGGCTTTCACGGCCTCCATGTCGCGGCGGAGGCGGGAGCCGGGCGGCTTCTCTCCGCTGATGGCGGCCGGGCCGGGCCGCGGCCGGGAGGGGGCTAGTCTCGGTCTGTGTGTGCGTGTGCGCCTCGCTCAGGGGCCGCCGGGCCTCCTCGCCATGGCGGGTGGCGCAGGGGGCGGGCGCGGAGGGACGCGGGCCCCGCTCGTTTCCGTCTCCTCCCGGCAGCGCGCGGCCTCCTCTCCCCCGCTTCCCGCCCGGCGGCGCCGACGTCCCCTCCCCCGCTCGGCTCCCCTCGGCCGCGCCGGCAGGAGATGGAGGAACAACGCGCAGCGGCTGCGGCGCGGGCGCCAATATGGCGGACACACGGGGGCTCCTCGCAGCGCAGCTCCGAGAGGAGCCGAGAGCGGCGCGGACGGCTACAGCGCCGCCTGCCGGGCGCCACAGCGGCGCTGCCGGGATGGCGGCCCGCCCCGCCCGCCTCCTCCTTCGTGCCCGCCCCGGCACAGCGCCCCCGGCCCGGCCCGGCCAGCAGGCGGGAAGCGGAGGGTTGCGGGAACGAGGTGTTAAACGGCGCCGTGTTTCGTCACCGGCGACAAATCCAGGAGTTCCCGGGACACCGGTTTCGCTGTTAGCAAGCTGAGGGCCGGATGCCCGGAGGGAGGCGACCGTTCGCCTCCTCGCAGCTCGCCCGCAGGGCCTCGCCTCCCAGCGGCGAGGCCCGCCGGGGAAACCGGGAACACCGCGCAGGCTTGAAGGAAAACAACAGGAAAAAGAGTCAGCGGGACATGGAAGGGGAAAAAAAAAATTCATAATAATAATTAAAATAAAAAACCCCACAAGCAATTAGCAAAGAATATTATTTATCGAGAGGAAAGGCGAAAAACAACAAAATCGTAATGCAAATCAATGCCAGTGCGCTTACTACATGAATATTATAAATGGTCAATCTGACACCAAAAAGTCTCCAAAATCCAGCACCAGGCGTTAAGTCGTTGCTGTTTCACTACCCAGGGCCTATTCCCGGGTTAAGATTCTGAGCGGGGGCGCTTCCCAGCGAAGGGCCGTGCTGCTCTCGCCCTGCCGCCGTGCCAGCCAGCCCGGCACAGCACCTGCCTCTCCCTGAAGCAGGAACACCTCCTCCCTCAGCCGGGACACCCCAGCAGCAGCTGTATCAAACAGCAGGACACGCTTCCAGGGCACGGATTTTTGTTCCCTCAAACACAAAGGCTGCCACGTGACTCACCTTCGCCAGGGAGAGCCTCAAGGAGCTCAGCAGCATTGAGGTTTGTCTTTAGCTGCTGGTTTTCCAGAGCTTGGTTATTTTCTTGCGACTCTGCCGACACAGCAGAGCTATGACAGCGTGAATTAAGCTCCGATCTGAACTGCATTTCATTGTTTTCCAGCCAAGACTCTAGGCCACGCTCTGGAGAGACTGCACCCTCCTGCCCTCGCAAGCGCCTCTCCGGCCGGAGCCACAAGGGCTCCTTATGGACGAGTGAATACTCCCACTGCGAGCCGGAGTCAGGGACTTCCAAACTGAAGCAGGCTTTACTCAACAAACAAGGTAACTTCTAAATTAAGATAAGCCCAGATTTTGAGGCAGACCTGGAATCCTACAGCTCCGTTCTTACAGCAACACAAGAGAGATCATTAAGCCTCATTACAAACAGAATTGGAAGGGTGTGTCGTCCCCCCCCAACAGGCTTACTTAGCCCATCTCTAGCAATCCCTGTTGTTGCAGTATCAGGCCACCAAGAGGGTCAGGAGGCTCGAGCGAGTGCCCTATTGAGGAGAGGATGAGAGGACTGGGTCTGTTCAGACTGGCAAAGAGATGGCCGTCGGGTAGGGAGGGCACTCAGTAGCAGCCAATACCTGCAAAGTGAAATGGCTGAGTAAGGCTCCATTTTTTAATCATTCTGAAACAATTGAATAAAGCTCTTTAACAGCAGTACACAGCAGGAAGTCAAGAGGCAGCAGTCTTAAATTAAAGCAGGGAAGGTTCTGACACAACTGAAGGAAAACCTTTTCTATCATGAAAATGGCCAAGCAGTGGAGCACGTTCCCCAGAGAAGCTGTGCAGTTTCCATCCCTTTCCAAGGTCCCATGGGATAAAGACCTTAGTAACCCACTCAGACCTTACAAGTGACCCTGCTTTGAGCCAGAGGTTGGACTAGAGTTCCCGAGATCCCTTCCAGCCAAATAACACTGTTACTGTATGAACTGTGTAGATCAGTGCAACCTTCTGGCAGTCTTCTGCCAGAACCGACCCCCCTTCACAAATTATTTGAGAAGAACACTATGCTTACCAGGAGGGACATGGCCTCTGTTCCTCTTTTGTTCTTTGTTTTCCTGTGGGAATTAAGAGTAAGTAAAATGCGAAGAGGCAACTCTGTTCAAATTATTGTGGAGGCTTTACATGGATTCATTATATTACAAGAGTAACTGGTAAAACTATTGGCTTTGTACTCCTTCGGAAAACTTACTGAAATACTGTAGTTACAAACAATCCTCCAGGATCTGGTGGCTTGCCTTTTACATGAAACTGAAGCAAGTCTAGTTTTCCTTATTAAAATAGATGGAATACCACACTGCACAAAAAAAAAAAAAAGCTTTGCAAAAATTATTTTAAAATTGGCCTCAAAGTGACCACAAAACTCCCACACAGTTGCTTTTCCAGAATAGTTATTCCAGAAGCATAAGTTATTCCAGTGAAAGGGAAGAGTGAATAAAGGAGAAACCAGAGAAGGAGGGGGTAGGATTTACACTTAGAGATACATGCACAAAGCCTTGACCTCAAAAGCACAGGGCCTGAATTTGAAACTAAGTGGTTCCCCTCCCCCCATATTTAGCCTGTTTGCTCTAGGTCTGTAGTAAACATTTAAACAAATATATTTACCACTTACAGAGTTTACATAACAAAGCCTTTTAACAACCCTATTTAATTCCAGTGCTAGGGAAAAAAAAAAAAGCATAGGAGCACAGTACATCCCTGATCTCATAAGGAGCTATCATCCAAGAATAAGAAGTAGGCTACAGAATGAATACTGCAATACATCTCCGATTATAACTAAATGTTTTAAATTAAGCAAACAAACAAATCAAAACAGTATTAGTGCAGAAACACTGGGTCATTCACGGGCAAGGCCACCTTGCGCCATGAGATTGTCTAATTCAATGGCTTGCGCTATTACGCATAAGACTAAAACTGGGAGATTTCTCATTGCTTTGTGGAGCAGAATGGGTGTCAGCTTGCTGCGCGACACAAACTTTCTGCAATTCCAATGGTCTGCACAACTGTTGAAACTCATACCAGAAACTTTTCAATGTTGCAAATAAGAAGATCCCACTTGCTTTCCAACATGTCAATGAATTATATGTGTTATTTGCAATGATGGGGCAGTCTTCCTGCTTGCATGCAAACACCCAGCTTTGCAATTCTGAGAAAAAAGCAAGACTAAATAGAACTTTAATCCGCTATTTAGTGAGTTTTTTTCCATAAGAGAAGGTAAAATAGGTATGCCTGCCTTTTTCCTACTGCTGACAAGTCCAAATATAGACTCAATAGACCAAACAAGTGTCATACCGGCAACTGCCCTTAAGAAATCCTCCATCCAAGTCAGCAATTCCCTGTTGTTTCCTCTCAGCAGAGGAAACCACATGCAAGTGTTAGATTCAAAACCACACGCAAGTGTCAGGAGGGAGTGGTGGTGTTCCAGTAGGCACAGAGAACAGAGCAAAATATGTTTATTATTAGCCACTTGTAGCTTCAGGTAAGAGGGTGTCACTAAGTTTTCTTCACAGTAATTCTTTCCACACTTCTTTTGAATGCACAGCTACAAGTCATCCTGCATGCACACCGCCAGTCTCTGCTTAATTTTTCAGTGTGTTTTCAGAGAGCTGCTTACATTTTTGACTGAACTTTAGCACGTTCCTTGGTCCTTCTTCACTAACTCTACCTCATCTTCTTTCATTTGCATTTTGAGTTGCCACTATAACAATTTTGAAAGTTCTTGATTTGTAACTAAAATTATTGAAATAAATTCTAGTGGACTTCTCCTTAATTTGTTACAGACATGTTCTTACAAGGAGCTCTTTTTTTCAAGTACTTATGAATTTCAGAGATTGTAAGAGAAATTCTGAACCATTATATTTGTAACCATGTGTTGCTCATGATAGCCTGATAATTGGGAACCCCAATCAGTTTACTACCCATTTCCTCCTGGGCAGGCTTGACTTACTCTGAATATCTTGCACTTGTCCTAGCATGATGGTATCAGACTCCCTCATCACAACACCACAGAAATCGCCTCAAGACCTTATTGGAAAAACACGTTCAAAACCAATTGAAGCTTTAATTTACAGGCCAGCTTCTGCTCTCAGATGCATGCTCTGTAAGTCTGTGTTGATTTCAAAGGGAACTGCTTTTATCAGGAAAGCAGAAGAAAGAGACTTAGAAATTACTTTCAAGTAGTATTTCTCAGACTTGCTTGTAGGAGGTTTGGATAACCTGATGCAACTGCGTTGGCGATACAAATCACACCTACTGTGGCATTTCCAGCATCACTAAAATAAGCCCAGACAGGAAGCATTTCCTAATGCTTTCTTATTCTTTATGGGGTTCTAATCTTGAAGTTTGAACTTTGTGCTGTACTGTTTCTGAGTATAGTGTACAATTACAAGGTAGCGTGATCATTGTTTCCTATAGCTGCATAGTTACCATTTAGTTCTGCTCCTAACAAGACACTTCTTTTAAAATACAGGTCAGATAATGTTTTTGAAGCAGCTTATCTCATTTTAATGTAACAGCAGAACTACAAGGACTTATGATCTCAGCTTGCAAATACTGTAAGACATAACAAATGTTTTCCAACCAATTTCAGCTACAAGCATATCAAATTTTTTGCTTGAGGGAAGATCAAACACACAAAACTATAAATAGTTTTTCAGTAGAGAGATATATATAAAAATATATGTACTGAAACCTTCTTGAAAACTTCAATTCCAGTACTAAAAAGTAAAACTTTCAAAAATGCACTTATGTCTTTCAAGGAAAATTCAAAGAGGATTCATTGATAAGTGTCAGACATTATAAACAGCAAAAGACTGCTTATTTGGGGTAGTGCTGTTTGTAGAGCAACAAGCAAACCTAGGGTCAAAAAGCCTGAAGCAAGTACAGTAGAGAATACTTTTTAATTAAAAAAAAATTAAAAAGTGTTTACCAGCTGGCTCATGTTCATTTTGACATACAGGCTGACAGCAAGGAGCAGCAGACCTTGACCAGCAGTTTGGATCATTCCTTCACATGTTTCTTTCCCTATCCTGCCCATACATAGCAAGTCTCCAACTTCCAACGATAAGGCTGCAAAACCAGAGCTCTTTCTCCCAGTCTGCTAAGACAATCAGAGCATAATAAAAGTGAGCACAATACACTGAGTCATTTCCATCATTTCTCTCTTTACTGTCTCAAGCAAATAACGCAGGAAAATGAGCAATTTTGGTTCAAGCTTTTTATCTGCTTCAAGCTTAACAAATGAGACCTAGACTATCACATTCATTATCTTAAAAAAGTTACATAGATATGAAATCAAAGTTTTAGCCAATGCTTAAGACCACTTTTTCTGTCAAAACTAAGAACACGAAGTACCACAATAAAGTGAATAAAATCAGTAGGCGAATCTCCTGGGCATAGGTCTATATGGAACTAGACAAGTTTTTGTGCAGTGGTTGGTCCAGGCTTACCACATGCATCTCTATTCTGATAGCTACCAAAGTCACAATCTGTGGAAGACCAGAAATGAAGGAATAGCCAAGGTTTATTTCATACTGATTAAACCTGACCATCTGCAATACCTAATCGACAACGGTAAAAAGTGTTTGAGGAAGAAAGTCCCCAGAGAAGAAGTATGCTTTCTTATCACATTGGCAGTTTTCTCATCATGTTCAGCTGTTAAGCCTGATTTTTCCAGTTTCAGAACTTCTTTTCTGGCAAGTTACACCATCATTAGTTATATCAATTGCACATTTTTTATCTAAAAAGATGGAATTCTTATCCCGTCCATTACCTTTCAGTAAACAGTAATTCCAGTTAGTGAAGTAAATTACTTCCTTTCATTTACTTTCTCCGTTAGATGTTGGACAGTGAAGCTTAGCTCATTAGCAATTCACACAGCAATAGGAGAGACACCAGACATCCATGATGGTACAGACAATACTGGTTTTTTTCCCAAAAAACATGCTTGTGCTTTACAAAAGAACAGGTCAGTCTGAATGAAAACCTTGCACTGGAAAAGTTAAATGGAAATGAGCAGAACAGAGATGATTACATGTACACACTCCAGGTATTGGCCAGCATAAAAGTCTAAGGAATTTTATATAGCCACCACCTTACCTAGGCTGATAGGGAAAACCCTAGGGGGGGGAATTCACTGGCTACTTACAACTTTTGCAGAAGAAACTTACATATCTATGCTTTTTTTTATCATTTTATATTCCTATTCCAATGTGCTTACTGAAAACACATACTAGAATGGCAGTATTTGCTATTTACACTATTAAGTGTGTTTTGAAATAGTGTATGTTCCAGGCATGGCAGTTAGCTTTTTGTGTCAACACTCAGATTTCTTTACAGATGCCCTAATAAAGATTACTTAATTCAATTAAAGCATATATAGTTGGGATAAAACAAGCAAAAAAAAAAAAAAGGGGCCTCTTGACTGTAGTCCTGAAGTTCTGCATGAGGAAACAATCATCCTTCTTGAATGTTACTAGACAACACTATCAGTATGCTTCAAGCAAGGCATGAACACATGGTTACTAGTTTCTGCCATTAGTCAGACCATCTGTAAGACTGGTAGGTCAGAACTAAACTAAAGGAAAATTGTCAAATCCCTTTCTTCCTCCTCCAAGAATAATACTTACCTGTCCAAGCTCACAAAGACAATACAAATATTTAATAAAGAAAACTGCACAGCAGATAGTTAAAAAAAAAAAATCACAGACTATGCAGGTCAATCAGGTATCCTCCTCTTTTGAAAGTGTAAGCAGAAGAGAGTGAGCAGAATCCCTGATGTAGCAGGAGATGATAGCATGGCACACATGGGGCTTGACAGGAAGAAATACAGATACCTCCAGTATGTGCAGAATTCTTTGTCCACTGAAGTGATTAATAATGTCTAGAAATACCTCCTAATCCTTCACCTATCCAAAAGATTCAAGAGTCCACAGACACACTCCTTACACATCTCCGTTATCTCTTGGCCAATAACTAGCACAAGACAATAACTAACAAAAATTATTTGTAAACTCCATCTAGGGAGGGAAATGCTTGCCACCTAAGTATAGTTACGTTTAACATGCTGACCTTGATGCTTATTTGTCTCTCATTAACTATATATATGTCAATATAGTTACAGCTCTTCGTTATGAAGGATAATGAGAAACTGGGCAAACTGCAACTACTGTGTGGCTCTGCAAACACCACCTAAACTGTAGCAGGGGCAGGGCTCAGTCAGAGCTGCTAAACTCAGCTGGGTTGAGCTGACACACATGAAGTTACTCAGGTGTGCCAGCTCTGCACCTCCCAAACACTTGCAGCCACCAGGGGGAAATCAGCTCCTCCCATGCATCTGAACTACTCAACTCTCCAGATGCAGATCCCTGGCTTCAGAATTCAGCTCAGGAGAATGACAGACATCGGAGTTGGCTGGCTCAGGTCCAGCAGAGCTTAGCAGTAACATTACCAGGCATGTCTTTAAATTTGTCAAGCACAGAAGCAAGAAGATGCCTTCTAGATCGTAATGGTCCCCAAAACAGTATAGTTAAACCAGCATGATACTTTAGTTCATTTCCTTCTCTGGCTCACTTGAAGTTCTGATCTCAGACCAGGGAAGAGGTTGTTACTAGAAAATACGTGTAAAGTATGCTGTGTGGTTTAAGGAGGTTTTTATTCTTTAAAGCCAAAATACAGGAGCAACTATTTTTTTTGTCAATCCATTGAAATAGTGTTGCATTTTCCCATGGTAATCTATCCATCATTTGGAGGAAAATACCCTCCAATATAGTTTAATATGTAACTCATTTTGAAAATGACTCACTTTAAGGAACAAAAGAGCAAACAAAAAGCCTTATGCAATTGCTACAGCTTCGCAGTCCAAGTGTGTGCTTGCCCAAACAAAATCTGTACAGAAACCACGCTTCTGGTTAACCCTGACAACCACCATCTTGTGAGTGTTAAACCCAGGACTGCATAAAATAATAACGGGAACAGCACATTGGCTGCTGGTACCTGAACTGGTGGAACTGGGTACATTGCTGGGGATAGAGAGCAAAAGTTCATATTGCCTCTGTAGGAATACAGATAGCTACTTCACAATATAGTCTGAACCACTCTACTTTAGCTTTGATACAGGACAACTTGTAATCCACCTAGCCTTTTTAAGTAAATACCTTTTGCTAACAAGATATGCTTTGCCATGCTCAATATCCCTAAGTACACTCCATCTTCAACTCTCAGGCTCTTAAAACTTAGACTTCTTAAGAGCATTTATAGCCTTAATGTAAGATAATGAGAGGTATATGGCCTACGCAGCCTTTCAGTTCCATATAAAACTACAGATGCACAGTGAAAAATACTACTGCTACAAGGACGTAAAAACTGAGAAACTTTACATTTACTTATTGTAAGACTTGTTCTTAGTGTAATCAAAGAATTATGGGTTCTTTTACTAAGTAATAACAGGTAGATGTTACATTGGTCAGAACTTATGGAATAAGGTATTCAAAAGCTCTTTGGCAGCTTTTTTAAGACTTTGTAGCTGTAAGATCTGGACTGTTGAGTCTCAGTGTTTTTTTAAAAGCAACACAGCAGAAATCATCTTGTCAAGCTTGATGTATTTCATAGTGGTCACTCTCTTTAAGGGAAAGCCTCGAGGAACTAGCACTGGTGTACCCTTCATGTCTTAACCGCAAGATTATTTTGCCTAGGTAATAGTACTACTACAAGAACATGAACATTCACGAACATTTTATCATCAGATCTGTTCTTAATGTGAATGCATTAGTCCAAGAATTGCTCTCATTACGCAGTGATGGAGCTAGCCCAAATCACTCAGAAGTTGCTAAATGATGCATTCAGAAGCACAGTAGGGCACAGCAGAGGCAAAGTCAGGATATGCTCGTGGAGCTTTTCAGCTTAACAGCAAAGCGATGTTACAATAATGCTCTAAATCACACCTCCCCAAATTCCCCCCAGAAGAAGATGTAAAAGGGAAAAATAAAACTTACCTCTCCAGACCAGAGCCCAGCCACTGGTGGACTGAACTGTTATGAGCCAGGTGATCCTTCTCAGTCTTAGTCTTACTTCACAAAATTCACAAAACAAGATTATATCATTTAAAAACTCGTACACAACCAGAAATATGGTATGTGCCCTACTGGCCAAAAAACTGCATTCACTTATGATCAAATTCAGCATTTCAGCTTCATACGCATCTATTCAGGTATAATTAAACTGACAAGAAGCTAACCTACAATCTGCAAAAAAGTCAATCTCTTGAACGTCTGATCTAAAACTGCTCTGGTGACAGTATAGAGATAAATGAAATGCAAAAAACTGACAAACAGCATAAGTAATTAAAAAAGCATAGTGTATTAATAACTTCTGCCTGAGTTTAAAACAGTTTTTGAATGCAATCTTGCCTTGTTTTTGCTGTATTAAAATCCACATACAGAGAAGTACTGAGATTTATTCTTATGTGCTTCAGATAAGAGATACGGAGTTGTTTCTGAGAAAAGGTTTCCTGAGTCTCAGTTTTCCTAGCATGCCGAGTATGTTTACTAAGTGCGTTACAACAGCATCCCCAAAGGAAAATTTGCGCCAGCAGCTGCCACCTCACAGGTTAAACGTCTTACAGAACCCTACGCTCCCGCCTCCTGACTTTTTTGGGCTGCAGCCTGTAGTCTCTTCCCAACTTTGCGTCAGGCTTCTTTACCACCAAAACTTTTTTCCAGAAGCCTCGTGAAGGAGATACAGTTCTGCGGAGCTTGATCAAGGTGTTGTGAGCTGTCAGCCGATAACACAGCCCGCACCCGGCCGTGGACGTCCAGCTGCAAACCGCGACCCGAGTAACTCTAATGGCAGTTTTAAAAGTGGAAAAGTTACTGGAAAAAGGCATTATTGTGTTTTAGCTCTGGGTTTAGCCTGCGTTTAGATCCCTGCAGGCTTTACTTTCCCGCCCCCCCCCACCGGAGAGCCTGGAAGTCAGCCCCGGTACTCCGTGGCGCAGCCCTGCGGCCCCCGACAGCCCGCGCAACGCTGGGCCAGCCCGCAAGCAGCAAACGCCGTCGCGCCGTCCCGCTGCTCATCGTTCAAGACGGCGCTGGGCTGCCTGACCCCGGCCCTTTCCCTCGGAGGCGCAGCAGTTTTCCACGCCTTCCTCGGAGGCGAGTGTCCCCCCACCGCCGACCCCGGAGGGCCCAGCTGCGCTGCGCTCCGGCCAGCCCCGGCACGGCCGCCCGACCCGCTCCCGCCGCTCCCGGCCCCGCCGCGCCGCAACGGCGCCACCTGGTGGCGGCGCGGGGGAGCAGGCGCCGCCGGCGGCTGGCGGGCCAGGAGCGGCCCGGCCCCGGGGAGCGAGCCTTTCCCCGTAGAAGCGCCGGCTCTGGCGGGGGGGCGGGACGGGGACGACGGGAAAGAGCACTCCGCCGGGCAGCCACTTCCTTCACGCGTCTTTTTTCTGGAGGACAATGAGGTTCCCTTCCTCTCTGAGTACCTGTCCCTGGTATTCCTTCTTTCCCTGCCCAAATAAACCCCTCCACGCGCATAGCACCCGGAGGGCAATTTTGCCTGCAGTCAGGAAGCAGCAGCTCCCCACGATGCTTGCCCAAAGTACTTTGCAATAAAAACCTGGAAGACTGTACCTCCCTGCTTGCCCACAGGTGTTGACCATCCTTCACTCTCAACTTTCCCAAAAATCAGTACATCCTGTCCAATAGCATAACTTTAACAGTGCAGCTGAAAAGAGGAGGTTGGTTCAACATCAGCAGGCCAGCTAAGCACGTTTATTTTTTCAGAAAGCCCTTCTATCCCCATCTGCCGTTTCCCACAGGTAGAAGTGCTTTAAAAGAAAATAAAAAAAAAAGTAAAATCACTATTCTGCTAAAGATCTAGACTAATAAAGGACTGCCTTTACTTGTATACTGCTATGCTAATTGTATATGCCACATCAAAACAAAAGCCAGATTATTAGCACAAGATTTGCACTTCACCTACAGGTTTTTTACTTATTTTTGTTCAGTTTAGGTGTTCCAACTCAACTGAAGTCTACATGCATTTGCTTTGGTTTAATAACAAGATTACACCCAGTGTGCTTTGCATGCTGAGGACTGGAACTTGTGAACTCAACTTTTGTCTATCAGTCACCATGTTGGTACGGAGCTCTGCTGAAATAAAAGCAAGACATGAACCACCTGTGCTAGAGATACCCTGCATTACCTCCTTCTAGTCATTTATGGAGAAATGGTACAAAGTGTAAATAGATATCAAAATAGAAACCTAACAGTCTGTTAGCACCTTTATAAACCCATTCCCTTTCTTAATTTTAATGCTTTGGTTTTCTCCTCTTTAACTTTTCCTCATATTCTGAGCTCTCTGGTTCAGTCACAGGCTACCTAAGGACTAGGATAACGACTGCTTCTCACTCAGCATACACATACACAGATAGGACTCCAGTCTTAATTTTGGCCTCTCAAAGCTCCTAGTCATTACCAATGGTGAATTTTCAGTCGTCTTTATGCAACTCTGAACCCCTTGATTTAGCATCAGTTAGAGCTGAAACTGTAATACAATGCAACCAAGCTGAGGTTATACATGGATAAATTACATGATAACCACAGGCATAAGGTCTGTCAGCTGCAGCACCTGTATTTGCTTAACGAGGTCTGACAATCCTGTAATTAAAGCACTAATTCTAATAAAGGGAACCCAGGCACAAGTCATTTCTGCCTGATGGTATCTCATGGTAGTGTGGCAAATGATGACCTGAGTACAACAAAAAAGAAAAACCCAACAAGTTTTAGTTGGTGCTAGAAAACTGGCAACAGTAATAAAATAACAAAAGGAGAATCATTAAAAACAAATGCTGTTGTGGGCAACCGTAAAAAGAAAATCAACCTATGCTACTGTCAAAACATACTCCCAAAATAGTTAAATTCATAGTTACATATTTATCAATTATTCAAAAGGTAATGTATGGCAATCAGATCTGCTAGACATGCTGTAGTACCTGTAAGAGATAATTACTATCAACCCAATTTCTGAATCTTTAGTTGAATAAACTTTTGAAAAAGGAAAAGGAAGTACGATATGTCTCTAACTAAACATGCTTGTCTTATTCCAGAATGCTGTCCGGACAAAGGGGAAAAAAAAAAATCAAAGAAAAAGCATTTAATACAAAATTTGGTCCTAATAAGGCAGTACAGTAATTCTTCTGAAATCTAACACCAAGTTGTCTGAGTTCATGGACCTGAGCAATCCTCTGAAATTTTATATAAAGGAACAAAGTGGCATCCAATTATAGGATCAGACTCTGCATGACTGTAACTGATGTTGAGAATTCCCCAGGACTTCTCTTCAAATCTATTTGAGAAAAGATTGGCTGGACTTGGTACACAAGGAATCGGTCACGGGCAAAGCTAAATTTCATGCTTCTGTTGCTAGCGAGACTAAAACAAGCAATGACTGTTCCTCTAATAAGGAAGGTACAATAAATGCTATTGTAGACAGTTTCTTTATCAGAAGTTAGATGTAGTCCTTAAAGTTTTGGCAAGTTGCCAGTGCAATCTTTCACACAGCATTTACCTACTAAGAAATTAGGACTGAGTTTTCATCTGCTGTAACTTATTACATATTGTTCTTTCTGTAATACCTGAACTAGATGCGGACTTTCAGAATTGACAGAGACCTGGAAAAGAGTAGAAAGAAGAAAATGCTACAGTAGAAGAATAACTTCAGAAAGCAGGTCAGTACTAATTAGACTGTACTTAAAAACAAACCAAACCTATACAAAAATCATAAGTATTCAGATCGCTAATTCTGCATTGTTTCCCTCCTTCTGTGTAAACTTCAATGCACCAAGTAAGAGAATAAAGATGGATTGCATTCATTTTACAATTATTAACATGGCTTAATTGTATAATCTTGAAAGAGTTCTGCACATTTATTTTAAGCATTATTACTAGCTACACAGTTCCTCTCCCAAAACATGAGTCCGAAAACTACAATGGGACACTTTACATTTCCAGGCTCGCACAAGCCCTACTTGCACTTCAAACTATACTGTTAATGCTAGGGTTTGAATTTGGTTTTGAGGAGGAGAAAAATAAAACATCAATTTTTCCATGGAGCTACATATGATAATTAACACAGGGAAAGAAGAGATGGATTTCATTCGTTCATATACAAGGAACATAATGAAGACTTCTTCCTCCTGAGCAAGAAGCCTGACTTAAAATTGAGGTATATAGTAAATATTGCTTTGCATTGTTGTTTTAACAAAAGCCTTAATTGAAAGCTTCACCTAAGATGTTAAGAACATGCTACAGGATGATCACTGTGTTCCTGCTAGGTATTCATCCTTTTTCCTATTCTCTTCTCTAGCAGTTCCCTAAAAAGACCGAACATTTACCTGCAAGAAAAGTCTCTCCTACAAAAGGAGCATTTCCCGATGCCACAAACTCAGCAGTATTTATCATGAAGTATGGGAAACCAGGGGAGGGTGCTCTGATTCATCCAGAGCAGGGGAACTGTAGTGCCCTGTTTCTAGAGAGGTAGACACCAGAAAAATTGCAACATAGCCACATAATCAAAAATACAGCTTACATTAAAAAGAAAAGTAGCATAGAAAAACTCCTCTTGAACTATTTTTCTATTCAAATGCTTTGGGTTTGCTACCTGTAGTAAAGGCCTTGTTTTTTATTCCTGTCCTTTTGAGTAGTTTCACATACATCTTTTGCCCCCCATTCTATCACGGTGGTACAATAGCTTCCTTAGAAGATGGTAGAATAAGGAAAACAAGTGATTCACAACTTCCCTATCCACAATAAACAAAAAGGGAGCTTGCACTCTACCTGAGTTCCCATGAGAAAAAAAAAAAAACCCTTTCTTTTTTCACTCTGCATAATTTATGTACACAGCAGTGTCTATGTAAGACAAAAGATTGTATTCTGCTATTTCTCAGAAGAGAACCAAAAAACCTACCTAGGTCATCACCTTGACACCCAGAGCAGATGAAGCACTTTCCTCACCTCAGACACAGGGATTACTAACAGCACCTACTTCGCTGAAAGCACCTGAGATACTTTAATCACTTCAGTGATGTCAGTCAGCCACCTCATTGACTCATGAGCATAGGCAGACTTAACTCAGCAGAAATAATTCCACCCTGATTATTTGTCCCAGCCTTGAGGAAAGTACTACTTAGCCACAAATAAGCATCTTCTGGCCTAATACAGTTTGTAACGCTGCATATTAAGTACTGTTTGACCTTAGTATGGCAGGCTATAAGCTACAGCTCTTAGAGACTGGCTTTACGCAAAGTTCAGCTTTCCCTGCCATGGGGTAACAACCACTGGGAGAGGGTAAAGAGCAGAATTAAATTGCTTTCCCATTTCAGTTCTACTTGTATTTTTGAGCACCGTTGGACAGTAAATTACCAAAGCGTAATATGAATTCTGTAGCAGTGGTAGAGCTCACAATAAAGATACCAGGCCTTTAGAAGTTCTTTAAAATTAAAGGACTTTAAACCATTAACATATTTGTACTAGAATATTACAGCAATGACAATAGCAACTCTTTTTTTCATCACAACCAAAACACATACCATATGTTTTGCAGGTACATTCTAATCTACATTACTCATTTAGTACAGAGGCATCTAAACAGCCAATAAGTACAACTACCTTTTTTTTTTTATTTATTTATTTTTTTTTTTACTGCTTCTCTTCTCTTCTCAGTGATACTGTGGGAAAAAAACCCTCACCTTAAATAGATAACTTAATCTGCTTGATGAGAATAAAAGAGACAGGGGACAGAAGCCAAGGGCCTGAATTTCAGCTGTGTTTACTTAGAGAAGGGATGGGATGGGATGGGATAGGATAGTTTATTGAGAGGAGGTGGTTACTTATTTCAAATAGTAAGCTGTTAAAAAAAAGTATTATTACTTAACATAAAGCAGTTAGAAGGTTTCATCTATTGTAATGTGCGTGTGTAGGTTGCTTGTTTGTAAATGTGCTCTTTTCTCTGATGCTTAAAAGCTTGTTTCTGAGGTTTTGCAGCTGAGGGGTTCTGATACATGTGTCCCTGCTAATAAAAGATATAGCTTGTCTATTTCTAACTGAAAGGCGTAGATAGCTCTGAGGACAGAGGAAATTGTGCTGTGGTTGTACTGAAGAATATGTTAGTTTGTAAGTCTCGTGCAGAAAAAACACAGTAATACTTGAAGCTGATGTATTATTGCTAGTCTTCTATATTGTGTTGCTAGGTAGTCTTCTTGTTTGTCACAGATCAAGATGAATGCCCTGTCTCAAAGACTCACGTAAATGAAGAAAGTGGCTTAATGGCTTATGAAAATAGAGCTATGCTAGAAAAATGAGCAAAGAAAGGGAAGTACTAAGATTGTCTAGGGAAAGAATTCATATTCAAGGTACAAAAAAGATAAAAACTTGTGCTATCTAGTGAAGTCTGACTTTTTTTATTGTGTTGTTTAATCTGTCTGTGGCCTATATAGTAGGTAAAAAAAAACAACCCTAGTTACTACTTTCAATTCAGATGCCTATAGTGACATGATATGGCATAGTAGACTTTTATTATAACATTCAGGGGTTTTTTATTAGTTTGCTTTGTTCAAGCTGTCTGTGCATACTGTGTACTTGTGATGTTCCATTGCTCTAAAAGCTGAGATGTAACTGTCTGAAGTTGCAAGTAATGAAACTTTAAACCCTGAAGTTTATGGTAACCTATGTGTTAAGAGGAATACAAATTAACTCAAAAAACCCCTGTCCCCCCCTGATGTAAAATACAGCACCTCACATTAAAGTGTTGACTTATCTTCAAAGGCAGTACTATCTTTAACCTAATTGAACATTCCTGAACTCCATTACCTGTGAGACTATACTTGCTGGGAGTCTTGGGTTGTTTTTTCAAATCTTAATGAAAATACTGAAAGTGTGATGTAGGAAGTAATTAATACTCCCACAGAGACACTTAGCTCATTACAACACAGGAGAAATTTAGAGAAACTAGCTTAATTCAAGCAAAAACTGATAAGTGAACTATGACTGTATTTAAACAGATATAAAATGTAATCCTGGAAATAAAAAAAGGTATGTGGCCCTTGTTTCAATTACATCCCTTTGGAATACAGCTACAACTATAGTATGAATTGCATGGGCAAACTCCTTGTAGAGTTTGAGCTTTGAATACAGGCATTTTAAAAAGTGGCGTTACTCCCTTTTCACTGCATATTTTATATTCACAGCTTTATACAAAATATTACCAATGTTTTCTCTTGTGCATTTGATTGTTCAGTTTGAGGTTATGTGGACTCAGAAGTTCATAAAATCACTGAAAGATTTTTTGCCAGCACAGGTGGGTTTTCTTTGTTGTTTTTAATTGAGAATGGAAGTCCTCTGTTCCTGGATGCATCATTTGAAATAAGATGAATGCTTTGGAACGGGCAGGAAGAAATTAATAAAATGCATATTCTATTCAGCATCATCTGGTCTTCTAATGCAGCATAGTAAGTAAGCCCTGGGGAGTTATTACAGCCTAGCAGGGCTTATTGGTGGGTGGTACATGGATTGAGCAGAAGGGATCTTAGCCCAGCACAACAAAGCAACTGGAGTATTATGGGCAATAGCTATGCAACCTTCCAAACAAAATAATAGGTCACCTTGCAGGTACTAATCTGCAGTAAAAACCTGTCGGAGCCTTAACCTGTCATGTTATGATGTCTTCTCAATTGAAGTTGAAAGGATTCCCTGGAGAACAAATCCTGTATGTATCTTCCTTTGATTCTTTCTCCCTTAAAAAAAAAAAAGGCTTTCTCATTTCCCAGTACTTCTCTGGGATTACTGTGCATGGTGGGGGCCCTTGTTTTAAGGGTGGAAAGTGCTTTTGCTGTATTTGTTCCTCATTTTTAACACATAATTGTGCTGGAGGTTTGTCATCTTGAGAGCTGGTTTCTTTTTCTCATGGAAAAGGAAAAAATGAGAGTAAGCTATCACTAAGAGTCATTGTAGGAACAGTAAGAGTTGGACATTTAGTTACAAATCTGCACTTTTCCTTTGGTGTGTGGGTGTCTCTGATGGGGACCAGGCTGCCCCCAGGACAGCGTGGGGTGCAGGTGCCAGACCTCTGCTGCTGTAGGCTGCAGGCTGCCCTGGGGCAGGGACCTGCGCTAACCTGAGGCAGAGGTGGCTGCTCAGGTTAGTTAGCCCTGCGTAACTGAGTCTTTCTGCCAAAGTCGAGCTGTCAGTGAAAACTGCATGTGATGCCTGTCTAATTTCCTCTGTAGCCCTAAAGCCAGAGGACCTACTCATCTTTTTCTCTGCCTGTGCAGAGGCAGCTTACACAGAATAGGTCAGAATGGGTTTCCAGTCTTGGTTATCTGGAGCTCCTCATCCAATAACTTTAAAGACAGGGTGACTGTTACACTTGTTTTACTCTCAGCAAAACTTGTGTATTCATTCCCTTAAAGGGCCTGCATGTAACTTACGTTCTGTTCCTTTAAAATAAAAACAACAAGAAAATCCTGTCGAATAATGCTTATCTGATGGAGGAAAAGGGAAGAACAGAAAGAATCTTGATATGCACACACTAAAAATCTGTTATAGCCCCCAAAAACTGGTACATGGGTGTGCTCCAGTTTGCTTTCACTCCTCCACTTTTGTAAGCGGATAACCTTTATTCTGGTACAATGTTACTGTGTTAGATGTGAAAAGGTCCCCTGACATCACATGGCTAATTGGGGCTCCTCAGTGAATAGGATCTGGCCTTTCAGTGGTATCCTGAATGCACTATTGACTTGCTGACAGGAAGCCCTGTAGCGATAACAAAGGAAGAAATGATTCAGCAATCACCGGAAAGCCTCCCTTGATTTCACATCTGCTAGTCCATCTATTTCCATGCCGACGGAGCTGCCTTCACATGAGGGCAAAGTCTGTCATTGTTCAGTACTTGGTTCTTCTCTTTTTCTTCTTTCTTTTTACCTTAAAATGTCATATTTTCCACAGGCAGTATCAAAACCAAAATAAAACAACTGCTAGGGTGATGGAATGTCAAAGTATTAACTACTGCTAGCTGCAGCAGAAAATGGATATGTGAAGACAAAGTGCTGCATTATGAATGGCAGGGCGATTTCCAAAATTAGCTTAAGAAAGTCCAAGGGATTAGGGTATTGTTTTACGAACTGTGGCAGACCACTACTGTCTCTAGAGTGACCCAGCTGCAGCCCTTTAATAGCAAAATCCCAAATCCTGCTTTAGATAGGTTGTTTTGTGTTTGTTACTGCAACAAAGAGTTGTTTCACAACACAAAGAGTGTATTCGAAGTTTAAAATGCCCTTGCTTTGTATTGCAGTACCCAACGTGCTTAAGCAGCTAAGAAAATATTAGGAAATTATTTTATTTAAGAAAGCAATAAAGCCATTTCTGTTGATCCATGCTTCTTGTGAGAGTACAGTGTATGCCAGCGTGCTTAGCGTGACTAGGAAAATTCTTTTGCTGTATTTGGGCAACATGTACACCAGGGCATTTTATACTTATCTGGATGAACTTAAAACATCAAGTGTTCTGGTCCAGATACTGGAGCCCAGTCAAAATTCATAAATATGCTAGGAAGAACATAAATAATAACAGCTGTCTACCCCTGATATGTTTGTTTTAAAATGTGTAATGCAACATAAAGGTTACATATCCTTGTTTTAATGCAGCTCATGATGTAGGAATGTGCAAATTACCATATGAAATCAAAGCAGTTGTCCATATACTTCGTCATTTCATCTCTTAACTTCAGGGATACCTCAGACTTGTTCTAATTGTGTTCTTTGCCCTAATTAAATCAAAAGGAAAGTACCATTTGCTCTGCCTGTTCACAGAGAATGCTGTCCTCTTTCTGAAGCAGCTTAGCTTTTCCACATTATGCCTTGAGTAACTCCTTGCCTTACTCCTCCTTCTCCAGCTCTTTTATTTCTTCGAAGTGTCTGTGTTCTGTGATGCTATGTTGCTGCATGGTTTCTGAGGTTTTTTTTACCTTGTTAATTTAGGCCTCTAGATTAGTTTCCTTTCTGTCAGGGGGATGTAGAAGAGGTAAGGATTGCTCGCTGAGTCATCCTCAAGATCTGGTGCGAGAGCTTTCTCAAGGCCCAGGGAAAATTTTGGCAGACTCCCTCTCCTGTGGAGGTGAAGTGGGTGCATTTCTGTATTAGAGGCAGTGGAGCCCAGCCAAGGCATGGCAAATCTCAGGTTAATTTAAAATAATAAAGGTAAGTCCCAACTTTAGGTCATATCTTTGGAAAACGATAGTAATCACTCACCACTGTAGGACTGTATGGGAGGGAGACACTGTAGGATGGGGGTGTCCTGGGGGAGGGCAGATGACAAAACACTCTTTCTTCTGTGGCCTTAACAAGGTGGTGGTCTCTGTAAATTTTGGAATATGGAATAAAGTGTTAAACAGTTGTTAATCTACAAGTGAAAAATTCACCTATATATTCCAAAGTGACTGTGTTTCCAGCAGTGTGACATGCAGTTGTGATTATCCATGGGGTTCTTCTGGAGGGTGGCTGTGGACCCAGAAGACACGAGGCACTTCCTAGCAGTGCTCTTTTGCTGCTCCCAGCAGAAGTCACACAATTATTTATTGGGAAGCATTGCAGGACCATTTCAGAAGTCTTCCAAACATCTTATGGAGGAAAATGTGACTCAGGAATGCAAGCCCCTAGCTGAAGGGAATGTCAAGCTTTAATTATGACTTTCTTGCTGTGTATAAAAGGTCAATCCCTATGTTATGGAAAGTTGGGAATAAAAATAATCATAAAACCTTAGGAGAAGAACACCATGGAATGGGGGGGAGAGAAAGTGCATGTTTACAGAGCACAATGCTCCCTGTTGATCAGAAATTCAGCTTTTAAAGTGAAATGAGGATATAAAGCATCGTCTTCATTGCTTAGGGAGCTTTGTTTGTCATATCTATGAGAATTGTTCGAATTATCAGTGTTTCTTCATCAAGTCTGGCACTTTGACCTCATATTTATTGCTATGTTGTCTGTCCCCTGTGCTGATTTCAATACAAACAAGGATAAAATACCCATGGATTGTGTGTGAATAAAGTTGATTTTCGGTGGGACAAGTGTAAATATTTACTTGCACAGTTGAGTCTATATATATACATACACACATATATGTAAAAATAGAAATATAAAAATATACCGTTGTGTAGATATATCCATAGAATATATAGAGATCTATGAATAGATCTTTCTATAGCTATATCCATGGAATATATATAATATATATAGATCTATGAATATATATATTCTATGAATATATATATAGAAATATATATATTCATAGATCTATGAGCATGTGGATAGGATCCCAGGAAAGACGTGGTATGGTTTCAGAGCTGCCTTTGGTTGAGACGAAGCTGACGGGGAGGGAGGGAGGTATCCGGAGGGGGGGGCTGTGCGCAGGCGGGCTCCCGGCGCTGGGGGGCAGCGCTGGCCCGCCACCCGCTGCCGTCGCCCAGCAGAAACCTTTCACGCTGAGAAAACGCTTGAAGTTTGTGCTCTAAGGGGCTCCCTGCAGCTGAAGGGCAGGCAAACGCATCCCTGGACGGATGCCTTGCACGCCCTCCCTCCCACCCCCCCCCCCCCCCCCCCCCCCCCTTTTTTTTTTTTGAAAATGAGAAATCCTGATTTCCTTTTGCATCCCTCACACGCTCTGACCTGTTAAAGGAGGGGAGGGAGCTTGCAAGCTGTGCACTGGGCTCTGAGCAGTTAATGTGTTGAGCCCTCCTCACAGTCCATTTTTGCAGAGGTATGCCTCTGCCAGAAGACGAGGGGACCCATGGAGGCACAGCGGTCGAGTCCCTCAGGCTCCCTAGAAGGCCTGGAGCGTGCGGATGCCACCCGCACCGCAAAAAAGGAAAAGACTGGGGATCGGTCCGGTTGCCTCCGGTGGCACAAGTATTGTGTATGTCCAGTGCTCTATAGGAAGTATCTAGTAATACAGTGATTAATTTTGTGCTTCTGCATACCTCATCTTTACATTTCTAGCAGCCTAGTGAATGCTGGAGAAAGCCTCTATCTTCAGCAGCATTTCAAAGAACAGTCTGTTACAAGAAGTTGCACATTATGCTTTTTCATGGAAACATTACTTTTCCCCCCCCATACGCTGATATTTTTTCCATGAATTCCAAGTAACTTGAAACTTATGGCTGTTGTCTGAGTATGTGAAGTTAAGTATTAGCCAATGTGACAGAAGAAGTATCCCATATAAAGGAAATACTTGATCACTGAAAGTCAATTCTAAAAAAAGCTAAATATTTATTGAAAGTTGCTCCTGACATCAACCTTTTAGCTGCCCTGTGGCAAGAGGATAGTAAACAGTGGTAGATATGGTCTCTAAAATTGTATATGGCATCCAGCTTTTTTCTGGCTTTGAGGAGGCTCAAATTCATCAGGAAGCATCTTCCTATTTCTCTTTTTTATTACCAGATTAGTTCAGTGACTTATCTGTTGTTTCCATCACTGAACTTTTTTTTTTTTGATTGTTGTTAGTGACTTTAGTTTGTGTCACAGGGAAATAATAATTTTCTCTTAGCTACTGTTGATGTTTTCTTTCTCTAGAGTTCCCCGGGGAAGCAGATTCCCCGAGCCCTTGTTCATGTAACAAAGAACAGTGAATACTTATGGTTCTCATTTGTGTATGTAAAGATTGTTCACACTGCTAGGGATCGCTGTGATCAAGCCATCTCTGCTGGGATTTCTTACATTATGATAAACGATGTGTCTCACTCCTTTCAGTTTATAAATGCAGTTTCTTATTCCCATGGGTAAAATTGGTGCTGTGGATGCAGTGTATTTACAGTTTTATTTTCTGACAAAAGAGGTATATATTCCTTGTTTATTTTTTAGGGTGTTAGAACCACAAAAACAAATTGTGAATGTTTTCCTTGATATCTGGTTCCTATATCAGGCTGTTGGATAATGTTATTTCCATTTCATATATGGGGAACTGAGGCACACTACAGCAAAATTAATTCCTGGAAAACACCCAAGAAGCACGTGGCAGAAGCTGGAAAATAATCAAGTATTCTCAGTACTAGTCATCTGCTTTGTACACAATGGTTCTCCTTCATTAAAACTGGAAGGATTTTCTTTTCACGGGAATGAGGAGGTCAAGCATTGTGTGAGAGGCATTTAAACTCTAATTTAGCTCCAAATAGCTGAAAAAAAAAAAGAATATAACAATCTGCATTTTTTGAAACGTAAATAACTTTAGATGTCTTACTAAAACATAATTTGATGTAAGGGTGGGAAAAGGACCAGAAAATGAAAGGTTAAGGCAAGGGAAGAAGGAAATATCAGTAAAAAAGTGACAAAACTGTTATTTCTATTGCCATAACAGCTAACCTGTTCTAAGGGTTTGTAAACTTGATACAACTCACCTGACAAGGCTTCCTTGGCCTATTGAAAGAACGCAAAGCATGGGCTAAAATACGTTGTGGTTTTTTTTAGGTACATGCAGTTACAGTTTCCCATTATTCTTTATTTCCACAGTAAACAGGGAGGTGGCCTGTCCCACCTCTCTCTGCTGTAGGTGGTCCCACAGCTACAATGTGCTCTGCAAGGCGAAGGACCCTGTTTACAGGACAGGTGCCATAAAGCACGTGCTTATCAGCCATTACTGAATAAGGCTTTTGATCCTGACCAGTCACATTTTTCCTTTGAACCTACAAGCCAGAGAAAGTGCCTTGTGATGTTGAAACTGTTTTTTACAAAACATCAAACCTCCCACTTTGGACATGAGAAAACAGACTTGCTCTGTCCAACTGAAAATAGAAATCCCTCTTCTTCTATCATTTGCTTCTCTGATCTTGTGCCAATAGGTCACAGCAACGGTGGTTGTCATTATGGTACTGATGCATCCCACTGTTCTTGTCCTCCTTTTGTGACTCAAGGGCGGAGTATTCCCCAAGACCACTAGCACATCCTTCTTGTAGCCCTGCAAGGATTTTTCAGGGGAGATGGCACTCCCTATGGTACCTTCCCTAGGGCGCACTAGGTTCATACCCATGATATCTTGGGCCAGGCTAATCTGCCTTGCTGTCTAATCTGCCTAACCTGTACAAAGCAGTCATGTACATTATGAGGTGTTTGCCCTGAGCATCCAGTGATCCCCATACCACTGCAAGAGAAGACAGCCAGCTTCCAGCAAATGGAATTTTTGCTTGTCTGTGGGCCAATATTTTGGTATGGGCAACCTGGCCGAAAGAGACTGCAAAGAGATTCATATTATGGTTTAGCCTTACTTCTTTTGAGAAAGAAATGCATCTCACTTTAAGGCAACAAAGGTTCAGGATTGCTCTGGGACTACTGGAAAATATTGGTACTTCTGTCTCATGGTCCTTCAGAAAGTGAAAAAAATATGCCAGTCCTGGTGGGATTCAACAGGCAGCTGGGTAGTAACTATCACCTTGAAGAACGCACAGTGCCTGTTCACTGAGAGAATGTGAGAATCTGAAATCTTATTTCCTTCTCATTACTGTGATTAAAGTTGGGAGGGATTATCTGTTATATTAGGGGCCTCCAATCCTTTGCTGTAATGGATCACAGGATACAGAAGATTTTGGTAAGTGGAAACTCTCCAGTGTTCCTGGAAGTTGCAAGATAATACCCAAACAGTGCGTATGAAACACTGAAGGCAAGAGGATGCCATTTCTAAAACTATGTCCCTGTGTGGCAGGTCTGATCTATGCTGTTATGGCCCATGTGCAACACTGGCAAAACTAAAGACAAGTATTTTCAAATGGACAGAGCTGTTTGGCTGGCTCTGCTTAGGCAACCAGAAAGTGTACTGGTTAATACTGGTGTGCCTCTGAGACAGAAAAGGGAGAGAAGGGCTACCCTGTGGTCTTGCACACTGGAAACACAGGGTGACATTCATGAGTTACTGATTGGAAAGGTATGCACTGCTTTCCCAGTCAAATTGAGCTAGGGACCTATTATAGTTATTTCTGGTGATCACATGAGTTTGCTGGCAATACATTATTGTTTAAGAATGTAAAAGGATGGCTGTTCTGGTCATTTTAGGAATAATTTATTCTTTGTAATTTCAGCGTTACATTTCCTCTAAGCCTTCATTTTGACTATAAAAATGTAGTTGGAAAGTTTATTTTAGTCAATTTTTTTAAAATGTCTGTTTTGAGTTAAAAGTCACAAACCTTTTGTTTTCCAATGATTCAAGCATTCGTCTCTAATAAAAATGTTCAAATATGTATACATTTTTAATTTATAAATATTCTTGAACCACCACTACTACCCGGGAAAAAATCCTCAAGTTCTTAAAGATACAGTTAAGGCGGGGGTGAAGGTTTGTTAGCAGCTTGAATGTGTTTTTTGAAAGTACAAACCAGTGTAAATGACAGCATACTTGTTTTCAATCGGTCAGTGTATGTACAAAACGCCCCAAATCAGCAGTCTTAACTAAACCAGATCAAAATGTTGCGAACAGAGTTGTTAACTTAGAGGGGAGGGTTTTAAACCAGGTTTGATGGAGAAAGAGGGACTGAGAGAAAACTTGAGAGGAAGAGAGGAAACTTTGCAAAAGGCGGAGATGTGCCCGACAGAAGGATGTGAGGAGGACATTGACGTTCCCACTCAGAAGGGAGGGTGCTCAGAGGCTTACTTTGTATGCAGGTGCACTAACATGGTGAGCCTGGGTGGCAGGCAAGAAGGGCTGGAGGTCCATACGCAGACACAAGGCTGCATATGGATGGATTGTGCAGAGTGTCATGATAGGAGCACTCCAACGCTCTCTTGGCCAGCCTTTGAGCTGGTCAAGTATGTCCAAGTCCTGCAGCCATGCTAGGTCAGGCCAAGGATGGAGAGGATGCAAGCATCATTTAAAGCCTTTTCTCCCCATCTCAGCTTCCAGTACAGCACTGTTCAGTCAGGCCAAAGAATCTACTGGATTTCATCCAGATTTCCCTTGTTCTTAGGCCTGGATTTACTACAGTTTAAATAACAATGAAATGTGAACTGATTTTGTCAATCTGGCTGCTCTTTAAGTCTCAGACCCCTTTGTCCGTTTCTACTCCCATAACAAGCAGCCTTTTCCAAAAATGATACAACCACAGATCTGGCAAGCCAGGATGCTGCTAAAAGCAGAGCTGTAGGAGTTAGATCCCAGGATGGCAAAACTGCTGCCTCATGGTCTGTGCTAAAGATTCAACTGTAGAGGGTTGCGATATTCTTGCTTTAATATTGGTAACTGTGGTTGATGGTGGTTTCTATGCTCAGACCTTTGCATACAGAATCTTTCCTAGAGCAGCCTTTGCCATGTGAACTGTTAAAAAGCTTGGTGAGCTAGTAGCACAGCCTAAATATGTTCTGGCCCCCTCTGAGCTAGTTTTACCAGGGAGCAAACAGAGTAATAACTCCAGTCTCCAGCTCAAGGAAGGCTCCTTCTAAGCGATACTAAGAAGTAGAGCTCCTTTGAAGGAGAGAAAAAACAATTTTCTGGTTACTCAAGTGCCAGCTCTGACTAACCAGATGAGGAATATTTGGTAGGATGCTTCAGCTCCTTCTGCCTAGTAATGACACCTAGGTAGACTCTGGAGGAACTTTGGAGAGCTGTTACATAGCTGAGTCTCCTTATGCCCCGTGCAGCTGATGATATAGGGAATAAGTACATGTGACGGTGTGTGGAGGCAGTCACCAATTGCCTGGAAGAAGGTATGTGAAAAAGTTTAATGACACGAACAATGTGAGCTGGCGTGACAGATCCTTTCTGAGCACACCGTGAGTCTCCTGCAAGAGTACCTGAGCATTCATAAGGTTTTTTACATCCTCTCTCCCTTCCAAGCCGCTTGCTAACTTGTTCAGAGCACAGAGACCATGTTACAGACGTGGTTCCTGGGAATATTTAAGTTTTGGGAAAAATCTCTGAATTCCCCTTCTCAGCCAGACTTTTCCAAACCTAGTATCTGCTCTTTTTCTCCCTAATGTTCTTTTTTTCCAGTACTGGTATGTTCTGAAACAATGCAAAGGAAAGTTGCTCATTTGAATACCAAAAATTTAAGAGTGCTCTGATATTCACAGAATGAATTATGGCCTTTGCAGAGTCTGAGACGTTAGTTAGAAGTCAGGGGTTTGCAGGAAATTTGTCTGCTACAAAGTGCAAAAAGCTTACCTGTGGTTTTTTTCCACAGCAATGGATACTTCTTAGTGTCTATTAAAAGGGATAAAATCAGAAGGGAAACAGCACAGGTTGCAGGGAGGCTTTTTTTTTTTTTAAATCAACATGTGAAATAGTGCCTTGGTAGAGGAGCCAAAGGCTGTAATAGTTTCTTTGACCGTTTTATCAGTGCAACTTGTTCATGGTCACCAGTAGCCTGCTCTTTGTAGTCTTAAGAACTCCTGTCCACATGTGCCTATCTACTGAGCAGATTCTGAGCAGGCAAATAATTTTCTAGAGCATTTATAATTTGTATAGCACTGGGGAGGGTATTTACAAAATGGAGAGGAACTAGGGATAGAAGAGTGTTTGTCTTCAGCAGAATTTCCTGGAAAACAGAAAGCTGTAGGTGCCAGAGGAAAGAGATGACCCAAGACAGCCTCCTCTTGTTCTGTGGGAAGCTGGGCATGCTGGCTGCCACTGGTGTGCAGTCATGGGGAGCCCTGTGGGGGTCTGCGTCTGGGACCCTCTGCTGTTAAAAGCTGTGGACTCACTGTACCAGCAGGCAGTAACTGTTCTGAAGTTAGAGGGACATGACTGATCAGTGACATTTTCCCACAAGATAAATCAGCAGTGGATTTGACTCGTGTCCTTTTTCTCTTGATGCTTTGATTGCTCTACTAATTCATACAGTGAAGGCTAATATGTTGCTCTCGTCTATTGGTTTATTTCTAATTTTCAAGTGCTTAAGCCAGTATCATCTGCTTGCTCTGCACAGTAGAAAAAGTAGGAAAAACTCTAGTGGAAAGGTGGTTTTGAGTTGATGGTCAGGAGATTTTCTGGGTTCTAAAAAGATTTGTTTCATGGTATTGATCAGAGTACTGCAGCATGTGGAAAAAAAAATATGGGTTTTTTGCGTAACAGCAACAACAGTCATAATGTAGCGATGTTATCTGGAGGTATCATGTTCAGTTGGCGTGCAACTGGGAAATCTGCTGCGCAAACACCCTGCACAAAAAAAAAAAAAAAATTATAAATCCCTGCTTTCAGAAGTTTCCAGTCCAAGTCACTAAGACAGAAAAGAAGGCAGTCATTGAAGTGCCTTGGGATCGCTGTATGTAGGAGGAGGAAGATAGTTTGCTTAAGCAGACTCTCTCTTAGATGGCTAAAATAATATAGAACCTACAAACAAGCATAAATCTGTCCCTTCCGTGTTTATGGGGCCTCTCCATGACCTCAGAATACTTTTTCATGAAAATACACTGCATCAAGTTGAGCATCTAATTACCACACCTGTGGCCAAAAAGCTTGTAAAAGCAATGTTTCCTCATTCAATTAGCACTGGATGTGGCTGATGGCAAATTAAGTGATGAGGAACCTCTACAGCCAAGGAAAAGGAAAGGCTCCTCTATAGGAACATTTTCTGTATGGGAAAGAAAGGGCAAGTACGAAACTGGGTTGCTGCAACAGAAACAGTATTGTATGTATTGTTTAATCTTGTATTTACCAGGAGTTGTCCAGAATATGAAATGATGGAATTGTGTGGGCTCCAAAGCTATGTACAAAATTTCAGCAGAAGGCTAAGAATTATTTTATTGCCTTTTTTGTAAAAGTAAGGTTTGTTTCCCATTCATTGTCACATGCTGGTGTGTATTTTACAATTCTTGTCTGCTCTTACATTGGCTTGGGGTGAAGTGTTGGGGTGGGGGTCAGCAATCCACCGTTGCTGGGATGCTGGCTCTGGTTTTCATGCACTAGCAGAGCACTGTTCATAATCCTCTGCCCCAGCTCCCTCCCCCTCAGCATGGAGAGACGTGAAAGTCTTCCAGACAATAGCTTCTGTATTCTGTAAACACACCAAAGGTCATAAAAATATACAGTGCTAACATTAGCTCCTGCTTTTCAGCCTCTGCTACCCCCATTTGACCCCATATAATTGCGTAAAAAGGTGAATAGTCATCTTCAGGCTTAACAGTGAGGAAAAAGTGAGTTTGGTCACTTCTGTAATAGGAAGGTGTTACTGGCTTTGGGGGGGTTTGTTTGCTTTTTACATTTCTCTGTCTTGCCAGCACTGAGGACAACCGTAATAGGCTTCTGCCCAGAGTTTTACTTGAGTGGCCAGAAAAGTCTCCAGTTACCTGTGATTAGATACAGTTATTTTACCCCTTGGTTAAAGTTTGCATGTAGAGCTGTCTGGGCTCATTCACTTGACTGCCTCAGTGACAAATGTAGCAAGAATGGGACGTTTAGCAGAGTATAAACATTTAATGGCACAGGCCTGCCCTCTCCCACGCTGATAGGGTAAATAAAATAGGTTTTATTCTGTAAAAGTAATGAAAGGAATTTGTGTTCTCTTTAAAATATTTGATGAGCTCTTCTGAGAAAGGCATTAAGTAGCATGTCAATAAATTGAAATCAGGCCTGTAAAACTGAGCAATTTTTTTTTGTGGCATTTACTCATTTCCGGCATCTGTGCATGTCTCCCTCAAGCCTAGCGAGGCAGTGAGGACATCTGTTTCTGTGAATGAGCAGAATGCACCTGGCCTGTAAGCAGAAGGTGTGTTTCAGGCTATGGTATCATGTTTTTGCTCTAAGAGCTTCTAGGAAACATAACTTCTTTGTGTTTAAGGTTAGGTGAAAATATGGAAAACAGCAATTCCTGCTGTTAAGTTGTTCCTTCTCCCCCCTGCCCCAAGTTAGAAGTGTCTTATCTAACTTTGAGAAAAAGCAATGTGAAGGTGCCATCTTGCCCCAAACTATTTAAAAGGATTCAGAGATCTATAACCTCACTGGAAGTTGATGTGTCAAAGTGGGTTGTTGGAAAGGACCGCATCCAAAATTGGCAACTAACATTTCAAACCCTTAATTTCAGTGTCTTCTATTTGAAAATTTATGATCTGGCATCTGCTGTTATATTTAGTGTTGGGAGGTTTGCCTTTTTTTGTCTTGTTTCCTCTGTGCGGCTGTGAGGATGCCATCCTGGCCCCATTGCAGTCAACAGTAAAGCCCTCATTTGATGTCAGTAGGAGCAGGACTGGACTCCCGGTGCTCTGTTGCTTGCTCACAGTGCACAGCGGACTCCTCAGCTTTTTAAGGGGTTGGTCCAGCTAGGATGAATTCCAAAAGATGATGGACTTGGGGACCCTCTGCCTCAGCCCAATAACTGGAGTCCCAGAGTCCTAGCTTAGGCAGAGGCTAATCCCAAGGGCTGCAGCCCAGGGCGATGGCCACAGGACCACATACCTCCCTGGGGCAGCAGCTGGGGCCTGTCCCAGGGCAGGGAGGTCACCTCCAGCGCCTCTCCTTCTTGCGTGGAGCTGAGGGCCCTGGGGCTGTCCATGCAGGGGCATGCAGGAGAGTGGAGGTTGTGACTGTCCAGGCTGCTGCACTACTTGGAGCTGGTGCCACTATGGGCAGTAGTGTCATATTGTACGAGCACTTCTGCAAACAAGCAGGGCTGTTCTCCCCCATCTTGTGTATTCTCTGCTCCTTTGGAGTCATGGAGAAGGAATGGCTTTGCTTAGGCTGCCTTAACCCTTGCAGGATCTCATCCCTCTTATTTGGCCCAAGTACTTCTTTTACATGAGGCTTGAACTCTTCCTGGTCCAGCTCTGCACCTCTGGCTTCCTTCTTAATTCTGTCTTTGCTTTTGGACTGACTTGAAATCCAGACCATCGCATACTGCTGTCGTTATTTAGAGACACAACTCTCCATCCTCTTAAAATTCTTTCAATTCTTTCATTTTGCACTAAAAGCAATAATAGCTTAGAAAGAAAAACAAAAAGAGCGTACTTCATGTAATCCAAACTTCAGCTCCCCCGATTGTTGGCTCCACTTTCCTGGCTTGTGATGTCAACAGAAGTCTTGAAGATTAAGAACACATATCAAATTTCACTGGCTGGCTTAAAGTTACCCTACTGGGAAATGTTGTACACCCTTTTTCCCTCTGCCAAGTAAAATCTTAAGAAGTTTAATAAATAAATAAATTTAAAAAGTCTGAAGAAAGGCAAGGCTTCTACTGAAGTGAAAGGGATGTGAGTCTCCTGAGCAGGGCGTAGTGTACAGCTGCCTTCTGACCAGGATTCGTTAGTATCCCACCTGCCCACTACCAGGATTGCTGCTGCATCCCATGGTATTGCCACAGCTGCCACTCTCCACTGCCTAATCTAGACTTGGACATCATCTGCCCTGGTTACCTGCCTAGCTGCTCTAGATTTGCACTGTCTCCAAACACTGGGAAGTTCTCAAGGGTTTCTCTTTCCTTTTCAGTCTTCTTCCCAGGCCATCAAACAAGAACATCCACTTTGCTACTGTGGGTCCCCTTGGGTGCCAGGAGCTTTAATTTTTTGAAATGATTGGGGGTGGGTGGGGAATTCAGTTTCTTTAGAAATTAAATAAACCTAAATTTTTGAAGACTTACAAATTAGATTGTGCTTAAGCTTAATGTAGAAAGGAAGCAGCGGTGTGTGTTTTTTTCCTTTGTGTTGGATGTACATAAACACATGAAGAACTTAATTTGTTTTTAAGGAAATTGTGTTGTCAAGAGAAACTTTCCCTGGAGCCCTCCTAACATGGTGAAAAACAGACCCAACCTTGCTCTCACCTGCACTCAGCCGCACTGCAGTATGCAAGCGAGGAAGCTCAATGTGTGTATGTGTTTTGACAGTGGCACCAAATCTTATACCTTTGCTATGCAGTCACTACTGCTCCCACATGCTGCTTGTTATCTGCTTGCTCCCATACTCTAGGATAAAACTCATGCCTTTTGGGGATTAAGACACACACCAGGAAGAATTCATTTCAAAAGCAATTGGGATAGCAACCCAGGGAGCAGAGGGCCCAGCTTCTGGATGGCTCCTGCTTTCCCTGTCTGAACACGCACTGGCTGACACTAATGGAGGGGGCAGAGAGCCTCCCTTCCCTGTTATATTTGCATCAGATCAGGCAGTAATTTCTGACAACCTTTCCATGGGAGCAAACTTTCACTTCATTAACAGTGGCATCATTAGCGGAATGGGGTAATTCATGTGATCCAGACCTGGCTGTCACCTGCATGGAGCCATCCAGTGGCAGTGCTAATTAGTGGCTTAGTGCCACGTGAACACTTCTCCACAGTCACTTTGGCTGAGACCACAACTAATTTCGTGTGAATCACTAAGCAGCCATCGCCTGGTAACTAATTTTGGCCTCTAACTGCCTCGGCAAAACCTCCAGCCCTGCCGCTGAGGATAAATGAGATCCTGTTGTTAGCTGTCCTCTGGGCAGCTGCTAAATTCCCACAGCAGCTTCGGTCTGCTGTCTCCGTGGAAGGATAGTGCTCCAGCCATTGCAGCATGCCCCTGACACGAACGTGAATAATGAGAGTGATCAGTGGCTGGCCGGGCAGAGACACATCAGGCCCCCGTGGCAGAAGCTCAAGTTGGACCCTGGAAATATTTCTTCCTTTTTGGTTGAGTTTTTTGGATCAAGAGGGAGAAGAGGGGGAGCAGAAGTGCCGAGGCAGAGCTAACAGCTTTCTCCAAATTCCCAAGAGACACAGTCTGATGCTTTTATGCATTTAATTCTGCCTCTGATCTTTTGGCGTGGCTGTGCGATATGACAACGTGCATGGCACTGTGAGGAGCTGCAGGGGAAATACCTATGGTGAAGGATTGTTTGGGATCGCAGAGGAGAAGAGTAGTGTGTTTTGGCAGGGGTGTAGACAGAGTTTACCCAGGAGATGTAAGAAAGCTAATTTAAACTTTCTGATTAGCTGGATTTTGTAGTTGGGCAAGGCTTTGGATTTAATGACATTAAGTGAGCTATTACCTACAATGAGAAAGTATCTTCTTGCCAAGGGTCCAGAATATTAATTTCTCTTGTGTTGTTAAATTAAGGTTTGGTGGCTATCCTCAAGGGCCTTTTAGCTATTTTTCTAATGCCTGCCATGTTAGATACTTGAGAGAGCCCTTGTTGCCTCGAGAGCAGGCCCTGTGTGAGTGGAGCGAGCGTCAGTGTGTGCACACACATCCCACATGTGTGTCCCGGCTGCTGGTGTTCCACTGAAACCTGCCACCAGGTTCATCTCTATCTGCTGCTGTTGACAACAGCTAAGCTAAATGCTGCCTACATTAAACTTTTGGGAACACATCAGGAAGAATAATGAGAAACTTTTTATTGGAAATAAACCAACCAGACAAACCACCAACCCCCCCCACACTCCCCCCAAAACCCAAACCCAGTGTTAGTACAGAAGTAAAATTTGCTCATCCAGCTCTGATTCTTAAACCTAGTTGCTGTGGTCCCAATAATGCAATATTCACAATGTCTGTTTCTGTAATTTTGTACTGAGGATGTATTCTCTGTGTTGGTGGTTTTTTGGTGTTTTTTTTTTTTTTTTTCTTTTTCTTTCTCAGATGTTTAGCTTGCGTTTCCCCGGGAGAAATCAACCCTTTTCCAGTGCAAGCTTCAGAATTGTAGTAGGCAATACAGTAATAAGTCTAAGGAGGAAAATTAAGCAACTGGTTTAAGATTGAAATTCATAGTCTCTTTTACAGACAGATTATCATGTAAACATCTCCACACAGTTCAAATAAGGCTAAACAAATGTATTTATAGGCTGGATATCTAGCATTCAAGCTGTCAGGTTTCAGCTATGGGGCTGGGCTTTACCCCAAGCTAGAAGTTTATCTACTGGTAAAAAAAGATGTGCCAATGGAGCCTCTGACGTGAAGCAGAAAATCAAAGCCCCTGACCATTTGCAATCAGTAAAACTTACATTGCCCTGTTTATAAGGGGCATATTCTGTGGTTCTGGACATATTTCAGTTTGTGTTTACACCTGATCTTCTTAAATTTTTTTTTCCTGGTTTCTGTACTTCACTGAAGTTGTGCCCTTTGTTTTATAGACCATCACCATATAACATTTAACAGTTCCAAATTGATTAAATTTAGTGAAGGATGAAGCGATTCCTATTTGTGTGTGTTTTTCTGAAGTACTGCTGACAAAAGCTATGTAAATGTAACACATGACTACTGTTTATGGTAGATTAAGCTTTGTTCAGCATTTGTCAGTAATGTACCCAGTTTGCAATTAAAATAAAAGGATTTTGTGGTGGAGTTGTTTTTGTGATTTGGGTTAATAATTAACCTAATCTGACAAAAACTATCTGGCAAAAATAGCTAGACTGGACAGATATGTGCTAGAAGGCTCCTCAGTGGGAAGAAGGCGAACTTTGGAAGCAAACAGCAAAGCTAGAACGTTAACTCTGCAGAGACGCAGAAGCAGTTTAGCTAGATTTTTTTTTTTTTCCACCCCCCTAGCGGCAAAATATAGTTTAAGCCATCTCTTTTCCTGTTGTTCCTGTCAGGAGTATGGGCCTGTTTGCCTACCTGTCCAAGAACATTGCTCTGTGTGATAGCTCTGTGTGATTGCTGTTGTGCCAAATCAGGAAATTCTAGAGATTTTGTGGACCTTGGGGGGAAAGTTCTATACAGGCTTTGACCTGTGGAACCAGGACAAATCTGTTGTGCTTCTGGGCTAATTTCACTTCTGTTTTACCTTTGTATTTTACTTTTAATAGAGGTAGCTAACCTCTGTATGAGAAAGGCAAACTACAGTGGTCAGTGTCTAGCAGTCTTGTGAGGGCAAACTAAGAGGGAAGCCAGTTTGGATCTTTAAGCTACAGTGTGAGTGGAAGAGAACAGAGGATGCTCTGACTGACGGCACACTGGTTGAGGGGAAAGGCAACATGTGTGGCATGATGTCTTAGTTTTTCTGGCGTCTAACAAATTCTCCTTGACCTGCCCCTGCATGTTGCCTTTTTGTATTTAAAAATTAAAGAAAAGAAAAAGCTTATGTTCCTCATTATCAAGAGCAGCGGAAAATCTGCAAAAATTCAGGACTAGAAAAACAAAGTAGATGAAGTCAGTGGGTGGTCTGTGTTCACTGCAACATCTTCTCGTGTGTCTGGACACTGAATTTGTTGTAATCACTTTTGCTATATAAGCATATATCTGGGTGGGAAGGGAGAGGGGAAAAGAGAAAAGTAACAAATGTTATTTACCGAGACAGTATGTTCCTACTAATACTGATTGTAAAAAAGAAAGTAAAGATGTTTCCGGAAAGGAAACATGAAACAGTGTATTGTTAAGAATCACATTGTTTATATTTTTGTATCCCAGCCCAGCATCAGTTCTTCTGTGTCAGTGAATTTAATTTCACTTTTAATCTTGCTTGTGTTTCTTACTTAAATGAAGCTTATATGTTAAATACTTCTGGTTCCTTTAAATAATGCTTATCAGTTGTAGATCCTAAACCCATGGATATTTCATCTCCTCTTTACTAGAAGAGGCAGACTTTCCTTGCCTTTGTTTTTTGGGGAAGTGCTTCCATTGCTGTGCATTTGTCAGTACCCAGGAGGCTGTCCAGATGCAGAGTGCAGGTGGGTGCAGCCCCACACCAGTAGGCAAAGCTTCTCATGTTACTGGGCAGATGTACCATATAAGCAACAGAAAAGTGATTTAAATTTTTTTTTTCTTTATAAAGAAAAGCAATAAAACTCTTCTTAAAGGAGACTTGAGAAAGCCATTTTGTATTTAGTGTGTATCTCTGTCCAGGGCTGCCTTCACTTTCCCAGCATAGCAAATACAGTACTGGGGTCACTCTCCTGTGCTAGGGATGGATGTCATCCCATGGGGTCAGTGAGGAGTTCCCTCCCTTCTGCCCATGGGTACCAGGCTCTGCGCAAGATTATCTGAACAGACTTTTAACAAACACTCAGATTTTAATCTGATCCTCAGCCTGTGAGCCTCGTGCCTGCTCCTGATCTCCTGAGTCTGAGTGTGTGCCGGACACCTCTCCCTGCAGGGACAGGGCAAGGCCCGGTGGGTGCCCTTCGCCCCCCTTGCTCTGCAGGCTGGGGGGCAGCATGGTATTCTCTGCCATACAAGCAGTCTGAGGTGACAAGGAGGTAAGGTCCCACTGTACAGTTTCTACATAGCCTGAGGGTATTTGGGCAAACTCTCCAGTACGAGCTCCTCAGTGGATAATACCATGCTTGTAGATATAACTCCACATTTTCAAACACACACTTGTACTACATCACCCTCTCCATTATTGTTATGACCTGCTATGGAACTTTCTTAATGAGTTATTTCTTATTTTTCAGTTGCTAGCATAGCAAACAGGACTGTGAAGGTGAAATTATGATAAAAGTATTTTTGCTCTAAGGTAATGGCATCATGTTTTGTATTGCTGATAGCTGAATCTGACTGTCTTACAAAAATCATGCTGTAGGAAGTTGCTCAGATAATGTAATTTTGTTTCCTGTTTCTTCCAAAGCAAGAGCCAGGATTTTTTTTTTTATGTCTACACCCTCTGTAGTCCTCTTTCCTTTGACTTACTGGATAAAGCTGAACTAGAATACCAAATCTGACTCGGCTTCATGGATGGGTGAGGTTTGTAGCAACTCTGACCTAATACAGAAGCCAATTCCATTATTAAGTTGCCTCCTGAAATTTTTGTTCCTGACTGCTGCGTTCCACCCCAGAGCTGATGTAATTCAACTCTCAGATGCTTACGCACACTTTCTTATTTGTTTTTTTTTTGTTGTGTTTTGTTTGTTTTCTTGGGTTTTGTTCTTGTTGGGTTTTTTTAAAATAATAAAACCACCTTGGTACACACCATAGTGCAAAGCAGCTTGCAGGAGCATGCAGTTTGCTGTCCCTGAGACTGAATAATCCTCCCCAGTTGATACATGCCCATCAGTAGCAAAGGTTGAGTCCCAGTTTTGAGATCATCTCCTCTAGGGGTTGCAGAAGATGCAGAAGCAGCTTCCAGTTGCTTCACACTACCTTGTGCATGTGCAATGATGTGCCTACAGCCCATGTCCTTGCACATGTGCAGCAGCGACATTAGTCCTGCTGCTTCCGAGCAAGCTGTTTGCAAGTGCAAGAGAAGAGGTTTTCTGCCTGGAGAGCTGCTCACCTTCTCCTTGGTAGAAAATGTGGTGGGTGAGGTAGGAACAATCCGTATTCTGGATGTAAAACAGAGGCTATTATTCCTCAATGAAGTAAATTTAATTTTAAATGTACATTTCATTCTTCGTAAAGGTTAAATGCCTCTTACATGTTGTTGATATCACACAGGATTTCAAAACTCAAATGCTTTTAAACTGCTGTGCGAATGAATTATATGCTGTGCCTTATGCCATGTATTATATAACAGCTAATTCAAGGTGTCCCACAATTTCTCAGGATCAAACAAATGGAGGTGAGGCCCTGGATATAAATCTCCTTACACCAGGTGCAGTGTGTTGTTTGGTTTTGTTTGGTGTTTTTTTGTTTTGTTTTATTTTTTAAACTAGTAGAAGATCTGCCCTTTCTATATTACACTGTTGCATGCAGCTTGTGTTAAGTGTACCTTCTTCGGTTTCATTAAGGCGTCCTTCCTTCCATAATTTATATCGGTATTCAGCCCTCTACATTACCAAAAATGGTGCAAAAGAGCCTTAGGATGAATGAAGACCAAAGAGAGACTATTTTTACTGGACTATGCAGCCTTTCCTGCTTTGCATGTTACCACTGATTATAACAAATTTAGGTGGACCCAATTTCATATGGAGTCTAAGAAGTGCCAAAATTGTGGATTTAATTGTAGAGTATATCCCTAAAATTTATAGTAGAAGTTTAGTTAATTGTAGAATTAAATGACTTTGTTTCCACTGCTGTGGGTCTCTATTGAATTTGGCACAAGTTCAAATGGCCTTGTAGCATCCAGCCTTTGCTGGATCATAAAGCAAAGACCCTCCCTAGGAACACAAATGGAATTTCTTTCCACCACTACAGTGAGATTAATGACAGTGTTAGTAGGGTTTTTTCTCCCCTTTTATCTTGTAAATCTGAGCTCTATTCGACTAAACAGCCTTTTAAAGAAAACAAACTAAAACTCAGGCTGCCTAAGTTCTCCTGAGGCACCATTCAAGGCGTAGATTTTGTTCACCCCACAAACCTTTCATGGCACTGTGGATTTTGGGCAGATGTATGCAGGATCAGGCATGCTGGCAGAGACTACTGGGGTTTGCAGTTGTAGGAGAAAGGGGCCACACATCAGCTGATGCTGCTGATGTGGTGATGGATTACCAAACAGAGAAAGGTTTGCATTGTGCTAAAAATGGAAGGATTAGCAACTGCCCTTGTTGAGTCAGGCGAGAGGGAGGAGGATGAGGAGGACAGAATGTGCTGTTGCACTGGTCTGTACTAAATTCACTATCAGCATCCTTTACTGCTAATCTCCCTCTCCTTTCTTCAATGAGAAAAATAGTTCTGAAGACCTTCCTTCATATCGGAGAAGGAGAACTCTTATTTTTATTCCTTCCCCTTTGCTTATGGTTTTTTTATTATTACTCTGCTGATTGCATTTTTAACTTTTCAAATATTTTTAATCCAAAGTAATTTCCAGATAGAAAAGACTTACAGGTGCTGTCTTAACTACAAAGGCAGATCCCAGCCTGAAGTAACAACCAGAGATATTTGTGCATATGGATTTATTATATGCTACAGCTGTGTGGCTGGACAGTATGTCCTCATCAAGATCCATTCCTGTGATGTGAGGTTTGAGTTCAGATCCACCTCTAAAATCAATAAGCCACAGTGTTTTCTTTTCATCTCCTCAAAAAAACAAGTAAACTTGTTGCTTATGCTGACTTTTAGCACTTAGTTCCTTAGTGCCCCTGTTTCACTATTTTGATACAGTTCGGTAACCGAGACCCTTATGTTTGACACAAGACCTGTTTCAGTAATGCCAACAGTTAGCGTCATCACTGATGGACTCTGGTGAGAGCCAAGAAGCTTGCTCAGACGCTTGCTGCCTCTTGCTGTCTGCTTTTCTCTCTGCTGGGGGCTGCCACCCCCGAGACTTGTCAGGAGAGAAGGTGTTTCCGTGCTTGCTGATGGCTGTGTCGGAAAGGGCTGGAGTCAAACCTTAAATCACTTCTGAGTATGGCTCCAAGTGGCTCACTTACTGGGATGTGAATGGGAGCAGTTGTGTGACTGTGTAAATCTCACCTGCCAGCTCTGCCACCGGCCTGCAGCCGCTGAGCGGGTGGTGGGGTACACATCGTGGCACGTGCTCCCCAAATCTGGTGCAGCTGCTGGGGCTGTGCTTAGGTGCTTTGCTGAATTAGGCTGCTGCCCCTTCAAGGTCCCTCAACACTTTTAAATGCCATTTGGCCAAATGAAATTGTATTCCGCAAGGAAATGGATTTGCATCAGCCAAATACCTTTGATCTTAGCAGAGAACTCAGTCTAATAGCCGAAGGCAAATGAAACCCCCTTTTCAGAGTTGCACTGCAATCAGTGAAGCTTCTCCCAGAGGGATGAATCTAGAGGTAAGGATTCCTCTGTAGGAAAAGAGAAATAAAACAGGAGGCTTAAATGATCTGACTGTCGGGTGGTGAGACAATGCAGTGGCTGGAGCACATGCAGGGCTCAACATTTCTGACCACTGCAGCCCCCCGCTAGGTCAGCTGCACGTGTAGCATTCATGGGGGCAGCAGCTTTTTATGCAACCCAGAACTTCCACTGTGGACAGCAAAACTGGGCTTATAGTAAGACAGGATAATGATTTGTGGTATTTTTTAAATACCTGCAAAGAGCTTTGTGGGTTAATGTTGGTATTTTAGATCTAATTATAGATAGCTTTTAACAAAGAAAAACCACGAGATTGCTAAGATGTGTCATAGTATGGTACAACAGGGCAAATTAGCCAGTGTGTAACATCTCTTGACATTTCAGATTTCTGTTAATTTAAGGAAAAATACAAACCCAAACTTAAGAGCCCAAATTCTGAAAATGGAGCACTTAAATAAAAAGCTCTGTTCCATTAATTTCTTTTGTCCTGTAAGTGTTAAGCACCTGCGAGCTCTTCAGAAAACAGGGTGATTTGCTCCAATGTCTTACTGTGAATTAGATGCTTAATTTAGATTTACCTATTTGGAAAACATTGTCTCTGCAAGACAGTTTGCTCATGTGAAGAACTTTGTTTAACGTGATGGTAAAAGAAAGTAAAAGAAGCCTTTTGAAAATAGCTTGATTTAAAATAAAAAACAGCCAACCAAACAAAAAAAACCCCAAAACAACAAAGCTGCAGAGAATTACCAAATGTAAGTGCTGTTTAAAACAGATGATCCTTCTGGTTTAAGTGCAGACCAGTCTCCTTGCAGTGCCTGGTGGAGCTCACCATGTGGGCTCTGCTCAGCCACATCTCTTCTGAACAAGGACAGAGAAACATTTGAAGACAAGAGTACTCCTGCTCACTTGTCAGAATTATGATTTGCTGCTTTATTTTCTGTCACATAATAATCTAGAATATTTGGGATCTCCACCTGAAAGAAGATGAAGAGGCTTTATGTGTACATGCAGGAGCACTGCTTAGGGAAAATGATGAGAAGACTTGCCAAGTGAGAAGGCATTTCACCATTTTTCCTCTCAGAAAGTTGCTTGGAAAGTTAGGGCAGAAGGAAACGAGGAAGAATTTGGCTATGGCTGACTTCCAGATTTTTCTTCTTCTCCTTCAGGGAAATCAATCCATTTTAAAAACAGAAGTTGGAAAGAAGGGGGTTCATTCAATGTCATGTCTTATCTTGCTGTCTTTAGGCTGCAAGAATGAGTTTTTCCCCATCTCTAAGCATGATTGTTGCATGAGGCTTTCATTGTGATGGGCACCTGTCATAGCTATAAAGGGTTACCTCAGGGACAGCTGAAATTAATACTACAAACCCACCAAAACTTACAGACTTGGAAGGGATCTCTGATACTCCCTAGTTCAACTTCTCATGCAAAGACTGGGTCATGCTACTACACTATGTCAGCTGAGGCTACTTCTGGCCAAGTCCTGGAGCACAAGTCTTATGAGGAGCAGCTGAGGGAACTGAGGTTGTTTAGCCTGGAGAAGAGGAGGCTGAGGGGAGACCTTATTGCTCTCTACAACTACCTGAAAGGAGGTTGTAGCGAGGAGGAGGTTGGTCTCTTCTCCCAAGTAACAAGCAATAGGACAAGAGGAAATGGCCTCAAGTTGTGCCAGGGCAGGTTTAGGGTGGATAATAGAAAAAATTTCTTCACAGAAAGGGTTATCAAACATTGGAACAGGCTGCCCAGGACAGTGGTGGAATTGCCATCCCTGGAGGTATTTAAAAGACGCGTAGACGTGGTGCTGAGGGACATGGTTTAGTGGTGATTTTGGCAGTGTTAGGTTTACGGTTGGACTCGATGATCGTAAAGGTCCCTTCCAACCTAGACAATTCTATAATCCTGTCATTCTATGACCTTCTGCATGGAGATTGCACAGCTGCTCTGGGTGCCTGTGCCAGACCTCCAACACGGTCCTTAAGAGGAAAGAAAGGAACTTGTACAACACTTCTTCTCACAGCAAACGTGCACCCGATGTACAAGTATCTGCCAGTAGTCTTTATCTGCAGAGAGGCCAAGGGGCTGGAGGAGAAGATGACCTTTTCTTTTAAAATCCCTAAAAACAAAAGAAGGTTTTGTAGCCTCAGCAGAAGGGGAAAGGTTATTTTGAAAACTTATTAATCTGTTCTCATTGGAATATTTATACCATGTACTTGAACACATAACTTATTCACATGGATAATATTACTGTGTTAGTTAAATGTATGAGGGCAAATAACACGTCTAGAGCATGAGTTTTTTGACATAGTGTTGAAGAATTGGATGGCTCTTATTGGAGACAAGGAATAAAACTCCCTTTCGCTCATATTAGATAAATATACCATTGAGACCAAAGTCCATGGAGCTTGTTGAGGTATTTGGATGAATATGAAGTTAGGGCTACAAGACTCTGTGTTCAATGATTCATTTAAATTAATCCGCTTAGAAACCCAAACCCAAGTCAGCTGTTGTGATTTCCTCAGAGAGAGGGGACAATGGCTGAGATCCTGAGGAGGTATCCAGAGTCCTTTTACATCCTGATATACGTGATTCACAGGTTTGTGACTTAAAGAATAAATTTGACAGAACAACAACAACAAAAAAAGTCTAACAACTCAAGGCCAGTAATCTGATTTGTTTGGGAGATGGACGTGAGCCAAAAGAAGTCTTTCCAGGAGTTACCCATGGGATCACAAATTCATTCCGTCCTCTGTCACACCTCAAGCTGTTTTTATAAAGTACCGCTGCTTTTCTTTGCTTTTTCTTTCTTTTTTTTTTTTTTTTTTAAAGGCTCACCCAGGCTGAGAGGCTGGAAGTGTGAGATATTTGGCATCCTTCCTTCCCTTCCAAGGTCCAATACGTTCCTTTCTCCCTGTGGAGAAATAGCAAAGGAAAGAAGCACTTCAGCGTACGCTCCTGATTTGCGCAAGCTCCTCTGCGTGCTCTGACAGACTAGGCTGTGGGAGCAGCTGTTGGCAGCCTGCATGCAGATGGCTGCAGCCAGCCAGTGTCTGAGTATGCTTATGCTAAGATTAATCACTTTCTAATGTTAATCACTTTCTACCCCTTTAAAACCCCATGGTGAATAGCAGTGAATCCTGCTTCCCCCACAACTGATAGAATCTCTTTCATGCACGGGCCCAAGGTGGCCTTCAGATGGGCTGGTAGAACACCGACATAGTTTCTGTAGGGCAGATGGGGCCCTGGACACCTGAGTACTTGTGATCCTTTGCCAACTGTGCCTCTTACACTTGTTTTGGCTACCAGTGCCTTTCAAGCAGCTCAGGTGCCTATGCTGCACTGCTGAATATGTCATGACATCTTGCATTTCTTCTGACTTCAATGCAAATCTGGCCTTTTAGCAAGTGCACTAAAAGGCTATGTTAATGTTGAAATAAAATTTAGATGTTATGTCCTGTATTATTTTAAGAAGAGTTTGAATTATTTTGACATAGCCTGAGACATACCTGCTACAAGGAATGCTGAAGATTTGCTGATGACATTTTTTAAGTCCTCACAGTCACCTGAGAAAACATTGAACATTTCTGTGTTCTAAAAGGTTTGGATATGATGCCCAGGCATCAAAACTGCTGGGATTTCATGACATTTTCTTTCACCTTCAGAACTATAATTTTGAACAACCTTCTTCAGTAGATTGATAGTAACAAATGAAATTTTCAGCAATGGATCACAATTTCTTCTCCTGCATATAGGTAGTACGTGTTAGGATTGTTAGGACATTACGAACACAAAAGGCCAATTTCTTTGTCAGGAAGCAACGTTTCCTGAATAATTTATAGCCAAACACTTCTCATAGCTGAATAAAGTATTAATACATGTATGAATACTCAGTTTAGTTTCAGTGATAGTGAGTCACTTCCCTTGTTTGTGTCGGTCATTCAACAGCAAAAGAGAAGAAGAGATCTCAAACTCTGTGAAGTTTCCATTTTTTATTAAATGGGCTTCTGGTTGCTAGTGCTTCTTCAGCATTAACACTGGAAGTGACTTCCCTCTCATGCCACCCTAAATTGTCTCCTATACATAATAAATTTCATTTGAGAATAAATATACTACTTTTTTAAAAAATGTAAATCTCATGCTGTCCAAAAAACTTGCTTTTGCTTTAGCTCCGGGAGCTGATAAAGCTACAGCAGTGATGTAAGTGCGTAAGTTTTCCATATGAGATAGACACACATGTGTAAGTCTGGTTTGTGCCTGTAGGGAAGTTCACCACAGTATCTTTGAAAACTTCACTCCCCCCCTTCAGATAAGTGTATTCTGCAGTCACTAACCTTCAAGTACTTTACTCACAGACAAATGAAAACAAGGTGAAAAGAAACACAAAGTATTTTTGAAAAACCTCACGATCTGCTGGGAGTTGAGCAGACACATAGACACTGTTCTCATACCCCACTCGGGAAACTGCCACAGTACAGTGCCACAAAGGTGGTGAATTTTCAAAGTTATGTTACAAAATCTTCAGGAGAATGGCAGAAGAGCCTACACTTCTGATGATAACACTGAGTCTTCATTTTACTGACTTTCGACAGCCATCCCTGATGGCCTTTGAAACTCCCACCTCTGAACAGCCTGTTTCGAAACATAGACCAAAATCCCTAATTGTCTAATGCAAACACCATCTAAGAAGCTCCTGTCAGCACACTTGGCCTTGCCTTGCATTGCCTTTCGCTTGTAAGTCTTTTAGAAAGCTTTGGACAGGCCCAGCTCTGGCTACATGCCTGCTTCCACCCTCCTGCATTTGCCACACCGCATTCCCAGGCTCTGCACGGTTTGCCTGTGTTGTGCTCGTGCAACAACACTCACACCAAGCATGGTGGATTCTCTGCCCTGTAAAAGAGTTTCCTCTAGAAAACGTCCTACTCATGCCTGTGGGATAGGCACACGTTCAGAAGCTTTTTCTAGCTTTGGACCGTACAAGGAGTGCAAACAGATTCCCTCCTGGCTATCCGAGATATGCAATAAGTGTACTTTAGATAGAAATTTTGAGGAAAAAAGGAAGGAAATGCAGCAAATACACTAGGGACCTGATAGAGCTTGTGATCCCCTCCAAGTGTAACAAAAGCAATCATCCTCTCTATTTCTGTGCTTCTGTGATTAGAATTAAAGGAGTCTTTGATATACAGGCTAAACTGAAACGAGGCAGATGATTTAGTAAAACAACAAGATACCTCATCAAAAGGCAGCATGTTAATGCTTTTCATTTCTCAAAATACATGCCATCAATACATGGAGTAGGACTAAGCATATTAAACAAAAAGTCTGTATTATAAATACAGACAAGAAGTGTGCAGCTGTATTATCTGTTACCAAAGACTCAAAGTTGGAGATTGTTCACCACTATTTGGACTAATGGTGTATCTCAACACTGCCATTCTTTCAAGAGAACTTAGTTCAAATGCTGTTTGGGATCTAGAGATGGTAGCTAGCTCTAGTGAGCAATGCTACTGCAAGAATCTGGCTCAGTTTCAGGTATGCAGGAACTTAAGACTGTTTATCCAAAAGCTTGAATCACCCTCACTTGCATCTGAGCAGTCTTGGCTGGCAATCAATCAGGAAAGCAGAATTCTTCACCAGCAGAATGCTAGAGGCAAGGATGTGTTTTACAGACAGGGAGGATGGGAGATGCCGTTGCTGGGCTGGGAGGAAAGGAAGCTGTTGCTATGATGAAGGAACACAAACAATCAAGTCACTTTGTCTTTAAAGATAACAGCACAACTGTGAACCTAGACATCTCTCCAACCTAGGAAATGCTGTAGTTGCCCCTCTGGCAGTTTTATTAGTTTTACTGCTTGCTTGTGTTCTTGGGAGTCTGTTTTTCCTACCATTGCTTGTTTCCCAGTGAGTCTAGGGACAAAATAAAATTGTTGCTAAGGGTATAGAATTTGTGTGAATTCAGATGCCAGTATGGGATATGGCAATAGAAACTAACATCTGATGTCTGCTGGGATCAAAGTTACTTTGAACTATGGAGACTGCAAAACTGTAAAGCTCTGGGTTCTGCAAAGCTTGGCAGCCCAGGACTGGACTTAGAAGGTATAGGTGTCAAAAGGAGGGATTTGAGTAGTAGTCACAGTGTGGAAAGAGAGGTGAAGTATAAAAAAGGAGAGAAACGTTGGGGCTTGAGAACTGGAATTCAAGCATTAGAAGTCTATCTTGGCGCAGCTATTGACTTGTTGTGTGGCCTTGGACAGCCTGGTTTATAAAGTGGGGAGGGGAAACTGGCACAGGAACATCTGAAGATTAAAAGATGTTTACAGAGTGCTTTGTACTTGCATAATTTTATCTTTTCAAAGTGTTTATTAATTTGGAGCTAGTCTCTTATGCCACTGTAACAGCACTGAAGTTTCCTCAACTGGATCTGTTTCTTTACAAAAAAATTCACATACACATAAATAAGACACAATGCTCCACACAAGTTCTAACCAGTTAGAAGCCTTAATATCATCTCAGTTGGACTAGATGATTGTTGTAGGTCCCTTCCAGCTGAAACAGTCCATTCGTCTCCTCTCCTCTCCTCTCCTCTCCTCTCCTCTCCTCTCCTCTCCTCTCCTCTCCTCTCCCAGTGTTGAAAAAGATTGGAATCCCAAGGAGGGGAAAAGTCTTTATGGGATAGCTGTCTCATGAAGACCTTCTTATTTGTTAACTGCTTAGTTAAGGAAATATTTATTTGACTGAGGAGTATACTTTATGTATATTTTCTAAGTCTCTATCATTTTAATTAATATTAACTTAGTGACATCTTCTGTGGCATGAAGTCCCAAGAGTATTTTGCAACAGATGTTTCCGAGCATCCAAGCCCTGCTTTTCTGTATGAGAATAGAGTGAAAGTGGGTGCTAGTAGACCACACTGCCTACTTGCCTGCAGGCATTGCTGTGCTTGTTTCGCGAGACAAGAAGCCACGTGTTGATCACCATTACAGTATGAAACTACTAGCTGCAGTCAGTTTAAGAGTTCATGCAGAGTGTTCCCCTAAACCCACTTGTCTGTGTGGCCTGGCCATGTTCCCTGGGAGACACTGGCTCCCTTGAGCCAGGTAAGATAGGCTGTGAAGAGCGTATGAAAGGGAGGACTAAAACAACCTGAAGTAGTGCTGATTATTGATATCACGGTGAACAAAATGCAACAGGTCAAGGGGCTGAAAAGATGCAGAAGGAGATATATGTTATCATAAATATGTACTATGAATACTCAAGAAAAACAGAATTCAGTCATGAAAGAAAACCTTTGAACTGAATAAAGACTTTGTGAGGAGTTGCACAAATGTAGTCTACAACAGAGATGATACCACAGATACAGGTGATCAGAGTTGTTGCATGCATGCACTGAATGCCTGGAGTTCTTCTATATACAGTAGCTGTAAAGCAAATGTTTCTGTGCTTATTTAAGTGGCTTATGGAGTTCAGGAGCTCTGGGGGTCAGCTACTCTCATAGTCTGAGAGTTGCAGCTAGTATCTTCCATTGTTAATTACATTGTGTTACTGTTGGCTTTCGCAAAGCAGCTCTGAATATTCAAACAGTCACGTGGCATGTGTTTTGGATGGCTGGAGTCCTTGGTAGGTTCATGTCACCTTCTTTACATTTCACTAACCACAGAACTGCAGGTCCCTTCTCAATAAGCTTGGGGAGTAAACTAGCAAGGACAGGGTATAAACATACCCATGGAGGAGAAAGGTACACTTGGTTCCCATCCTTGGATTTTTCAGGCATGAAGTAATGAGAAAAACACCTTCAGACTTACGTGCCTTGGGTCAGAGACCCCCATTCAATGGTGATGTATAAAGATAAGCAGTTTGATTTCCAGGAATGGCAAGAGGCATAGCAAACTACAGACACAGGTGACATTTGTGTGACAATCAGCAACTCTGAAAATCAGGCCCCTAGTATTCAGTGCTTGCCATCAGGCACCTAATTTTGAAAATGTTGGCAAAATGCCACAAAACTGTGCTGCTTTTAGAAAATGGAACTTATTTTTTAAAAACTCTAATCTGTAGCACTGGAGCTTTGTAAACAATGTCAGATATTTCCACTATAACATTAATGAGTAAGTAATTTACCAATGGAGAAATAGATTGGCTTGATTTTTCTCTCATTGCCCTTTCTTCTGCGGCCAAGGTTGAAAGACTAGAGCTGAAATGATTACTAGAGGAAGAATGCTCTCTGCTTCTGCCTTTCCAGCTAAAACCCTTGTATGAGAAAGTGCTTCTTGTTCCTGGCTCTCATTTCTGAGGGTTAGGCTGTTCTCACCCCAAACTATTTTTCAATTTGCTTGAAGTTCTTCCCTTGTGCATTTTTATTTAATGTCTATGTACAACTGGGATGAAATGTGTTCTTCGGTTGTGAATGCAGATTGCTGCGGGCATGAAGGCAATGAAATCTTCATGGTCTAATGGTGCTTAAACACAGACTGAGTGAGATTATGATGAGGGAAGCACGGCACTTGTATTCAGGACGTTCAGTCCCTGTGTCGGTTAGTGTTGTGGTATCTCAAACCACCCCTAAACTTTTAATGTCTTTTCCCCATTCTCAAAACATTTATTCAAGAGTAAGATAAAATGAGGTTGAGATTGAGCGTAACATTCCCAATGGATAAACCTGTTGGGTTTCTCTAAGTTGCTTTGTCTTTGGACTGTTTCTTTCTGTCCAATACGCTCTAGTAAAGTTTAAAAATCTGCTTTAAAACATCCTGCCAGTTTCAGTAGCATCACCACCTCATTAATCATTGAAACAATTAACTAAAGATTGACAGCAATGGTGGTGGATCCATGGGAGAGCTAAGGGATTTCATGTGACAGAATTTAGTTGCAGAAACTGAGGACGTGCATTTATTCACTTTCTCAATGCTTCCCATGAAGACCTTCTGAACGTTGGTCTTGCCTGCAAACTGCTGAAATGTTTGCCTGTTGCTTTCTGCCACTGCTGCAGGTCTGATCAGCACACGCACTGCCGCAGACGAAGAGATCCAGCCAGTGTCTTTGCAGGAGAAATATTCTAACAACAATAACAATTGCTTTCTGTTGCATAATCAGTGGTATTAGATGCTCTAATAGCTGGGCTTAATGATCCAATAAAACTTAAAACCTAACTGGGTGTGCATGTGTTTGGCATAGCATGTGGCACTAAAAGCACTCTGCAAAGCTAATTGCCTCTCTTTCTTTGTAGTTATGAGTGTAAAAGATCTAGCTTGATGAGAAATTTGCAGTATGCATAGGTGATATTTACCACTAGTTCAGTAATGACAGCAACATCTTTGTCTTTGCTGAGCTTTCAGGAAGACATACTGGGTGTGCTGTTGTCAGGGACCTCAACTTTCATTGCCCACAAACATCCAGCACTTGGCAGAGCAGGTCAGTTAATGAAAAAAAAGAAATGAGTGAAACCGTTCCGGCCAAAAAAAGAGGGAAACCTGCAAATGGAAACCTCAAGGTCAGCAACAAAGGGGTAACTTGAGCATTACTTCTTTGGGGTCTCCTGTGGAAGCAAAAGTCTCAAGGAAGGCACTCCTCTAATGACTGGAACAGCAGAGGGATGGAGGTCCCTAGAGCTTTTCCCGTTCTTGCCTTGCATTTATCTCCTGTTGACCATCACAGGAGAAGGCTTTCAAGGGCAAGGATGTCTTCATGTGACAAGGAAAGAAATGCAGAAGCAAACCCTTGCCCAGACATTGCTCCTTTCAGTGCTTGTATTGGCCAAACAAAGCTGAGTGTAGCCTCTGACTTGCCAGCATACTAGAGGCTAGTACATACTAGTATATGACCAGAAGCTATTTTCCTCAACTGTTTTCTTTCCCTGAAGCATATACCTCAGGGCACCCTACTTCACTTCAACATGCGGACTATATGTGATGAAGTGAGCCACTATTCCCATGTTCCTGTGGCTACCATATAACCATTTTTTCTCAGACAGATCCTCCTTTTCTATCCTTTATGTCCCACTGGGGTTAATAATTAATATTTGAGTCCCTGCTTGCTATTCATTTATTATTTCTTTCCAGCCTGACCCACGTGAAGCAAGTTTGTGAGTACCAAGCTGTTCTTAGATAGATAGGAGGTAGGAGGCAAGTGTCAATGGCTAAGAGTAGTATAACAGGTTGAAGATGAACACCTCATCCACGTACAGGAGATGTAGATGCTCCAACTGGGGGCCTTAGAACAGGACAGAAGGACCTAGGGATTGAAAGAAATAGGAATGCCCCAGGTTGTGGGCAGAAAAGGAGTTGCGAATGGGAGGTGCTTTGAGGAAGGATTGAGGACAGCAGGTCAGAGAAAAAGCAGAACTGAAGCAGGAGTTGGGGAGCTGAAAAGTTGGAGGGTATTAGGACAGCAAGGAGAATGGGGGCCTGAAATAGGATATGTGGGATCCATAGTGAGCTTAGGGTTGGGTGGGCTGGAGAACGGAGTTAAGAGAAGCAAAGAGTTTCGGGGATGGTGAGGTTGTGTGTGGGAGGAACATTGAGAAAAAGGTGAGGGAGGCTGGATATTCAGCTTGGGAAATACTCAGAGATTCTGAAGAAAGAACAATGGGGATATTTGATCTCTTGGGCACTCTGGGACATGAGAAGCCGGAGACAGAGTCTGTGAGACAGGAGAATTGGGACCGGGCTCTCTGGAATGTGAGGAGCTTGCAGTCAGGAGAGGACTAAGGATACTCTGCCAAATTTCCCCTCAGGCTCTGCTGTGGGCTGATGGTAGGGACATCCACTGAACTGCTCTCCACATGTTCTCTCAGCTGCAGGACTGCAGGACACTCTCCCCCTGAGTGCTCCCTACTTTCATTAGTGTGGCAGCCCAATTAATTTTCAATCATGTAATATCCCTGTGGCTAAAAGAGTGATGGCTTCCCTGTAAAGAGTTAGAGATACATTTTAGCTGTCAATATATGAATGTAATATAATGTAATATAGTATGTGCTATAATATAAATATAGTTTAGCTATGGGATTTAGCAACTGCAAACAAAAAGACCCAGCAAAATATCCCTCATGTAGTGGAACAGGAGCCCTTTTTCTCCTTCCTCAGTTTGTCTGTAGGCAATCTAAGAGCATAGAATCATAGAATAGTTTGGGTTGGAAGGGACCTTTAAAGATCATCTAGTCCAACCCCCCTCCAATGAGCAGGGAGATCTTCAACTAGATCAGGTTGCTCAGAGGCCCGTCCAACCTGACCTTGAATGTTTCCAGGGATGGGGAATCTACCACCTCTCTGGGAAACCTGTTCACATTATAGAAGTAAATCTCTGTTTCACTGGAAATAAAATTGCAGGCAAATGCCCTTCAGTAATGCCTTCAGACAGATCCCTACAGATAAAACTCAGTCCCTGGAAGCAGGAAGTCCATTTTACAGGTGTTTGCAACACTGTATGGAGGTCACCTCCTCCCCTGTGGAGAGACCAGCTACTGCCCAGTGACACTACCTAAGAAGGTAATGTCAGTTAATAGAAAACCTGATTAGTTTTCAGCAAATTTTACTGGGTTTGATGAAGCCAGTGTTGCTTGGAGAAGAAAGTTTTGTAGCACAATCAATTGCCACTTTTCTTACGAGCATTTCCCTTCCCAAAGACTGAGAGCCTGTCTCCATACAAAAGCAGCAATGCCATCTCTCTGTACCGGGAAGGATGAAGCTCACCCTGAAGGAGCAGTCTGCAACCCGGTTTCTGAACTCTGCTGGTGGTGGTGGAGAACTGCTGGGGCAAATGCTCTGGCGAATACGTAGGTGAGCACATGTCTTACTGCTGGTATTAAGCCTGTTACCAGTGTGTGTTTCTCTTTTTTGCCAAATTTGTAGTCTGTTCACCTCAAGTTTGTTTATACCTAGCAAGTAGGTTTATTACTTGTTTGTACTTCACTTACAGTTTGTTTGCATCCAGATTACAGTAGGTTCACTGGCAAATTATACCCAATTTGCAATCTTCATATAATTAACTGATTTGTTAATACCTCGTTTGCTATCTGTTTACAAAATTTGACAGAGAGGCATTTTTTGATATTATGCAGGTCCCGATGAAGAAGAGAGGAGCTTTATACAGGTTCAAAATGTACATGAACTGGGCCTTATTTGGCTAAGCTCTTGAATAGACTGCCGCCTTAGTGGAATAAAGAAATGGGCCATATATTTTAAGTGGGGAGAAAATGAATAATTCAACAGTAAGGGTCAAATAGTCCTGCCAAGAAAAACCAACTGAAGAGGAAGTACACTGAGTTATAATTATTTGCATTGTAGATAATAATATCAATTATAGTTCCCAGCTGGAATCAAGCCTCCATATTTTGGCTTCCGTACAACCATGGAGTAACACTTCCAGTCACAACAAGTTTCAGCCAAATAAAGACAAAGCTCAATTAGCAAAACAACACAAATTTGCAGAAGCATGGGGTTGGACAATTAGAGACTGATGGTTGGATATAGTTACATATGGCAGTTCAGTGACAATTAGCAGCACTAATCAACATTTATAATGAATGTCATTTTGCAAACAAAAAGTTTTAACCCTTCCCAAAAGCCGGATCAAACAAAATCTCGTTGGGTCCACTAGGAACCATCTGCATAGTATTAAGTCTATGGTTTAAGTGATATTGCCAACCGACTAGGCTTTGTTGTAAATGTCATGCTATCAGCTTCTCCTAAAAGCCCCAGTGTCTGAAATCTAGTTATTATGGGAGAATCACATTTTCTTTAAAAAAAAAAAAAAGGAAAGTCAGCAGCAAGGAGCATGCTGGCAGGTGCTGGGGTAAAAGGGGATCAGACTGGTTTGAGGCAAAGGCAAACGAGGCAGCTGCATTTGCAGACTGCTGGGGTACTGTGCCTGGCACAGAGCCCTGAAAGCCAGGCTGGCACTGCCACTGTCCAAGCAAAACATCAGGGGGTCTAGGGAAGCAATAGTGCCAAAAGGACTAACCCCGCTCCAGCCCCTCCAAACCTTCTGTGACAGCAAGAGCAGTGATCCTGGCTTTCTGAGGTTCTCCTCTAGTTTCCTTTTCCTAGTTTCCCTCTAGTTTCCCTATGTTTTCTGTGTCTTTCCCCACACCTCTTCTCTTCCCATAAAAGCAGCTTTGGTCCCTCCCACCTGGGGTTGCAAAATACAATTTTGCCTACACAACTGAAAAGCTTCATGCAGTTTCTGTCCCAGATGAGGGGACTAACTTTTCCGTGGGATTGAGCAGTGAGGCCCTCACAGAATTTAGGAGGGACAGAGTTGGCTGAAAACCATGAACCTCCATTCTGTAAATGAAAATGTTGAAGCCGGGGCATCAACCTCCTGGGGAGAGATGTCAAGCATTCATGCATGTCACTGATCTCCACGGATATGGCAAAGGTCTTGGCACTTCTTGTACCACTGCTTGAAAGAAATAATCTGCATATACTTCAAACAGCTCTGATGGTCCAACCGTCCTGTACAGAGTTCTTAGGTCCCAGGAAACCCCAAGTATGTGTCACTAATGGGACAGAGGAAGGTACCAGGGTAAGATGAAGAGAGAAAGAACATGAGTTGTCCCTGTGGTAGTACCTAAAATTGTGGTCAGCTCTCTGGAGTAGCTAGTCTTGATTTCATCTTTGCAAAACATTTTTTTTTTTTTTAATTTCAAGGCAAACCCAGCAAATTCAAAAAGGTAGCAGTAGCCAGCGAGAGGCTTCCTGCCTTCTTGTGCCACCTGACCCTGCTCATTGCGTAGTGTTTTGGTTTGTACCATGCTGATTCCTCTTCATGGTCCCTGTGTCGCTGACACCTGCAAAAGCTTCTTTTCTGTGGCAATAATCCATGATGTAATCACAATGGATTGCCATTTTAATAACCAAGTGACAGATGAATAAAAACACCTCTTCACGCCTTCCTCTTCTAGCTGGTAGGAGAAGACGTAGCCTTCTCTTCAACTTCCCACCCTTTAGGAAGAGGAAACATTTTTTTCTTCTCCTGCCTAAAGGATACAGCAAGAGGTCTCTCCTCTTTTCCCTCATGCAGTTGTGGTCATCCAGAAAGGTCACCTTTTTGTCCCCTGTTAATGCACCCTTTGGGAGTCAGATGAGTCTGGCTACCTCGTCCCTCTTGGGGGAATCTTGCGTGCTCCCACCTTCAGATTACATCTCAAGGCTTCAGCTTGCTTGTTTACTGGCAGGGTTAACTCGACAGGCCTAACTGGATTTGGCACATACACACCCTTTATCTCTGTTGTGACAGCAGTTAATTAAAGTGACTCAGAAAACAGCTTCTCCAAAACAAAGTCATGTTTATTTGCCAAAGGAGCAGCCAAAGAAATGGCCTAAACAGCAAAGAGCCGTAGCTTAGCTTGACCTGCTTGTAGGTCTGGCTCTGCCCCAGCTTGGTAGGGAAGCCTGCTACCTGCTATGCTGCCTGACTGCCCAAAACTCCTCTCTGCTCACTGTTAGTGGCAGCTCATCCCGCTTCCTTGCCAAGCCAGCATCTTTAACGTGTAAAACCCACCTTGACCTCAGCTCTTGGCCTGAAGAAGCACCAGTGCTGTGTGCCTAAGAGGAGCAAGCCTGGAGCAGACCTCTTTTCTTCAGAGGCACTCACATTGCCCCTTCTTTCTTACTTTGTATTAACAGTTTAACTGCATTTAACTTCTGGTGCTCAGCAAGAATAAGATATTGCAGACAAAATGAGACCTACATGATACATGCAAAACAGTACACATTTTTCTTATTCAAACCAGCTATGTAAGAAAAAAAGTGATGCTTCTCTTTCTTACTTTTAACAGTAGGTGGAAAAACAGATCTTAGTATAAAAACCACCATGTAAACAACAAAAACTCTGAAACTGAGTCTCCTTCCACTTATATCCACTTAAATGCTATGGAGCCAGATGAACTCTGTCTTTGTACAGTCCTTTAGATTTGTGAAAAGTCTGTGCAAGTTTGCTACCACAGCTGTGCCTGGGAAATTCTCAGTGCGTAGCATTTCCACTCTAACGCCAGTGGGACCACAGCAAAAGGAGGAAGAGCGGTACCGAATCACAGTCACCAAGGAGCACTGAATTACTCACAGGTGTTTTACAACATAAAAATCACCCTTCTCTATTTGAGGTTTCTCTAAAAGCCATTCACATTAGTGATGGGCAGAGCCTCTAATTCTGGGTATTTGACTGCCACACTTTTGCCCATCACTGGTAAGCACAGGAACTGAAAAAGAAACATCCCCTCTTTGATCAGGAAGATAGGGTGCCATCCCTAATCACTGCACAAATAAAACTAATCATAGTACAAAAAATGCAGTTACTAATAGAAAACATACCATTTCCTCCACATGAAGAAATCAGGTCTGAAAACTCATGTAGGTATTGCTGAAACTGCTTTGATGATTGTAACTTCCACACATTGCAAAGCAAGCAGGTCAGAGGCTGTGGCTTAAAATAAACAGGGCTGAGCTGAAGAAAAGGAAGGTTCATTAAATTCCTCTTGCAATGCCTACCTACTCCTGTGAAGCTTTGGGACGGAAACCTGGAGGACCAAGCTTTAGAAATATTTCTGAATTTGTAAAAGGAAACAGTAAATCTTGTATTTTCTGCCCTGTTTATTCAGTATGATAACCAAACGTGATGTGTGAAGGAAGCAGAAACAGATCCAACAGCTAAACCAAGATACTTCAGGTCACTGAGAAAGAAACACTATAGGCATGCAGCATATTACTAGTGATACTACATTTGAGGTCCCAAGGCTAGTTTTACATTTAACAGATGATTGCTGCCTGTTAAAGAAATAATAAGTTATTAAGGATCTGTTTTCTTTGTCCTTCTCTTACATAGTTTCCTTGGATATTTGGCTTATAAATTTGTGGAGGGAATGCCTCACCCATATTAAAAGCCTTACTTCAGTTGTTAAAAGGTAAAGCAGGGTTCATTTTTTTCAAAATTTGCTTTTTCGTTCTTTTTATTTTTTATTGTTCTTGGTGTATTTTCATTGCTTACACATTTGGTTTTCAAGCGTTAATGCTAGGTTATGAAAACAAATATTCTTTTTATATTCCAGTAGTTAATAAATGCAGTTTATTTACTTCCTTTTCATTATTGTTATTTTCATTGTTCGTTTTTGGGTACAGGGTATATGAAAGGTTTTTTTGAGTATATCAGGCATTTTAGTGTTCCTTATTCAGTTTTTGATTCAGCATGCATACTATTAAAAAACAGTTGGGTTTTGTGATATTCACAGTCACCACTCTCCTCAAGTTGTGACACTGGGAATACTTGAATGATGATTTTTTTGTCATACTTCCATCCCTGGTCCATTGAAAGTCTGAAAACCCCTGCTTTATTGAAGTGTTAAGGAATGCTCAGAATCTCCTTAAGCCCTAGTGACAATTAAGACCCACTGGGGACATGGTAACACTCTAAGAACAGAGAAGTTTAAGAAAGAAACAACATCAGGATAATAATTTTTGGCTGCAAAAGAGATTACATACATTGACTGGTAGACAGCAATTGCTCTATGCCAGGGTTACTCTGCCTTATTGGAACCTCAGAGCAGTGTTTGGGCATGGGAGAATGGAGGATGTTGTAGGACCATGGGCTTATTTCAGCTTCAGTTTCTGAAGCAAGGCTCTAAGTAATTAGCCTCTTCGAGCTGAAGTTTGGAGGTGTTGGAATATGATGTTTTAATCTATTTTTTACAGCTTGCTTTCCTACTAAAATGTACCTAAAATTTGTACCCTAAGGTAACACTGTTGAAGAGTATGCTCTTGGTTGCCCTCTGGTTCTAAAGAAATGCCTTCTAATACTACTTTTTTTTGCTGTTGCTCAGGAATCTGCTGGCAATTAAATCTTTTATGAGGTGATGTAATTTGACTGAGAAGAAACTAATTCTTACCTGAAATGTGACTTGGAAAGTGCTAGTCCTGGAAAACAGTAAATTTTATGTATGGAATTTATTTTCGTGTTGTTTTAAAAAGAGAGAAGAAAATAATGACAGAAATAACAAATGAAAACATTATTTATATTATAGTTTCTAAGAAATAGCTTTTCTAGAAACTGAACGCAGAATTGAAAGTTGCTCTATATGGTGATCAGGAAAGGCTGATTCTTAAAGGACCCCCCCCCAAAAAAAAAAAAAAAGCGCAGATGCTTAAAATGCTATTGACTGACATTTTGTCTTCAAATGATCGAAATTCTGTTTATCTTTCTGATAGAGAAAGAAGACACCCTTTCTCAGTATCTTGTGATGTGCACATTTCATTATCAGGACAGCTTCCCTGTGCAGGTCAGCATACAGTTTATGTATTATGCTCAGCATTTATTTAAGGTTCAGGTAGGTTAACAGACTTACTATATTTTAAAAAGCAAAATAAGGAATGCATTTCTTTAAGAACTGAGATATCCTGATCTCCATTTTTTGTTTCCCTGCTTGTAAGCAGCTGCACAATCATTTAGGCTTCCCGATTGCCCAAACAATATCTACAAACCTGTAGCAAAGCTGTTGTGATTTAAGCACTTTGGACGAGTTTCTGTGCAATTGCACTCTAACACAGTGATCCTGTGCTTAGACAACCTCATGTGGCATAAGATGCGAGACATGCAGTAGTGAATCAAGCTTTTTTCAAATGTTCTTCCCAGTTATTAGTGATGAGAGATACTCAGTGTGTGTGCACGTGAATGTGTATGTATGTTCATGTGTCTGTATATATTTATGTATTAAATATTATTTATTTATTAAATATTTCTCACTTTACTATAATGTGCAGTCCCAAATCAGTACAGTACAGAATTTTGCTTTCAGAATTTATAGATGCTCTGAAACCATTATTGGTAATTGAAGGAAGATGCCATTCTCCCATTCTTTACAGATGTCCTTTACAAACTGCAGTGGATGAAATTTGTTATGGTTATGGCCTGATAGCTAAATGATGTACTTAATCATTTAATATTAACTTACATGGCAGACAGTAACAGTTTTTAAAAGGTTTCCTTCCCTCCCTGTGTCAGGAAACTTCTCTGTCAATCATTTTAAAAACCGTTTCTGAAATAAACTGTAAACAAAACATTACGAATGCAATAGTAACCTAACAGTTAATCTGAGCAGATGTTTCTGATGAAACTTTTCTGTTTGCCAATTTCGGATTCTCTTTCTGTCAGATACCACTGGGACAACCATCTCAGTGACATTTCAGTTTTTGGTTTGTTTTTTATTTGTTTATTTATTCTCTTTCTCTGTATAGAAAAAATTACAGTGAAATCTGGTTTGCGGAAATACAATTTAAAGCAAATACTTATATATATATTTTTTCTTGACACTTCAGAGGTAAACCAATTTTAATTCTTCATTACTATTTATAAGGTACACTAGTAATCAGAAGGTAAATCTTCAGGAAATAGTTATTCTATGTGAGAAAGTTACTAGAAAACTGGTTAGGTTTACTGGTCTTTGCGTAATAGTATGTCAGAACTGGCATATAAGAACTGCAGTTCATTGCCTCACAAGGGTTATGAGAAATGTTACTTTTCTAGCAAATTAAACTTTACTTCTAGACTAACGATTATGCCAGCAATAGCTTTTTTTCCCCCCTAGAAGCTCCCCACCATAATGCCAACTAATATTCCAGTGGTGGTAGCACTGAAAGCAGTAACACAGACCACGTTCAGATGGTTTCCAGTGCTTGACTTAAAATATTGCCTATATGTTGTCTAGATGGGCAGGTCACCACTTGAAAACAGTTCTTCTTTCATGCCTGTTAAGTTACAGAATTGTATGTTGTAAGTATATCCATGTTGTAATGATCTATGTCTAGTTATGCTTCACTATGACATTTTCAGTGACAGAATTTAAAGCATTTTAGATATTAATCCAACCCAGTTAGAAAACAATGCCCTGCAATGAGATTTTGCATCTTTTGTCTGTGCCTGGCCCATACATCTGTCATACGGATGATCTCCAAAGCCCCCCTTACATCACTCGCTAACGTATGGATTTTGACCAGTATGGGAAGAATTCAGGACATGCTACAAACATTGCAATATATTAAAGCTATTACTGATCCTGTAGTGTTCTTAAATTTAGATTAATGAGAGTACTGTATATTAACTGTAATAATCCTTTACCAGAAGATTAAGTAACTAACAAAGACGTGGGAAAGCATTTACAGGGCAGGGAGAGCGGTTGGGCTGTCTCTGGGACACTCTAATGAAATCACCTTCCTACAACTCCAACTCTAAGGTACAGACGTTCTCCTGGTCTTCAAGCATCTGTCACCCACAGAGGAAAAACTTCCATTTCCAGGGAACTGACATGCCCAATTCTTTTTGTCAACAAATGTGACATTGGTGGGATCTAGCCATGTGCTACAGGACCCTCTGTTCTATAAATGTTTTGTTTCAGTGTTAATGGCAAAGCATGTTTATGCCCTGCTGTCTTTATGGAAGCTAGAAGAAATATTACAAAAGACATGTCACAACCTTTACTAAATACTCAAGTGTATTATTACTGCACTAGCACTGTCCTTGTCCCTGCCTGTGCTTGAACTGCACCAACATTAATGACGGTAGAGAAGCGCCAAAAGCCTGAGAAGACTCCGAGTGCTTTCAGCCCTTGAGTGGCTCCAAGCTGGTCCCCAGAAGGAGGGAATCTGCCTTTGTGTTGATGGTAGGACTTAACTGTGCTGCCAGGAGAAACTCGGTTGTTGAAAGCATTTTTTAATAAAATCTATTGTAATTTGTGATTCCCTGGTTTACCGTGGAGATAAGGGCTGATTCAGGGGTGGTGGAGTGGACCACCAGCCTCACCCCACAATTTGTGCTGTACCTTCATCTACAAAGACATATTGGGGAGCATGTATGGACACCTGCAAATCCTAAAGGGACAATGCAAACTGCAGTGACTCAGACTACTTGTGCTATAGTGAAATGTGGAGACTCCAGGCAACAGAAATTGCTGATTTTATAATACTCACTGCTGTCCTCCATGTGCCAGTGCACAAAGAAATATTTCCCACGGTTGAGTGAGATACTAAGTTCTGTGGGGAAGAGCAGACATTGTGGGAAAATGTGTCATGTCACATACCTAATACTTGGCAAGTCTGAGGTAATAGTTGCCTAAGATAACAGCAGCTAGCACAGTGGAAGTAGGTTGGGCATGCAAAATATTCACTATACCCTGAGGTCCTCAAACACTCCTGTGATTAGTTATGCCCACCCTCAGATTAAGTAAGGATTAGAGGAAAGCTGTAGCTGGCACATATATCAAAAAGGAAAAAAAAAAAAAAAAGAGTCCTTAACCTACTGAGCTCACAAGCATAGGGAAATAAAAATAGCAGACTGAAACTCCTCCAAAAAAGACAGGTGTGTGAATAGTTCCTGCTGAAGGGAGGTATAATGCTGCTTGCATTGCTGCTCTTAAGCAAGACTTCACTTTGCCACCTCCCAGAACATAAATATTGGGATTTTTAATGAAAGCAGCTGCAGTACATCTAAGAACAAGGATAGTATCTTTGGATCAGAATATATTGACACAGGCTATGTTAACCCTGTAAGTCAGGAGCAATTAGTGAAGTAATTTAATTTTTCTGGTTCTATACTCAATAGTAGAGATTAGCAAGGCAGAAACATTTTAGACTTTTTTTTCTATGTGTGATTCCATCTACGTTTTGATAGCTTAAGACAGATGCAAATACATAGTGACTATTGTGGGTCAAAATGCCCAGCTGAATAATTTGGCAAAGCTTGTTTTTAGTTAGATCCTCTATTCCTCCAAAAGGAGCAAATTTGGGAGAGTCTTCTGGAGAGAATAATGGCAACAAAGTGGGTGTTGTAAGCTAGGTAAGGACTCCAGCTAATCAAGCATGGAGAGCTTCCTGTAAAGAAACCTCTTAGGAAACCTGACTTCGTGGTGAGAAGCTGGAGGTTTTATGCAGTGAATGCTACAGGAGATTGCATTTGTAAATGGACAAATATGGTGAACCTCTAGAAGCAGAAAAATGTATTTCTGTGCATCTTTATTCGGTATATTTGAGGCATAATATCCAAAATAATAATATAGAAAACAGTTCATACATTAAGCCATTTGGGATAGTTATCAACATTGCAGTTTAATTCTACCAAATTGCTCACAGAACCTGCTGTCCCATCCAGTCTCAGCCCACGCCTGTCCCCAGGGAGGTGCCCGATTCCTGGGGCTGGGGCTGCCCTGGTGCCCCCAGATGCTTGCTCCTGGCTGGGGCAATGGGATGGGTCCTGACTGCGAGGTCCTGCCTGGCTGCCCTCATGGGGAGCCCCCGCGCTCCTGGACACCCAGCTCCTGGGAAACGCACTGGTGCTGGAGTAGTGTTACATTCGCTATGCAAGAAAGGAACAAACAAAATAACCTAGCACAAGGTACCAGAATTGTTCAAGAAAGATGAAAACATAGTGCACTCCCAGCCCCTTGCCAGTTGGACAGCCATCTCCATTATTCATAGCCTAACAGCCATTCCCTGCTCCAGTGGCAATAATGATCCTGTATCAGATGCTTCCAGTTATCCTCTAGAGCTAAATATGGAAATCTTTTAAATAAAATATAGTGCTTGAGAAGGTATGAAAATAAAACCCAGCATTTTATTCAATTACCTTTATCAACCCTTGAGAGAACTAAATGCTCAAGCTGACCCTTTTGGATCCCAAATCACTCATTGATAATGGACAGGGAATGAGTATTCTCTTGCTCACACACATCACTGCACATCTGGCATTAGCATGGAAGAAGAGGACTTGACTTCATCTAAAGCAGATCACACTAGAGAATGACAAATGCAAATTATTAGGCAAGAAGGACCAGTGACTGCAGCCACTACAGCATGGCCCATTTTTTAATTTTATGTGCATACCTACCTCACAGAAAAAAATAGTCTACATCAGTTAAACTCACATTGAAATCAAACAGCACTACTGCTCGGCTATGTCTTGAAGGCATGGCATAGGCACTGTTATGGTGTAGCTGCCTGGGACACCTGAAGAACATGAACTACCTTTCAGTAAAAAAGTGATGAAACTGAATTTTGTTTTTCTTAAGAACTATATGTTAATATATTTTTAAAACTAAGGACAGGAACCGTATGGGAAATTTAAACTGAAGGCTTCCAAATTCAATAGAAGTATTACCTGTTTTCTTTTTTTTTTTTGCTGTATTTGTCAATGGCCTTCTAAAACTTTTGAACCATTTCAGCTGCTTTGAAAAAAGGCATTGAGAGCTTAGAGATATGAAACTCGTGCACATTTAAGGAAAATCAGTGCATGGTGAGTGGAATAAGACGCAGAGGGTTGTCCCTGCTGAGGAAAAGACTGCAGCAGAAAGGTGTCCATTGACTAATGGCGACACAGGTAGTGGCGGTCCGGCCAGCACAGAGACAGCTCAGAGCCATCCATGCCCCTCCACAGTTATTAGTGAGAGAACACAGCATGGAACCAGGGGGCTTTTTGAGGTGGGGCAAAGTTAAGTGGTGATATAAAGGGTAAGCTGTAAAAAGATGCCAGGGAAAAAATGCAAATTCAAAAGGAAAAAAATGATTCAGCAGTTTTCTTTTCATGGAATAACTCACACTTTTTTTGGTATTTTAAAACATCACAGTACTGGAATTATTAAAAAATTATCTATCTGATAGTGTAGGACATTATCATGCTAAGTTACCATGCTGCCTTAGTGTGCAAAAAAGTATTTTTTGAATGACTGGAGGTTTCAGGCAACAATTCACACTGCCTGAAATACAGCTCAATTTCTTTTTGAAAGGAGCCTTTCTCAGAAGATTCCTGGCACCTCTTGGGTCCAGCTGGATCAGAAGTAAAATACAAATAGCCTCTCTTTGAATTCAGTGTTTCTTCTTTGGCCACAATGTCAATTAGGAAGTCAGCAAGGGTGTGTACGTGTGTGGGCAGATAAATGAATAAGTGAGATTACTTTAGTTATTCCCATAGATTTATCTGCCACCTTTGTGACGATGACTCTAAAAATCTATTTCCAATCTCTCCCACTTTCATATATAATACTAGACGTGTCATTGGTGTCTTCCTCAATCAGATTGTCTCTATCTCAGTTCTTCCCTCACCCCACCTGGGCTCCTGCCAGGTCACATAGCTTCATAAAAGCCCTGAAATCCATTCCCACGGCCACCAATCTGATTCATCCTATGACTCGTTTTTATCTTGGCTATTGCAGGTTCTTTGTTTCTATTTGCACAGTCCATAAAACCTGCACATGCACAAGCAGTCGTGTTAGTTACAGGCACTAGTGACGTCCTGTCCTTTCACTGACAGATGAGAGGGGAATTGAGTGTGATGAAATTGCCAGTTTATTGTTTGTTCACCTTTGAGAATCTAGTCAATTTTATTGACTCTGATTTTCTTAATTAATGCAGCTTAGAGGGCCAGAACATGAACAAGCTGAGGTAGCCTCTTCATATTTTCATAGTATTGTGTCAGTTGTGGGAAGCTCCAATTTACTTCCCATCTGGTGGCAGTGGCCTGTGTGGCTCTAGATACCTCTTTGAGTGACAGAGGATGGAAGACAGGATTCAAGGGTGCTACGCTTGATATTATATTTCTATATGGAAGAAAAGAATTTTCTTTTATTCCTACCCACCAGCTATCTAATAACTCTCTTTTTTTCCTTGCTGGATCCCTGGAAAGGGAAAGCAAAAAGCATATTCACTCAGATTATCCATATTGAAGTGATATACCCTTATATCCAATAGAGGGTCTTCTGTGTGAGGTGTGATTTGGGAGCTGCTATTAAAATAATTATTATGTATTATACACTATTTCCTGAAAATGATATTGGAGACCCTATTGTGTTCAACGGTTTTCATACTTACAGTATCTCCAACAAACTAGCCATGTGAATAGCCAAATCAAACAGAAACACAAGGAGCTGAAGGGCACTGCTGAGTCAGACACGCCCCATGGCTGGCAGTTCTGGTGAGAAAAAACGTGATCATCCAAATCTCAGTTCCTGGCTTTTTCCACTGGCTCATTATCATTGACAGATGACATGGTTTATAAATCCCTTTAAAAAAAAGAGACAGATGGAAATTGCATTTAAGAACAAATTCGTAATAGCATTTTCCCAGCTCATCCTTCTAATTGTCCTGTGACGCTTGCAGGGTTAAAAGACAGGAAAAATTAATTAATACAGAAAGAGACAAATCCTAGTAATTACATTCAGCTGAGGATTTTGGGTAGGCTGAGGAAATAGGCCTTGACTGCCAGGCTGTGAACGGACCCATTTTTTCTCGCCTGTTCCCTGCAGCAGAACACAGGGAGTGGGACAGCAAACTGTGCGGGGTGCGCAGAGACCTTGGCCTCAAGCACGGCACTCCCAAGTTAAGCTGGTCCCCTTTTTTATCTGGAAGTGTCTCATTGCTTTGAAAGGCCTATAGCCCGCTGCAGTCACTGAATCCGAAGACTTGGCTTGGCCATGGATCAAGCACATGAAGAACATGTGACCTTCTCAATACAGAAAACCTTTCTCGTGCAACGAACTCGAGTAGCAACACAGGAAAGTTGTACTGGGAATAACTAGAACATCTCTGCTCCTCCCATGAAAGTATATATAATTCAGCCGGTGTTTGCAAGTGGGAAAAGAAGAGCATATCACAGACAATTGTTACTTTTTTAATCTAAATTTTCCAGGACTCTTCCTGAGTCCTTGGTGTGAACAGTTATCACCACATAACGAGAGGACACTCAATTGTTCTCAAACATAGAGCCAAGGGAGGAATTTACTGTTTCTTACTGCTTCGTTCGCTTCCATAGGCAGGCTCTCCTCTCAGTGAATGAAACACGAATCAATGTTGTAGCATCATAATTTGAAAGGGCAAAAACCTCACTGTTTATATCATCCTCTTTTACCCCTCCAATGTGACTGTAAACATCTGGATGTTGTTTTTTGCCTGTCTACTCATTAGACAGGTTCTGCAAAGGAGAACGACACTGATGCTGTAATAATATTGACCTGGAAAATTGGTCTGTAGATCTTCTGTATGAAATTCTAAAACCTTCTTACAAACATCAATGAAAAGCATTTCACAACCTTCTTGTCAGACAGGTAAGTGTTATTGTCATCATTTGATGTCTGCAGGAACTGGGACAGAGACTACATGAGTTGCTCAAAATCAAGTGACAGATCTGAGAACAGCATCCAGCTTCCTGTGACACAAATATATAAAACGTGGCAGCTTCTCAATCCATTTAATTTCACTAACAAAACAGATTAGTGTGATGAGGAGGTATATAAAAATCAATTTAATCTGTGTGGTGACACAGATAACTTTTTTTTTTCAGTAGAAATTGTATGAGAATGCTTCAGAGAAGACACAGCAGATACAATGAGTGATGTGTCACTGCAGTGTCCCTGTGTGAGCCGGGGCGTTAAGACACTGGGCTTCTGTTTCTGTGTCCTCTGTTGATCTTCTGGTGAAAGCTGGTGCTTATCTGTGCAAGGATGCACAATTCTAACTATTGCTTGATCCTTACAATTGCTGGAAATGTCTTAAAAAGAAGCCTGTGTTCAGGGTTTGGCTACTGACAAACATGCTTGAACTGCCACTGTCCTTTTTGCTGTATATAAGAAAAGATAGCAAGAGATGGTTGGTTCATCCACGCCTGAATTTTCTTGCGGCAGAAGTAAGCAGCGATTCCATTCCCATGCGACAGTCACCACATTTTATTTTCACCTCAAAAGAAATGGGTGAAGTTTCTTCAGACACTAGGCAAGTTGCATCACAGTGGATTAAAATGACAGCTTGTCCTACAAATCTGTAAGGATTAAGAACATTTATTTCTAAACATTAAATCCCAGCAAGAGGATAGGAGGAGTTTGTGGCTTGGAGCAATATCACAGCTGATGGCAGAGACACTGAAGAAGAATATAGTCAGCAAGTTTGGGAAAATGTATAAAACCAGAATTAATTTCATTGGTTTTACTTTCTTTTGTTTGTCAGGTTATTGCATTGCCATATGCTTATATTAAAGAGTACAAACTAAACTTATACTTTGATTTTTATTTCAAAAATAATTTATATTCTCTTTTGAGTTAGTGAGTGAGAAGTATATTATAGGTGGAAATAATTACCCTCATGTGTTGGCTATGCATTCCACCTACAACAAATAAATTCCTGCTAAATTTTGGATGCTTACCAGTTTGAGCTGTTCCATGTAAAAACAATGAAAATGCATTTTCCCTGAGCTGCAGTACTGTAAACTTAAAACCAGATGGTGGATTATCTTTAAAATAATCTTAGTATAAAGTTCTCTTTATGATCTTGTCTCTTCTAATTCATTGTATACTCAAGAGTCTTCTTTTCCCATGAGCTCTTAACCAATACCAGGGAAATAAGATGTGTGTGTTTGAGGGGGGCAGGATATTGTATTGTCCTCATTGAACTGAATTTACGCAGGGCCAAACAGGTGTCAAAGTTTTCCGGTGTTTATGAAGAGGTCAACCGCACTGGGCAAACACCAGTATGTGCTACTGTATGTCTACATCAGAGGTGCACGTTGATGAAGCTCCCTAGGTGTAAGAGCAATTTTTTAATCTAGCTAAACTTTTGGGGGTTGAATTTTAGGCTATAATGTATTTGCTATGTATTTGCTCCAGTACAGTTCACTTGGCCTTCCTCCAGTACAGTACACTTCTGAGAAAGGTGTAATGGCTGGGAATCTTCCAGGTAAGATTCAGGTTTAAAATCCAGTTTAGTTTATATGTGAGGATCCAAATAAATAGTTTCAAGGAGAAAAAAACTATCATAGTGTCTTATGTTCCTTCCCACTTTTTCTCTTGTGTTGTTTGGTGTGTGCTGATGCTGCCTTACAACCTCAAGGCAACTACATTTCACTTGTGTTTTGTTTTGGAACACTTTGGGGGTGAAAAGATATATTCCCCTTAAATGGTATTAATTATGTGTCCTTTCTAACTAAATGAGAAAGAATGCCAGTACTTGCTATGGTCTTCCAAGGCACAATAAGATGTTTTAGCATCTGTCTAAATACTGCATCTACCTGATCTGTATTTTATTGTCATCTGGTACTTGTATTTCAGAAAAATATGATATGTTAAGAAATTACTCAGCAGCCAGGAGAGAAAGAACAATGAAATGCAGTTGTGGAAACTTCTGGCTGTGCATAGACTGTCAGTGTGCAGGTAGTAGATGTCCTCCTCCATGGCAGTGTTATATGGCTTGGAGATTGCAACCACCTCTAGATGTGCAACACTTACCCATGGTGTTTCATTTGGGAGATTACCTGCAAGCACTCTGACGTGATAGGGAAAGAATTCAGACAGAAATATCTCAAGCTGATGAGCTTTCAGATAAGTATGTTACTGCTCCAGCTTATTTGAGTTCTTAAAATTTTAATGCAACTCTACAGCCTCTTTGGGGGGTAAAATCCTTGACAACACTAGTGTAAAGAATAGGACTGAATCTTCTGTATGCCCCTGTGCAGCTGGGACAGTAAAACATGGAAATATTCAGCATTTATCAGCTACTCTAAGAACCACCTGTTGGTAGGGCAGGCATTACAACCTTGATGGATATTTTTGATAACCATCTGTATCCCACAACCTACCCTGTCACCTTCCTGGGGTTCTCACAGTTCTTCTGCTATATTTTACTTGAGAAAGGGGTGGCAGGAGCTAAAAGCTTGGCAGTGATTGATTTGCCAGGGTGGTTGTTCTGGGTGTTGAAGAATTGTTGCTGTCTCCCTCTGAGTGTCAACACTGAAGTACTTCAACAAGATTCTTGCACTTTGACAGTTTTCTTCTGAGATTCGAAGCTTTTCCAAATGATCAAGATTATGCTTAGACTGTGAGAGAGACGCGTTCATGGCACCCCAACATCCTGGTTTTTTGACTGTCCCAATTGTCCATCGCTCTGTTTTGGCATTCATACCATGGTGATTATTACGTCAGACACAGTTCAGTTTTAAGTATGGTGAAATAGGCAATTGCAGTAAATTTTATATCCTCTCTCTACACAGTCAAACATCTCTGTATCAGCTGGCTCCGGAGGGGTACAGTCCCTCCTCTGATTGTGCTTGTGCCTGTCCTGTGCAGTTGCTGCTGTGCGGCTGTATCACTCCTGCTGTAAACAGACTAGCTGGTCTTCCTTGCAGAAATAGTACTACATCACCAAATGATCTTTGCTAAATGATCTATGCTTTGATACTTCTTATGGAGACTAGTGAAAATCTCCAAGAATGTATAAAGGCATAATAGGGATGAAGGCAACAGAATGCTGTAACTTTGATTCTGTGATAGAAGGTACTACAGAAATGTAAACTTTCAGGATGAAGAATTAATATTTTCCTCATTTGCCACATTTAATTAGCTTGTAGGTCTATTGTATATGTCTAACATGAGTCACACAGATGGGTTGCGCTAGATTTCCTTGGTACATAATATCAATATTTTTTTAATAATAGAGATATTATTCCTATGAAAAATTACGTTGCTTTTCTATGACGACTTCTTCCAGGTGGAAGTATCATTCATGATAGTAATATTAGATACATAACTTCTACTTGTTAGGCTGGAGGAAGCTTTTATTTAAAGGTTCAGGCCTGTGAAGTATTGTATGCCTTGGACCACCACTGACTCCAGAGACAACCTGGGCATCTGAAAGAAATGCATAGCACTTTTTAGAACTGAACTCTGCTTCCCTTGATGGGGTTGCGGGCTGAGGAGTAGGTGATAGTGTTGCAAGTCTCACACACCCAGTGTGCAGTTAAAAACTGAGGACTCTGCGGATTGGTTGTCTAATTTCGTTGTCTGACTACCGGATGATAGCTGAAGCTGAATTTTTGCTCTGCTGGGTGTGCCACACACTGAAACATAAGAATTACTTTTCCGTTCACTTTTTTGCATTTAGCATCCCTGTGTCTAGAGCCCAAGTGTTTTCCCTTCGAATACAGTCTTGGGAACTCAGATGTTTAGTACAACCAAGACGCTGTTATCCAAATGTGAGCTTTCACTGACTCAAATTCACACAGGATGTGTAAATGCTGTACAACTGATGCAAAAAGAATTGGACTGTACCATTACCATTCTTTCTACATCCTTTCTGGATCAAAACTGTCTAGGCCAATGTTAGAAAAAAAAATCTTACTGCAAATTATTTGCCTTTTCTAAGAGTTTATTATTTCTCATTTTTTTTCCTGTAAAATAGAGGTGGAATCTCTCTACTGCACAGAAGTACCTTTCTGGCCTTCAAACACAAAGAAACATGGCATAGTAATTACTGGACTGGATGTTCCTATCTGTCTTCCTGTACATCAGCATGTTGACATTTCATCAGTGACATGAATTTTCCGTGTGACTTTTATTTAATTATTAAAACCTGCCTGCATATAACTGTTTCAAAGTTATCTACTCCCAGAATCACTATTATGCTTTAAAATGCTTGCAACTGTGAAAATCCATAGACAGATGTTTCCTAATGAGCCGTGTGTGCCATGGCTGGCCGCATGTGAACAGCAGAAATATGAACTTTTCAAAACAATACACATTTTGTGGTCAAGTTTCTCCAAACTAGTGAGCGTCCCCACCAAAAGCAGTTTCCTGGCAGAACATAAGGGTACAGCAGCTGTTTGAGCAAAAAAATCCCCACCCCTGTTGCTGGGGTGGTTTTGTATAACCTCAATAGATTTTTTTTAAAAACCACCCAAATTGGCACTGGGAATTCACAAAGTAACATATGTAAAAGAATCCTTCATGTGCACTAGGTATGGGACATCACTGCATTTGTGGTGTCATTAATTCTGTATGCCAGGCTTCTTCTTTGGGAAGCTGAGTGAAAAGTTACTTGTCTAGGAGTCAGGCCCATTTATCAGGAGGGAAAGACACTTTTCTGAGTCCATATTTCCTTAGCAGACTAAGTCTGACTTTAGGAAGACTGCATATATTCAGATCCCATTAAATCAACTAGAAATATTCTTATTCAGCATCTCAGCTAATTCTTTCTAAAAAATCAAAACAACCAAAAGTGGTGATTTCAGTTTAAGAGGTATATTTTGTTAACAAACAATTTACGTTTGGGTGCTTTTAGGTACATAAATGTATTGTTATTACAGAAAAGAACTTTAAAATCCATTTCAACCATCATTAAATACGGACTTTGTTTATGTATTTGCCTTAGCTTCTGTATTTATCACAGAAGTTTAACAAAGTCAGTGTATTACATGGGATGCTTCACTGATCATCAGTATTTTTCTGTTATTCATTAATTTTTCTTATGGGAAAGAGGAGAAGGGATACACCATGTTGGTACTATGATGTTCTAAAGTGCTCTAAAATGCTGGCTGAAGTCATTCCCTTACGTATGCTAGAACTTTACACATTTCTTTGAGTCCTGCCTAGAACAGGTAGGCTTTGGAAATTTTTTTTTTTTTCCCCAGAAGAATTGAAAAACCTGTATTTCTTTGTCTTTTTTATTCTAGGCAGCATGTAGTAAGGAAAACAGATTTAAAAAATAATCATTATGCTTCCAAACATATTTAATATGTATGCATTTGGATACATATTATTCACTTCTGTATTTTGTTTTATTACTTGCTTCATAGAACAAAGAAGGCAGAGCAATTCATGAAAATACAAGCCAAAGAAATAGCATGTGAGAGCGTGTGTGTCTGCATGCAATAATTTATATACTAACTTCATTATATAGTAATATGAACCATCTAGCTAGCAATGTTCCCCTGCTTCATTACACCGTGCACAGAAAAAACTGAGCTTTATATTAGAGATCTTGTATTCATTGCCATCTGAATCTTTTGCCTCTTTCATTGTTCTGCTCATCTCAATTTAAAACACAGTTCCGATTTTGATCTCAGACTACTATAAATCCAAAATAAGTCTAAGAACTTCAAAGAAATTTATTTCTGCTTTACATAGTTATAACTAAGATACAAATCTGACCCATAGGCACATTCATTTTATAGCGAGTTAAAACACGTACCCTTACTATTGGCAAATCTTTAAGGTTAACAGACATACATGTGCTGTTAGAATAGCAGCTATGGTGCTGCTTTTTTTTTGTCTTTTTTTTTTTTTTTTTTTA
>VFFE01007488.1:2174719-2186623 GCA_008921705.1 Burhinus oedicnemus
TTCCCCTTTGACACACATTCCTGGTAACAATTAAAAGCGTCTCTTAGTACAGAATTAAAGCTGATAGCAGAGCACTTTATGTATCAAATTCATTTTCTGTTTAGATGATGATTATCATACATGGAACAGAAATGTGAGCTCTGATTGCCCTTTTACTTACAGTGGTGTAAACCAGCAGAGATGGGGTGAAAGATGGATAGGAAAATGATTCTGGGGACCTATCCATGTTTGATGCTTGGCTATCAAAAGAAGAAAGTGATGCAGAAACAGGGAGTGCTTGTGCCTCTGTGGGCTCTGAATGATCTCTGTCCCGGCTTGTGGACAGTCTGCTTGGAAGGAAAAACGATGCACAAGGTCATTCACATCTTTCCCCTCTCAAAGGAGCCAGAGCTGACACTGCAGCACATTGCACTAATGGGGTTTGCCTTGACCTGGGTGGAGATGTAAGACTCGCTGAAAAGGGCTGCTACCTTTGTCCCTGCAGACTGTCACACTGGAGTTACAGGTCCCATCTCCCCTTTGACACAGCTGTTGCCCTTTCAGGTTGAGATGGACTTGGTATCTGTGCTCTGTCTGTGAACAGACTCCATCCCAAAGGTGAAAGGAGAAGTGGATGACCTTGTCCATCACAGATTCCTACAGTGGGCCTTTAATCTGCCTTAATCCCCAGGAGCTCTTACTGACGTAAACTACTGAGTGCCCCTGCATCTAACTGATTTTCTCCAGGAACTCAGGGAAGGTGTTCCAACCTTTTTCAGGGTCAGCCTCAGGGACTCGGGCCTCTCCGCTTTTCGTATGACTTGGGCTAGCCAGCATCCCATTTCCTAGGATGATTTTAGGCTTAGTCCCCAGATCTGAATTTCCAGGTGCTGACAACAGAACGTTCTTGGTGGAAAGTCCCTGGGGTGTTAACTAATTTCCTCTTTTGTTCCATTAGGGTCTGAATTTTCTGACTTTCAGCATGCGCAACCAGGAATACTTATTTAATTTAGCATTCCTGAGTCTAGGCAAAATGCCAGGAATTTATTTTATCAGTGGGTGGGGTGGGCAGATGGTGGCATGGCTTTGGGCATTTGCCAGCAGTTGGCAATTTAATTTGTTTATTTTCCTTTAACTGTGCACTCTGCCTACACACAACATTATGGTAATGGGGGCAAATACCCATGAATAGTGATGAAGAAGAACAGCTTCTAAGAAGATCTCCATTATGGTGAAAGGGTATTAAACTCACAGCCTACAGTCATCTGCATGGACTCCATGCAGCCTATTAACCCAGTTCAACAATGTGAGTTGGTTAAAGTACCAAACTCCTGTTCAGAAAGTTTCCCTTCAAGGGTAGTAAGAAGGCTTTAAGTTTAAGTCAATGGGATTTAAGTACATACTTTTTTCCTGAAGTAGAACTCTGCTAAGTTTCATTCTTTCTAGCTAAGCCACAGCATTGCTGTCTGTTCTTCAGAAAGAAAATGCAACCAGAAAGTGTGTTTTCACTGAGATTAGCTCTTGCACCCAGAGTCACTGGGTTTCCGAGCAGACTGCAATTGCGTTTGGAAATGGCCAAAAATCGGTGGGAAAGGGTCCTGTTTCCAGGAGGTTGCTGCAATAAATGCTGAGCGTGGTCACCAATGGATGAAGACGACTTGCTGTCATCTCGTGATGTTTTGCCAAACGCATACTTCAATGTAAGAGCAGAGGTACTGTGTGGTAAAGAATATAAGAAGAATGAATATGGTCCTGTAATAAAGACTAGACTAGTTGTAGGCAGGGCACGATATGCAAAGGAAAGTCTCATTCAGTATCAGTAAAGATCATACAGTTGGGCCTTAAAAGCAGTATCTGCAAGGCAGGAAATGCCATCTGTATCACACACTCTGTGCATGTTAGTTATCCTGTTGTGTCATTGCCTGAAATTGCTCCAGTTCTTGCAAGCTTATGACACTCCAGGAGACCAGGGTGCACACAGCAGCAGCGTTTCTGAGATCCAGCACTGCCGTGAATGTGGTGTGGCAGTTGCCTGGGATGCAAAGGGCTGCAACTGATGTTCATTAAAATGCCATCAATGCTTTGATCAGGGCCACAATGAGTACTTAGCCGCTTCTGTGTACCTTTGTAGCCTAACACTTTCTTGTGTAAAGTTGATTACTGGCAGAAATTGCAAGGGATAAGCTTCAACACAGCCTTGAAAGGGCAGACTGTTACGCGAGAATTATTGTCATATGGGACAGCCTGTGTTTGAATCTCAGGAACTTTAGGTGGCTTTTCTGAATGTTGCAGGTGCTTTGATCATAATTCCTACGATAGTCCAGCCTGTAAACAGAACAATACGTAACCAACATTGTTTGGTGCAGCTAAACCTTATGTTTGCCTCATTCTATTTTAAGGGCCAAGCTTTCTGGTTAAGTTATACCTCCCATTACAAACTCTGTTCAAGTGAATCCTATGATGCACCATGTCATATAGTCAGGTGATGGCTCTTTTGCATCACTGGTAGATGTTGTAAAACCACAATACCCAGCCCAGCCCTCAGACAGCAAGGTGCTTGGTCTAGAGCTCATATGAATCAATTTGCCATAGGAAGGAAGAACAATTTAGCCAACTGACTTAAAGTGAAACATCTTGAATCAGTTCAACAACTCAAAATACTATTTTTCCCAGAAAATGAAATTTAAATATCATTTTCCTCTGGAAAGCAACAACTTTATGGGAACTGCGTTTTCTGTTGGAAAGGCATTACAGTGAGAGATCCTTGATCAGCTCTAATAATTCAAGCACTGTAGCTTTATGGGGTATTATTATTGACTCTGGCAAACAAACAAATGTGTCCTTTGCTCCTTTTTTTTTACCTCCAGTGCTCTCCTTTCCCTTTCTCTGCTTCCATTGCATTGGCCCTAAAACGCCGACTAGACAAACAGATCGTCTAACCTCACCCATCTAGTCATTTTTCAGCTAATTACTTTGTGCTCCTAACCCCCAAGCAATTTTCATGTAAACATGTTTCAGGAAATATGTTTCATTGGGGATAATTCCCTTGCCATCCTCAAGTTCAGGCAGGTGTTCTGTTTGTTTTTGTACAGGTTCTTATTCTCTATCATTAGTCTTTGTAAGTCATTATTTTTAACTGCTTTGATCTGCTCACTAACTTCAAACTAGCCTAAGTAAAAGTTGACTCCTGTATGTTTTCATTGATTGATTTTCATGTTATATTAATGTTCCTAAACACAGCTTAGCTTCATTCAGCTTTTCAGCTGTGCTCAAATAAATGAGATTTCTGCCACAAATAGGACCCACAGACCTTTCTTTCCCACAAGAAGAAGTACAGATCATCACATGGCAACAGCTGTCAGGTAAAACCCCAGCCTACATCTCACTGGGGATGCATGTACTGTGTGGTGATCTGCGGGAGAGCTCCTGAGGCTCCGCAGGATGCTCAGCAGGTCATGCTGCAGAGGTCCAGGTGTTTCAGAAGAATACCAAAGATGTCCAGAGCAACAGCCCCCCTCCAAATGCCAACCTTCACCTTACTCAAGGGGGAGAAATGAGCTCAGGGGAAGCAAATTTGTGCCCTGAAATCTTCTTTCTTACCTCCAGCTTCTACCTTTCCCATCTCTCATCTCCAGCTGTGACTAAGCTTGGCATACGTTTAAAATAAGTGATGTTGCTTGATGATTATATTGATGTATGTAATTATCGTTTGGTATTCTCCAGCAGACGCAGTAGATCATGCTCCTGTTTTCTCATAAGTAGTTCAAAAAATTACACAATCCTAGAGGAAAGGCAGGGCCTCTTGGTATACACATCTTACAAAGAAAAGCAGGTAAATATGCTGCCCAAAGATGTGAGTTTTCAGAGATCAAATCACATGACAAAATAGATTACAGGGCAGTAGTTTGTTGAGGTGGCCAGTGAACATCAAGTCTTCTCTCAACACACTGAAAGCTGAGATGACATGTCAGACCACTTCTAAATTAACTGGAATTTTGTGTTCGATTTACCCAAAGTCCTTTTAAAAACAGAAGAAAAAAACCTGCTGAAGGGAAGGTGTCAAGCTAAAATATTGCCAACTTTTATTGTATTTAGTGAAGGACATAAAGAAAAGATGCAAAATTACTGAGGGAAATAATAGTATCTATCTAAAGCCTTTCATCTCTACACCTGGTCTAGTCAGGTATACATGAACCGGTATCAATGCCATTATGCTCTTTCTTCCTGAAATGAGCTAGGTGGTTTTTTTTCTGTTTGTAAAAGAGAAACAAAGGAGAATGCTTAGGATAAGAATTCTCCATCATAACTGATATTAGTAACATCTTCGTTGACCCCCAGTGGGAAATCCATTGAATCCTTTGTAGAATTCCTGTTGGCTTCAGCCGGGAGAGCAGCAGAGACACTGCAAGTTTCCAAGACCCAGCTGTCAAATACAGCGTGTAGAAAGCTATGATTTAGGATTTCCTCTCTAGGGTTTCCTGGTAGAGAGTCTAAATGCAGAGTGTGGCTTAGGGAACCCACATTCTCTCCAGGGAGATAAAACAAACACACCCAACAGTCAGAAAAGAATCTGTTCTCATAATATTTCCAGCTTGCTTTCAAACCAGCTGGGATTTCCATGCTGTGAAACTTTGATCCATATGGGAATGACTGTATACTACTCTGACCCTAATTTTACTTTGAAGCTTTAGAGTTTTGTCCAGCTCAGGGAATAATGCAAAATGGAATCAGCACGAACCTGGAGGAGTAAACATATTTGTGCAACACATTCGGCCTCACGGTTAAGCATTCTTGCCGCTAAACTCAGTCAGCAAGTCATTCATGGCTTTCATGGGAATTTTTGCCTCTTAGTGCAAAGATAAATAAATGCAAATATTTCTTCCTTCCCAGAAACAGAAGTTATGTGGGCATGATTTGACTTGACAGTAAAACCAGTGCTGACCTGGCTGTACCACCAGGGTCTAACAGGCTAAAGCTTTAATTCATGAAGCTACCACGTCAGCTTGGCTTTCCCTTTCCAGCTGTTGTGGGGAGAGCACTACTCTTCTCCTAATTCCTTATACCAGCCTGGCTGATGTGCCCTTCGTATGAACATAGCAGACCCTAAAGGAGATCAGTACATATTTTGTTGTTGCTGTCTTCAGGTTAATTCAAAGATGAATGCATCTATCTTGTCTTCTATTCCTGTATCTTGATGCTTTATACAGTATGTTGAGGTATGTTCTGACTTTCTTGCTATAGGGTGCAAGCAGGTCTTTTCCAGGTAAGCATAATAACTGTCTTTTCAAGGCATAATAGAATGTATTGCCAACACTGTTAGTACAGGAGTAGTAGCAATAACATTACAGTAGCTATGATGATTGCAGATCTGAGAGGCTACTTTCTTGAGCACTTGGAAGCCTTCCTGTGTCTTCTACCTGCATCACACAAATGAATCTTTTTCTGCAATGCTTACTCCTGTTAGTAACCTTAGAGAAAATGTTCAGATAAATTCATGCATAGCTAGGATTTTAGTTTAGTCCCTTTCCTAGGCTTCTGAAACTAATTAGGACTTAACTAATTATTAAATAAAGGATCCCTTTACTTTCCCATCATCTTGCAAATCTGGAAGTAGAGTGGAAACAGACCTGGCTCAGTGTAATCTGTAATATTACTTACTTTCATTATCTCTTTTTTTTTCCCTTGAAATCTAGCTCCCTAGAGCTTACAAATCTGGGGCAAATTGGCTGATGATATTTTTCAATTATTTGTTGATGGAAAAGGGTGTGAACTGATCCATGTAACCGAATAAGTTTTAAAATAAGTCTTCTATGACATGCAAAGCCCTGCTTTGTCTCACAGAATTAGCTTGTTCTTGTAAATAGGCAGTGCTTAGCAGTACACAGAGAATTTTTTTTTTAAAGTGTGTTTTATTCATATTATTGTGTAGTGTTGTAAGGTCATAGCAGCACAGAGTTGCTTGAATTTACTCCAGATGTTGCTTAAAAAAACCCAAACTGATTTTTGGCAGATGTTTGAAAATAAAATCTAGACCAAGACAACTAAGAACTTTTGAAAATGCAACTCTATGTTATAAACTTCTCATCAAGGTGCAAAGGCTCTTCGAAGTTATTTGGTGCAGTAGAGGAAAATTTGTGCCCCTGTTGAGGGTAGTTTCTATAAATAAGCTCAACTGTAATACCAGCCACTAGAAAATGCCACATGGGAGACAGACAATGGCAATTTGGAAATGCTCTGATCAGACAACACACTTTGTTACAGAAGGAAATAAATCACAGAGACATGAGAAACTGATCTTCACAGCTCCTACTGCCAACTAGTCTGTTTGATTTAAATGAACTGTGTTGCATATATCACTGTTGAAATATTATTTTGATAAAAGGAGAACAAAAGTAGAAGGTTTAGACTGAAGTTTAAAACAAGACACTTGTGTAGGATGGTAGAAATCTAGAACACTATTTATTCGACCTTTTATTGATTTTTTTAATTGTATGAAACCTATAGAGCACCTTGTGCCGAGCACTACTGGGATTGACACTATCACTAGTTTCCAAGTTTCCAGTCTTCACTTGAGGCTCTTACAAACACCTTGCATGGAATCAATCTGTTTTCCCCCTGTGCCCCACCTCCAGCTGTCCACTGCACCTTTCTACTGGCTGGAGCTTATCTTCTCTGCTGCCAAGTTGCCATGCAGACTGAGTGCTTGTGCCTGGGATGTTCCACTGCACGCAAATCAATAAGGCTTGAGCTAGGGCTGAGATATATATCAATGTCCTAATTTAAACCATCTTACCTATATTCACCAGTGGATGGTGGCCATCCTCATGAAATAAAGATGATTTCTCTTCTTTGGTCTCTTGCAGTGATGGCTATCTTTGGATGAGGCAAGGCGGAGCCTGAAGCTTTTTTGTTTGCTGACTGAATGGGTACAGAAGTCAGATGCGGTGCAAGCTTCACCAAGCTCCCTAACAAACAAATATAGATCGTGATTCAGAAATGTGCTTAGGTATGTTCTCTGCTTTGAGTACCTGAGCAGTGCTCAGATGCTCAAAATGAACCTGCATGCTTAAGCCAGTGCTACTGAATCAGCAGCACGGCTGTTGCTGCAGCCAGAAGATGTGAGCTCTGGGCCTTTATCTGCTATTGATTTTTGAATGACTGTGTGCAAATCAGTCAATGTTTATCACTTTCTCTACTCTCTGAGACTCAGTTATTTGTGAACTTCCTTGACCTCCCCAGGTGAAAGTCTATGCAAGGACAAATCAAAATACAGTATCATCACGTAATTCAGTGAAAGGAAAATATTCCTTCTGCTTAGCTTTGCCTGATAAGGTCATTATATTTTTTCCTTTCCTTTTGAAACCAGACTTCCATTAATGTCAGTGAGATCTCAAAGTGCATTTTGCAATAATGCTTTTGAAATATCTTTTAGTAAAAAAAAATTAAGTTGCTGCTCTGCTAAAAGGATTGGGTTCAGCAGATGCTCCTCATGTTTGTAACGTCATGGTAAAACAGATGAACAAGAGTCCTCTTTCTTCTCAGCTAAAATACATGTGACATTGTGATATACATGAGCCTTTCTCCTCTGCTAATATACATGTGATACAGATGTCCATCTCAACTTGTTGCATGAGAATTTGGCCGCTGAGTTTCCACTAGCATGAGGAATTCCATGTATTTATTTGGCAGCACAGATTTTGATCTATAACAACACTGCTGAAGCATTTTGGGAGAAAAAAATGCATAAAAGCCATTATCTTTCGGTTTAAACTTGGACCACATTCTGTCTTACATTGAATGACAGACTTAATTGTATTTCACAGGAATACTGAGCCCAGTATGACAAAATGACCTTTGAGAAAGAACTGAATATAGACAAATGGCCAAAGATCACAACAAATATCTAATTTGTATTATCTGCTTTATTGAAAAGCAAATTTGCCTTTTGATTCTTCTCCTTTCTTTCTCTGTAGAATGATTTTTTCCACACATTTCCAGAAATATGGGATGTAATCCAAATGGCTATCTTTCTCACTCCTTATATATGAGTGGGTTCTTTCTGGGGACTAGCTTTTACATTATCTCATTCCTTGGGATTTGCGGGACAAAGAACGGCTATTGGGAGACATGGAAGTTGAAGCTGCCAAAAAGTAGGCATTGCAGGCTAACTGCCCAGCTACCCTGTTATGTATTATTACTTTCCTCTGCAGTATCTGTGGTTTTATTTATGCACTTTGCTTTTCTACTCTTTGACATATTGGGTCTGCCAGCTCCTTTTCCTAGAGTTTCTCCATTGCTCTATCACGCTGCCTTTGGCAATGAGAATACCCTCCTACAGCGAGCACCGCCTCCTCGAGCCTTCAGTTCCTTCTCTAAAACACATGAATATTGCAAGGCCAGTACCAGCTCCAGTGTACTGCTACCTAAAACTAAACAATCCCGCCTTCTTCTTTGGACACCTCCACCCTCAGGAAAATGGGATTTCTCTACCGCAATACCGGGCAGGTGCTTGCAGTTTGGTGGTTATCTTGGTCTGGTTAGAAGATGAGCTCCTTGAGGCACATGTTAACGTTAGGCTATTGTCTGTATCAGCCCAAGCACACCACTGGCACGTAGCTCCGAGTAATAAATGTAACACCAGCCCACAAAAATCAGGAAGTGTTATGCTATTAAAATCTTTCCAAGCTGCAGGTTTCAAAAGTAAAGTGCTTAAGGAATTGTGAGTCATATTGAAGGAAGAGGACTTTAACTTTAAAGGGTTATTAACATGTATGGAGAAAATATTTAAAAAATTAAAATAAGTCCATCCAGCTCCTCAAAGCTGAGTACAGATGGAATATATATTGCTTGCCCTGATTGACTCATTGGAACACTTTGGCTGCCTCAAGTTCTTTCTTTTTCCTTCCCACAAGTGTGTAAATAGCCAGATATTTGGACAAATAAAAACAGACCAATCCTCTTGCAGACTTCTGGATAAACTGAACATATCAGGACTGCACAAGAACTGTCTGGTTAGAGATGTTGTCACTTATATAAACCTCCTAAAAAAGATCTACCAAGTCACTGCTGAAGCCACCAAGAAGACTGAGGTAATTATTGCCACCTCCTGTTTTAAGCAAACTCTGTAGCACAGATAAAACCGCAAAAGCAATATGTCACTTGCAAAATGAAACCAAAATCTCAATAGATTTGGAAGCTTTTAATATCAGCTATTAACCAGTTATCAGAAGACCAAGGAGTTAAATGGGGAAAATAAACAGGTGGGAAATCCATAAAGATAATGAGCCAATGATAGCTAAAGAGGGATGTTTCCCAAAAGATTCAGAGGCTCCACTTAGTTCAAATGATAGACTCTTAATAACTTGGTTATTTGTCTATAACTACCTTTTGAAGTACAGAATGCTGAATCTAATTTTATTTGCATTGAAGTCAGTGAGAAATCATTCACTGATTTCCTGTACAAAACATTCTTCTGTGTCAAAAGAGACTACTACAAAATATCATTATTTCAGCATTTGAAAAACAGAGATATACACAATGTCACAAATTGTGAGAGGAAATGTCACAGTCAGTACTTACAACTTTGACTACGTTTCACCAAACTTTGGCAAAGAACAAGACCAACATGGGATATCTGAGATTAGCACCAAATGTGGCTTAGTTCATTTAAAAAGATCCAAATAAGACCATTGGTCTTTAGAAATAGTAGTTGCTTAGTATACCCAGGAGAGGTCTTAACAGGGGTCTGTATAGCCCAAAGAGTCTACATAGAAGTTGCCATAAACAACGCATGTGATATCTCAAAACTGTCTGTATAAGCACAAGAACACTGCACATTTTAAGAGACTGGGAAAGTTGAATATAGTGGTGTGTATCCCAGGAAAGATTCATCTGAAGCCTGTTCTTATTTCTGTTGGATTGAACAGTTAAATATATCAATAAGAAGTCATTCAAAGGTTCCAAATATCCTAAAGACCTTGTTCTTTCTTTTATAAGCATTTATAAGCAAATCTTCTGAAGCATGATTGTAGAAGGTAAAAAAAGTAAAGAACTCATGATGGCAAAAAAGAAATAAAATATCAGTCTGCTGCCATAAAAAAATGGATAAATGAATGCAAAATCCCACTAGCTCCATGAATGCCTTTCTATACTTTTTTTTACAGAGATCTGTGAAAAATAGCCCCAAACTGCAGCCATTAGAGACTTCGGTTTACTTGGCAGAGGAAGACAGTGTTACTTAAACACAGAACTATTTGTTGTTGTTGTTGTTGTTGTTGTTGCTGTTGTTCACCTGCACTTTTTGTTCCTGCAGCTAGGATGTTTGGAAGAGCTACCTGTTGTAAATGGCATTAATGAAAAAATCATTTGGAATCAGAAAGAGGTGAGAATGCACTACTTGTTTCTGTGTCCGAGATATTTTGTGTAGAAAAACAAATACTAAAATGCCCACTTGATCCTTACCAATTTTGTAAACATTCTCAAACGCAGTGCTAGGAATTGTTTACATAAGTTGTGCCAGCTGCTTAATGGTTAAAGACTTCACTTTTCTTCACATTGAAGCAGCAGGGAAGGAGACACATAGAGGAGGAACTTGCAATTAGGAGCAACACAATTGATCATCCAAAGACCATCTGGAAAATTTGCCTGCTGATGGACAAACTGCTGATGAAGTTTTCAAGATGTTTAACACTTAACACCCAACACTATGCTTAAAGAATTTATGGACGCAGGGGCAAACTATCTGGCACCAGTACTTTCTGTTTGGCCTTCTGCAGTACTTAAAACCATGAACCTACGTTTTCAGAATTGTTTCCTTGTTTGAGGTTAGCTAAATGCATTGATCAGCTATGTTTTGCATTAGAGAGATTTTCCTTAAGAAGCTAAAGTATCTCGTATTTACACTGACTATTTTTTATTGCTGCTTATGGGGTTGAATCCTCTTAAATCACATATTAATGATATTACTGAGGTTTGTGCTTCCTGACTTAAAATGGTATAGTTAAAAGCTCATCTTCAGAATTTTAATGAAAGCAGCTATTCGATGACTTATCAGGAAGTGGGAATATTTTTTCACATATATGATTTTTTCCCTTAAATGAGTCATCTCAGCTTAGCCCTCAGCATTAAGGTTTGATTCCACAAAGTACTTAAACACAAGTGTAACTTTAAACAGATGACTAGTGGTACTGTTTCAAAAATAACCCCATTGGTCATGCCCCTAAATTTAAAAATGCTGAAAGACCTTGTTGAATCAGCAGCTTCAGCAAAATTGGCAAACTTGCGTTGCTCAGAATCACATTTAGTTGCCCTTTTTTTTTTTTTAAAGCACAGGTCTTCAAAACGAGAAAATCAGTGGGAAAAATCCATGATTCAACTGACAGTAAACAGAGGACGTAATGCTAATAGCCAAATATATAGTACTGTGAAACTGTGCCTATTAGTAGATAATTACATGCAAAGATGGAAAAAGACTCAAGCCCCACCAGGCAAGTATTCCATTTCTAAACCTATTTTGTGCAAACATATACCAGCAGCCTTAATTACAGATTGAGTTACCAAACATATAGTAGTGCAATAAAACCCCAGCAATTGATCACAATAAAGCTAGAATTTTGTCAAAAGACAGTAAAATATTACTATACAAAAGAATATGTGTTCGCCCTTTCCATTAAGAAGAAGTTTGTGTTTTGACACAAACACTGCAGAAGAAGTTGCCAGGGATTCAAAGGAGGCAGGCTTCATGAAAACCTGCTGTAGGCAGAAAATGAAGAATCTCATTCATGTTCATGTCGATTAGGCCTTTATAGGGCAAATCCTGACTATGCTAAGGGTCAGTGAGTGGAGAAGCTGCTCCTGGCCTCCAGAGCCAGAATTCACCCCGGAAATCCACTGGGAGTCCTGCATGGAAGTATGCCCTTCCCACTT
>VFFE01007488.1:2186643-2230080 GCA_008921705.1 Burhinus oedicnemus
TCAAAACGAGAAAATCAGTGGGAAAAATCCATGATTCAACTGACAGTAAACAGAGGACGTAATGCTAATAGCCAAATATATAGTACTGTGAAACTGTGCCTATTAGTAGATAATTACATGCAAAGACGGAAAAAGACTCAAGCCCCACCAGGCAAGTATTCCATTTCTAAACCTATTTTGTGCAAACATATACCAGCAGCCTTAATTACAGATTGAGTTACCAAACATATAGTAGTGCAATAAAACCCCAGCAATTGATCACAATAAAGCTAGAATTTTGTCAAAAGACAGTAAAATATTACTATACAAAAGAATTTTCCAGTACAGTAACACTGAATAAAAAGGGAGTCATGAAGCCTTTAGGATATATATTTTATTTTTCCATTGAATTTGGCTCCTTTCAGAACATAAACAAAGGGTGCACAGTACTGCCTGGCTCGCCCTTACTTTTTCAGGAAAAAAGGTTTCTTTTGATTGCTTTCATGTGCAGTATATGTGTTCGCCCTTTCCATTAAGAAGAAGTTTGTGTTTTGACACAAACACTGCAGAAGAAGTTGCCAGGGATTCAAAGGAGGCAGGCTTCATGAAAACCTGCTGTAGGCAGAAAATGAAGAATCTCATTCATGTTCATGTCGATTAGGCCTTTATAGGGCAAATCCTGACTATGCTAAGGGTCAGTGAGTGGAGAAGCTGCTCCTGGCCTCCAGAGCCAGAATTCACCCCGGAAATCCACTGGGAGTCCTGCATGGAAGTATGCCCTTCCCACTTGTGGTGTTAAAATCTTGTCACATCTTTTTCAGTCATGGTGAAAATTACCTTTGATTGGGTCCCATGGGACCTGAAGGTGTTCAGCTTTGAGATATCTGCCCACTCTTTCCATCTGCAACCATGGGCACAAGGAACCCCAGTTTCTCTTTCTTCTTGAACAAATTGGAGCAAAACCTCCTTAGCCCTCCCTTGAAACCATCAGAAAATGACCCATATCAAGCTGTAAATTAGAGAGAAGTATTTCAAGATTGCTGGAAGGACTTAAGTGATCAAATCTTGCAAATGGCTGACAGGGACTTTGCATATAAATCAGTGGAGGTGGAATTGATCTCACCCCCTTCCCAACCGAACACATTTGCCCTCTGCTGATCTCTCCCTGTGACTACAGAAAGGGAGGACAGCCACTAAGCAAGGCTGACCATAGGTGAGATCAGTCTTTCTCTTGGACTTGTTTTGAATACTGACACTCAGATGCTCACACAGGACTTGGTATTAAAATGAGCATCTCCCAGTGGCCAGGCCAATTCCCCTCTGCTTTCTTGAAAAGGTAAGTCGTTTTGGGAAAACACAAGCAGAGTCCTTCCAAATAATTGTCCATATATAGCAGGCCTGCAGTGCTTTGGCAAGGCTGTTGAGGGAAAACAAGTTTGCCATGAACCTGATCTGAAGGCCACTGCTGCCAATGTGCTCAGCACACCATACCTTTCTGTGCCTTGCCCTCTTAGAGCTTTCGGTCTCTACGTCCTGCCATGACCATGAAAATCACTTTAGAATTGAAGAACAAATGCCAAAAATATACAATGCCATAAACTAAACCAAAACCACAATAAAAAAAAGTAGGCCCCAAACTAATAAGTTGCAAATACAGCTCTGTCTATGTGGGAGGGATGGATAATTGAGGGCCGAATGAGGATTTTAAACTCACACCGGATCCTTGTGGTGCTCTTTCTCTTTCAAGCAGCATGTCAGAAGTGTCATCCATCCAATGAAACACTAAATATTTAAAAACAACAACCCCACTCATCTGGTGACTGGGTTTGAAAGAACAAACATCAGTCCATTGTCTGGCTTCTGTCGTCATCTTGTACACACAGAAAGCCAAAGACTCCAAATAATTTTGTGGCCTCAGGCATCAATAATAAACAATATATATTTGATGCGTTGGCCTGATTTTTGTCCACTGAATCTGCCATTTTAAAGCTGTTTCCGTGCCTTTTTTTTTGTTGTTGTTATGTTCAAGTATTTATATGCCCTGTGATCTTTTTTTGTACCTTTCTCAAGTCTTCCAGTTTCATGTTTAGGATACTGTTACTGAGGAAGAGGTGACCAAAGTGCTTTTTTACACTAGAAGACCACTGTAGACATGATTCTTGCAGAAACTTGCAGTTCCAGTCTGTTGAACTCCTTGCCTGTTGGTACACTTTCTAATTAAATTATCAAATTTTGGGGGAAATGTCCTGAAAGCAGAGGAAAGGAAACATAATTATCCTTGCAGTGGAGACAAAGAATACTAACTGAATGTGGTTTCCAAAGTTTTCTGCCAGACTTCTGCTATGAAAATTATTGTCCAGAAGGGAGGCTGTAAACCTATTTTTGAAGACTAGTATGTTTCAAGAAAGACTATTGTACTTCAGATAATTGCTTTAACCTTTCTCATAAGATTTATAAGGTCCTCCAACACTTGTGGTATCAACATTTGTTTGTGACTTTTATTGCTCTCAAAGCAGTCACTGATTCAAATGACAGACCTACTGTTTGGTCTCTGCAAAGCAGTATTTTCAGAGGATTAAATGACCCCTTTTTTCTCTCCATTCCCCTGAGCTCCTCTACCCCGGGGCTTTGCTTTGCATCCCAGGCTCAACACAACCAATGAGTCAACTCTTTGCAGAAGCAAGAGTAATATACAGTCTAAGGAAGTGTTATACATAACGTAGTAATTTATTAAAGGAAAAAGCTTGTGACGAATGTACAGGAAATATTTCAGTACTGCTCCTTGATGAAGGAATGATAGGTATAAACTTCTCATCAATGATGATAAAAAAGCTGTAATGTACAACGCAAATTATTGAGTGTGATTTACCATTTCATTTTTAAGCAGTGTTTTATAATAGCGGTACTTTGCCAATAGCAACAGCATTTGCCCCAAAGGCAATGCCACAAGTCGAGGTATTTGCTTTCTTCTCAGATTACATAGGCAACACGTGAGGAGAGCTGGCCACGTAAAATGGTATAAGCTACAAAATCTAAAAAGCTTTGAAAGAAGTAGCTGAGCCAGTCCACTAAGAAACACTGCTAGGGCTAGACTGGGGAGTGAAACCTATAGCTAGAAACAGCCCTGGGAAGCAAACCGAAATCCTGGGGGGCAGAGGGGGGAGCTAACAGAGATGCCCCACAGCCTGGGTGAGGCTGCTGCTCTCCCAGCTGATGGATGAAGCCCCAGCATTTTCACCCAACTGGTTTGATCAGACCTACTCTGAATATGCCTTTTAATTCAGGATCCCCACGTGCCACAGGGAAGTGAACAAAGTTAGCACATGAACCCAGAAAAGGCCTTGGTCAAGAGACAGTCATTGCTCTGTAGAGCTTGGACAAGCCTGGACCAAGGGCCCAGGCAGATATGTGCAAAGACAGCTGCAGCAGTAGTTAAACGGTCATGTTTTAAGATATTCTTGCTCTCCTTCCTCCCCCTTCTCTGCTCCTTCCTGCAGACCCTCTGCCACAGATCGTCCCTCTGCAGGGGAGTACATGGAATTATTTTTGGAAGCTCCTCAGGTGCTCCAATGGACAGTTAGAGGTTGTTAGCAGCTGCAGGAGGGTTGTTTGGACTTTGAACGCAAAGATACCCTTAAATCCCCTTAATCTGAAAACACTTAAGCACGTTCTTCCCACTGAATTTAACAGAATTACTCTCATGCCTGAATTTAAAGCACTTCAGGATCAGAGCCTTTCTTAGTCTTGCATGAGTTGGCTGTGACAGAGTAAGGCTTTGAACTTCTTTCTTTTGAAATTGAGTTGGGCTGTCTTAACCACAAGACCACAGGTATTTTGTGAGACTGCTCATTAATGTTTGCAGCGTGTTTTAAGATCTGAAGATTTGAGAATGCTATAGAAGATACTACAACCGTAGCTTGCTTTCCAGCTTTCTAGAGAAACTGTTGAAAAAGCTAATGGGATCTTTGATTCTTGATCAGGTTGATTTTCTTGGCTGCAGTAACCAGTTGTGATACTGCTGCCAATTCTATTTAAAACATTTAAATACATAACAACTAGTGAAAAAAACAATAGTCAAACCTTCTGCTCAGATTTTAGGTATTATTTTTAAAGCTAAGAAAATATTCAAATAATCTGTTTATTTCCTATTACTCTTTTCCCCTTATAACTTCTATTTGCAAATAAAGCTCTAGCAGGTAGAGTAAATGCACCTTTCTTACATTTCAGAGTCTGCAGATAAATTTAGGCTATTAAGAAAGTGGCTGAATTAAAATACTTGCATGTCTAACATCCTTTGAAAAGAAGCAGCAAGAGGAAGACTGCAAAAGAGAGCAAGAAATTCTGTCTTCTTTTTAAGGCCATATAGCTTTTCAAAGAACTTCTTTCTGGCTCACCGCTACACTGCTGCATGTGCACAGAGGCCCAGATTCAGCCAGCCTGGCTTTAAATCCCTGGCTGTTTGTTTCCTGATGTCTGAAGACTTAAGTAAGAGGGGGAGGAGGAGTCAGAGTGACTTAGGCAGAACATAGGCTTCTTGAATCAGGGTCTTTAAGTACGATATAAAAAGGACTATCAGCATGCTCTGTGCAGGAATAGCTCTGGTTTTCCATCAGTAAGTTTGTATCTGTTAAACCTTATTTTGGGCAAGTTTCCAGACAAATGTGGGACAGAGTGTGCTGGCGCCATCTCTAATATATGAGAGATGGTCTTCCCTGCTTTGGCCCACATGTCCCCATTCAGCAGGAGGAGGAGGTTTCCACCATCTGCGTGTGGCTTCAGGGGTGGTGGGGACATCCCGTCTTCTCCAGCAGCCCTTCTCCTCTATACTGCCTGCCGTTGCAGCCTCACTCCCCACGCTTCCTCAGCCCAGAGCAGTGCGGTGCTGGAAGGGAGCTGAACAGTACCTCTGCCTCCTCCTCTGCCCTTGCAGCCAGGTCTGCTTCACCTACCGGGGGTACAGCACCGTGCCGCATCTGACCGTCTCTGCCCCTTCAGGCATCACGCAGGATTGGGTCTGAGTCTGCCTCTGTGTGCCTTTGATAAATGACTGCTGGACAAACATCCACAGCAGATGGGGCAGATGCCGCTTCTGCTAATTTTGCAAAGTGCTTTCCCTGCTCTACCAGCATAACCTTCTCTTTGCTAGTGTTAGCAGTTGTTTTCCATTTGGGAACATAATTCTTCTGTATCCGTTCAAATTGACTGATGGGGTGCATTCAGGACAAATCTTTCTTCTTGTGTGCCATTTGGGCCAGGAAACAAGGACCAGGTAAAATCATCTCCCTGTTTCAGTATACAAAAATGCTGCCATTTGACTTTAAGTTTCTCTTTAAGTATTGATGTTGGTAAGTTTTGTAATTTTACACAAATCATTTTTGTGCTCTGTTTACCTGAGAATCAGATAGTTTCATAGCCAGGTAAAGGGACGCAAGGTAGGCCAAAATAAATTTATAATCGAATTTCTATTAACTATAAAATATGTCTATAATAAATTTATGTTTTGCAAAACAGGTTTGTGATACTCTTCTAAAACATGCTACCTCAGCACAGGGTGCAGTAGAGGAAATGATTTCTGTGCAGTGATTTGAGACTCACTTAATAAAATCACCTAGTGGATTAAAATGTAAATATATGGCAATTTAGGTCCTATTTCTGCACTCTTGAAGGAAAAAAACCCAACTCAATATAGTTTAGATTTTGCTTTGAAAAAACTTCAGGAGAAGACCTTTCTTCTTACTGCTTAGCTCAGTTTAGCACAGTGTCATCAATGTACATATATACACACATATATTTATATGTAGACATATATATACACCTATAGCAGCAGCAGTGGCAACTTTCACCTAACTAGGAACTTTGTGTAGGTTGTTTCAAAGCTGAACGGAAGAAAATGGGGACAATCCAAGTATAGGATCCAACACAGCTCTATCCTCAGGAAATAAATAGTGCAGGAAACTTGTCATGGGAAAAAAAGTAAAATCTACAAGAAGTCTGATAGAGCCATTGATATATGTAGGTCTTCCTAACTTAACTTTGATTACTGATAAACCAGCCATAACCATAGCGCTCGTTATTCAATATGTGTTGTACTATGACCAACTGTAGATACACATAAAATTAAATTAATTTAGCAAAATCATTAGAACCACTTCACATCCATCTCTTTATCTAAATATTTATTTATTACTCCTTTGTACCTAGAAACATTTCAGGGCTTAGAAATCTTTCCATTAACTGAAGTTAGTGATTTATTTTTATTTCTATAGATACTTCAGTTATTTAGAAAAGAAAGAATATACTGGATAAAGAAAAACAGGGTATCTCTCACCAATGTGAGATTATTAACCTTTGAGTAATGAGGAGTTGGAAATACAGAGATTAAAAGATTTGATCCAGGTCACCAAGGGAATTGGCACAAATACTACGGCCAGAATTCGTACCTTTCTGATGTTTCCTTTTCTTGGCAACCAGTATTTCATTTAAGGCAAGGCTTTTTATATATAGTTGGTCCAATCTGAAATGACTATTTTTGTTTTGCTGAAAATTTAATTGCTTTATCAAAATCATTCTGAATTCATGACAGTATTACATGAAATGACAGTATACCTTGGTCAGTCGGTTCTCTCTAGGACACAGGGAAGGCGTGGCCAGGACATTGTTTTTCCAAAGGCAGTGCTCAAGCCAGGAGACCCTCAGGCTATGCTCCTTACCCCATTCAGCTGAAAAACACTCTCTCTGAATACATTGTATTCAAAAAAGGACTAGGTAGGCCTATTTCTCTCAACAGGCTACACCAAGATCTCCCACACTGTCATGTATAGAAGACATTCATCACTAACAATTCCAGTATCAAGGCGAGAAGTAGGATGTTGATTCTTATGCAACAACAGTTTCCCATTAGTAAGAATTTTTTTAATTACATGCTTATAGAACCAAACCCAGTTCTGAACCTGACTCACTGTGACTCAGTTACTTTACCTGTTGCAATTTCCAAATGAACTTCAAATACTCACTGACCTTACTGGGAAGCCCTAAATTCTAGTCAGGTAAAGTAAAATACTCTTGCTATTGTGCAAAAAGTCCTACTGACTTCTGTGGATCATGTGTGTGAGTAAGGTAATGCTTGGAAAATCATGCGTAAATCCAAATATTTTTGTAGTGACAGTAGTAGTGATGGACTCTGAAACATTCTGAGTGACAAAAGGTCAGGGAATGACTATTGCCTAATTTTACCTGGCCAGGTAGCCAAAAAGGCCAACGGCATCTTGGCCTGTATCAAGAATAGTGTGGCCAGCAGGAAGTAGGGAAGTGATGGTGCCCCTGTACTCAGCGCTGGTGAGGGCGCAGCTTGAGTGCTGTGTTCAGTTTTGGGTGCCACAGTATAGGAGGGACATTGAGGTGCTGGAGTGTGTCCAGAGAAGGGCAACAAAGCTGGTGAGGGGTCTGGAGAACGTGTTTTATGAGGAGTGGCTGAAGGAATTAGGATTGTTTAGTCTGGAGAAGAGAAGGCTGAGGGGAGACCTCATTGCTCTCTATAACTACCTGAAAGGAGGTTGTAGTGAGATGGGCGCTGATCCCAAGTAACTAGCGATAGGACAAGAGGAAACAGGTTCAAGTTGCACCAGGGGAGGTTTAGGGTGGACATTAGGAAAAAATTTTTCACGGAAAGAGTTATCCAACATTGGAAGAGGCTGCCCAGGGAGGTGGTTGAGTCACCATCCCTAGATGTGTTTAAAAGTCCTGTAGATGTGTTGCTTAGAGACATGGTTTAGTGGCGGACCTAGTAGGGTAGGGTCAATGGTTGGACTCGATGATCTTAAAGGTCTTTTCCAACCTAAACGATTCTATGGTTCTATAATGATCATCTGTGGATAGAGGCAAACTGGATTTTCTACCTGTATACAAGCTTTTGTTCACGATACTTTAAATTTGTCAATTTTCACAGGTTTCAGCTGTGAGTATTAAATAAATAAATCTATAAGCCTTTCACAAATAATGGGCTGAAATACAGTGAAATCTTCTTAGACAACACTTTGCCAAACAGGATAAACAACTATTCTACTCAAGGATACAAATTGCAATATGCTGACTCCTCTAAAAAATTTGAATCAGTAAAGAAAATAACTTTTTTCTGGCCCTGAACAGAAAACACACTTTTTAAGCTTGATATATGACTTTTGGCTAAACACTTGTTTATTCACCCCTCTAGAGATGAGTAACAGCGGTTATCTCTCTCTGGGAAAAAGGGGCTTAAGACTCAAACCTGCATCCCCGCAGGCAGAGACCTCTGCAGCTGTGCAGAGCTGCTGCTGCCTGTGCAGATCTGCAGTACGCGAAGGGACCTGCTGCATAGCTTTGGCAACTGGTAGCAAATCTGATAACGGGCAGACTGCAACGCAGTGGCCAGAGGGACACGATCAGCCATGTGTTGTAAAGGCATAACCTGGTCCAAATTCACTAAACTCTAAACTGTTCAATGAATTTTGTTGTGTTCACTCTGTACCCGCAGTTCTTTGTGCTAGATAACCATTGTCTGTCCCCCTGATGCCAGCTTAAAATTTGAATACAATCCTTGTTCTACGCTTCAGCTACCTTGTCAGAAATGTGATCATCTACCTACCACGCATGACTCAGATCCACGCTGGTGACCTGGGAACACACAGATTTGGTATTGAAAACTATGGCCTAAGAGGCAGGGTTAATCACACTGTTTAGATAAAATGGTAAATCCAGTGTTAAGCCAGACTAGAGCCAACATAGCTGCTGAAATGATGCTAAGCTTTTCCAATGATTCAAATCCTCTTTTTTTTTTTTTTTTTTTTAAAGGATAAGTTGTTCTTGGACTTTCTGTTATAAAGTATCACCTGCCCTCCTTCTGCTGACCAGCTGCCAGGATAGAAACCTGAAGATGACAAACACTGTGTAGCTTCTTCTGCCACCTTGACAGGGGTGCAGCTGTGGGTTTATGACTGTTTTGTAAATCTTTGCTGTGGGGTGATAGGAGAGTGCATGGTGCTGCATCCATGACTGTGGAATCATGATCCTGGTCCACACCGAGCTGTGTGTTGCCAGACTGCCCATGCAAACTAACCTGATGTCCCTTTGAAAACCTGGTCTGCAAGGGGAAATAAAAAGAAAGAAAACAAAGAAAATGAGGACTCAGCAAACAATGGGTCTGAATCTCCTTCTCAAATCAAATAACTTTTATTGCTGAAAAATTATAACAAATGAAAAAATGTGCACTTCTGGAGAGCTGGTAGCCTGGTCCTTGCCAGAGCAACGAACTCCACACAAGGCTGCAAGCAGGGAAAGGGAACTCACATCTTTTCTTAATACTGGCACAAAACTCATAAACTAACCCATAGAGCATCTGAAGACATGCAAAGGGGCAGTGTTATTTTTTGATTAGGCATTACTGTAAATCAGACAGAGTTGGGTTTTTTTTCCGTTTCTTTTGGCAATGAGTATTTTTGAACAAAAATACCTTATTCTACAACAGAACTTCTAATTGCATCATGCCGATTGACTACTAGTTAATCTCATCTCAAATAAAGACGAGATTGAGATGATGCAATCATGAGAAAAATCAGCTCAAAAGAATAGTTGCAATCTGGGCTTGGAAAGAGTAACACAGGTAAGCAACTCGGCTATGAATCCCTTTGAGAAACTGGAGACATACTGCCTTACCCTGTCAGCCCCATTTCATTTGTCCAGAGCAGGCTGTAAAGCAGCTGGTGTTGAGGGACATAATGTAATAAAAGACAGAGAGTCACGGTAATATGGTCTTGCTTAAAAAAAAAAAAAAAAATTGTCATTTGGCAAATTACAAGAAATACTATCAATGAATAATCAGATGAATAATGATTTATCAGATTGGCAGTCTGCTAGCAAGTGGCCAGATCTGCATGCCTTACTCAAAAAATATGGTGCTCATCTTCTCCAAACCAGACACAGGGACTGGCCCAAGACATGTGACAGAGAAGGATGACAGCAGATGAACACTTCAAACACCAACAGCGAGAGACATTTGCTTTCCTGCTTGCAACCTTGGGAAGCATCTGTGTAGTTAAGACAGAAGCACTGTTACATTAACCCTTGTGAAACCATTAGCGGGGCACATAGCAAGGCCTATCTGTTTACTCAGGCCTCTGCGAGGGGGAGAGCTGCTGTTTTGTTGCCCTTTAAGTGTGAATGATGCACGATTCAATGAGGAATCGAGAAACTGTTGGTTATTGCACCAATATTAAAGCTGTGGTGAATTGCATTTTAATCTTTCCAATAGGCAGAGAGGTTAACTGACAGGCTTAATATTTCACAAACTAAAAAGCAAATAAATAAATCCACTATAATGAATTGACCTTATAATCAAGAACTAAAAATACACCTTCAACCACCATATAACAAAAAGAATGAACAAATTACTAGTTTTTAGGTATACATGCAAAAAGGCTATTTTTTAAACTACTAATTCCCCGAACTAGAACTTGGGAAGCGCTGCTTCTGGACCCCGTGGCAGGGCAGCAGTGTGTATGAGAAGGCAGCTGTTTGTGCTGCGGGGGGAAAGCTGGGTGCTGCACAGCTGGGTGCTGCACAGCTGGGCGCTGCACAGCCACACACAGAACTGATAGCCCCTGTCCCAAAAAGCCTCCATTTCAAGTACACGGCTAGGGATAACAGATGGATAGAGATGGGAGCCGATGAAAACAGTGGGATACTGGACAGTCTGAAATCCCAGCTGCTTACCCGCTCTCTAATATTGCCAAGTTAAAATTTCACAGTCTTATTGTCACAGCAGAGTTCGCTCTGCTCTTCCTCACTGAGGAAGAGGAGCAGAGAGACCTTCGTGCATGTTACAAAAGGGCTTCGGGCTGGAGTTTGCTGCTGAACCAGGTCCCCTAAGCGATGCATAAAAATACCTGGTTTCTCCATGTCTCCTTGCTGCTTTGTTAATGGAAGAGTGGTTGCAGGCAGAGTTATGTGTTCAGTAGCGAGGAATGGTGCAGGTCTGTATGCTGGGCACACATTTTGGGACGTCAGCACTTAAACCTTCCAGTAGAGGCTGACACTCACCAGGGGTTTACATGGGATTCAGGAGGTGGCCAGGACACAAGCGACACATTTCCTTGGAGGAAAGCGAGCCTGAGGTACAGCTGATGGCTTAACGTAGCTCCCAAACAAGAGCAGCAGAACAGTAGTAATCTATCATGGCGAAATGGCTTCCACACCCAAGGACGCTTTTAAGCGCAGGATTGAGAAATAAAAACCCCAAATGCCAATATTGGGACCAGGGCGGTATCGCCACGGGGCCGTGACTCACACAGAGTTGCCACCGAAGCGGGGTGAAGAGCCCAGCCACCGCTCCACCCTGTGGGCAGGTGGCCACTCCTGGGGCAGGACACCTAGGAGAGCTAAAACTGCACCTTGCTTTACAGAAAAGGGAGATTTGTGTCACCACACGGTCCCAAAAGCGGTGGCTTTCAGACATGACACACTTGCAGTGCACTCTCAGCTACCCGCGCTGCTTCAGAGTGTCCTTTCAGCGCAGATTTATACCCAAAGAAGCGAAAGCTGGATGTAGCTTTATAGACAGCAACGACATTAAAGTGTGAGGTGATGTGGCAGGTAATTTCCTGGTTTCGGGGACTTTCGTACTTTACAGGCAGAGTCTGAAAGGCAACAAGCGTTTGAAAGAATTGTCCCCAGACGCCATCCTCTCCCCTGCTGCGTCCCGGGAGAAGCCGCAGGGACCCCAGGAAGTTTCTCCTCAGCACTTTTCCACACACAGGGCCGGGGCCGGGCGGGCGACAGCACCTGGGGGCGGAGCGGCGGCGGGGCAGGCCCGGCCGCGGCCGGCGGGCGGAGCCAGGCCGAGGAGGGGGCGGCCGGGAGCGGCGCTGCCGGGATGGGAGTCTGAGAGGGGAACGAGTCCGCGTCGGGGAGGAGCGCGGCTGCGGTCTGCCGCGGGTGCTGAGCCCGCCATGGAGCCGGTGACCAGGTGGAGCCCGAAGCAAGTGGTGGACTGGACTAAAGGTAAGAGGGCGCCGGCCCGCTTCGCGCCGCGGGAGTTTCCGGTGTCGGGCTCGGAGCCGGGCTCCCCGGCGGGGCGGCCGCGTGGCCGGCGGGGCGAGCGGGGCCGCCGGCGGGAGCCTTTGCCAGCGCCGCGCCGCGGCGGTGCCAGTCCCGACCCCGGCTCCGTGGCCGCGTCGCCGGTTGAGCCCCGGGACTCCCCCGGTGTGCGGCTTTACCGCTCCCTCCTGACTTGTCTCCTTACCTGTTAGTGCACTTGTGCGTACTTCGCCTTGTGGGTTTTAAGTTTGTTTTGTTTTGGTTTGTTTTTCGGGGCGTGGGGAAGGGCGGAGGTGAGCTCTGCCCCGTGGCTGGCTCGGGGTACGTGTATTTGCAGTGGGATCTCCCCAGGGCTCGCTCCCCTTCTTCTGTGGTCGTGCTGGCCAGTCTGCTTGCATGGAGATAGTGACTGTTCTCCTTCAGGCAGGTACGATAAGTTAACTTCCAGCTTTTCAAGCAAAAGCCTCTCACTGGTCGAAAAGACTTCAGTTTTGTAAGTTAAGCAAAAACTTTATAAACTGGCTCAAGTAAGCAACAACTCTTAACCGTGCTTAACGGTGACGGGATGAAAACGCTGGGCTGACGCTCGGAGGGTTGAATAGCAGCCTCTTCGTCCGTCTGTCCATCCGTCCGTCCGTCCATCCCTCCCACCTCTCATCTCTGGTGTGTGTGCGCGTTTCTTTCTCTCCCTCTCCCGTCTATCAAAACTTCCTACTCCGCTGCGAGGCTTCTTCACGACGTTGGCAGAGCTGCGGGGAGCCTCGGCGGGACTGATGTGCGACGGAGGCGTTTGGGAAGCCTGTCCCTGCGCCCAGCTCCGGGGAGCTCTGCCGTGGGGGGGAGAAGGTGGGGACGCGGCGGGCGCTGGGTCGTGGGCTGCACCCCCGGGATGCCCCGTTCCAGCCGTGGGGGATCTCTGCAAGTGTTGGGTGGCATCGGACTTTTTTCGAAGGCAGGTTGAACCTCAGTTTTGTCAACTCTCGTTGGACCCTGTGAGTGCTTTCTGAATGCCAGCTGGGATATTGCTGTCGCAGTTCCTACTCTACAGGAAATAAATCGAAAGGGAAATAGCTATGAATTAGGTGAGGGATTTATGATTTATGAAATGTACTTCTGTTTTCTTGTAGGACTACATTTTAGTGTGATTATCTTTTGTTACGTGAAGTGTTTTCACAGGCTTTGCTGGAGTTGAAGTTTGCTGTGAAGTTAGGAATGCTTTCAGAGGTGAAAGTTTCCCTGGATTAGAAGCGGCATTTACTTATAGCAGCCATTACTCCTCTGTCTCAGGACCATAATGCTGATTAGACTGCGTGCCTGTGGTCAGCACTTGGCAGTAGTTCGGATCCAGGCGGAGGCAGATTTGGAAAGCAGACTCGTGTTTTCATACAGCGAGGGCTGGATAGTGCCAGCCCTCCTGAGCTTGAACGTGTGTGTGTGGAGGGGCCGAGGCCAGTGCCAGTGCGGGACCTGCCTTTGTGAGAAGAGGATTCCATACAAACGTTCTGTGAAGTTATGCGTTAACATATAAATAACTTCCACAGAAAGAGCTCTTTTTTTATGATTGGTATTGGTTTGAACAGGAGTGCATTGTTCCAATGAAATAAGCCTTTTGCTTTGGCATGTGGAATATTTTTATAATGCTTTTCCCTCATTGTGTTTTTTCTCTTGGGCGCTGAAAGTTTGTTACCTTGCCAGATTAAAGAGTAAACCTGCTAATCATTTTAAAAGGCTTTATTATACTTAAGCAGGCTTGCCTTGCTTTCTTGCCTAATTTATTTTACTCGCAGGTTCCTTGAACAGGTAACTCTTTAGCTGGACCCTCAATTAGTGTTATGCAGAATAATTTGAGGGCTGCCTGTAGTCGGGAGGTGGATCTTCTGACTAATGCAAACACGTGTCCTTTGAAATGCAAAGAAATAAATTAAAGACTGCTGGCGACTTTTTGTTTCTGCTGTTGTTTTTCAGTTTCTAGGTAAGCTTTCGACCTCTGGTGCACAGCGTCATTTTATGTCACTCCCTGCACGACAAGACTCTAATAAAGAAATGAGATGTGGAAAACTTTTCTTTATGGTTATGCTTTCATCTCTGCACATTAAAATCGACACTTTAATAGCTACCTAACAACCTTACTAGCACAACGTTTCATACTTTATTTTTAATCTGAAATGGTTATTTACTGTGTAGTTCATTACCACTGGATTTTATGTTTGACCAAAGACGAATATTCTGTATTTTACCTTATGAATATTATATTTAATTTTTAAGGTTAGTTTTATAAAGCAAGTGATTGGAGGGGAGCTTATGCCGCTTGTTTTCTTACATGTGCCATCTAGGAAAGGTGATGCCGTGATCTTCACTGAACTGGTCAAGCTCTGGGAGAAAATATTTGGCTGGTAATATCTGCTGCCAGTAGTTAGTGCTGTGGTGCCATGGAGATGTAGTCTAGAAGAATGACATTAATAACTGGTGGGAGATGCCAGCTCCCAGTGGGGAGATCAGTTTTGCAGATAATGATCCATGCTTATCATACAACGATAAAAACATCTTGGAAAAATGTAGAGAGTAGCAGCAATAAGTGGTCTGCTTTACTCCATCTTAATATTCGATGTAAAACTGAGAATATTTGTCTAGGAACCTTTTTTTTTTTTCCTTCTCTTCCAACTCTTTTTACAGTCAAACACCTATAATTTTTTTTTTTCCCCCCCAAACCAAAAGAAGCATGGAAACTTCCCTTCATTCCATGAAACAAACCCCAAAAAGCAAAATCCAAAAGTAAGCTCTATGACCACTGCTGGACAGTTAGCTTACTTGCTCTTAGACAACTTGCCTTTTTTGTTTGTTTGATTGTTTGGGGGGGTTTTTTTGTTTGTTTTTTTTTGTTTTAACATGGCTTTTGAACTAACTTTTTACACAAGGTAACTCTTATCCTGAAGAGTTTTGTTCTGTGATTTTTTTGAGCTGTTCATTCCTAGGTAAATACTGTAAATAGCATTTATCTAGAATTTAAAATAGAACCTATCAAGAATTATTAAGCTGAACATAAATATTTTTAGATTTTTGTAGGCAGATTTTAAATAAAAAGTGCTCTGTTCATTGTACCAACAACAGCTGATAAAAACCACGGTTGCTTGTCTTCTCTTGCTAATTCAGACTAGAATGCTGCTATTTTTTGCAAACAAGGGTGTTTTTCTGGCAGAGAGTGCTGTACTGACAGTAGCAGGCTATGTAGCTTGTAGGAGTGGGACTAGTTAAACTAAAGGTGCTGAGAAAGAGTTGCGCTTTTACTCACTAGCAATTTTCTGTGTAGGTGAAGCATTTCTCAAGCTTTGACCAACGATGTGATAACTTTAGCTACTGCATCAGTGCTTGAAAGCTATATCTGATATAAGTGCCTCCCCGATTTCTGTCTGGAAGAAGTGATCGTGTAGTTATAGGTTTCTCTTACAGCATGACACAAATTCAAATAGTATTTAAGGGCCATATTCAGCCGTGAAAAGGTACTTCTTTGGCTAGGATGATGTGTTGGTTTGACTTGTGGCTGGGTTGACATGGAGTTTATGCTCTTTAAATGATTTAGCCTGCGCTGTTTTCCTGACTATAATGAGAAGATGGGGGTGTGTGTGTGTGTGTGTATATATATATATATATTTTATATATATATATGTATTTTTTTTTTTTAATTTATTTTGAGTTGATCCTTGTTGGGGTATAAACTAACCTCTGGATGGTGTTGCAGTTGACCCGCAGTCTTGCTCCTGTGCAGGCTAAGATGCTTACAGGCTCAAAGTCCTCAGCCATCTCTCATAGCACTCCCTCATGTGCCCACGAGACTGAATTCCCCTAGAAGTCCTCAAGAGGGATTCCTGAAGTTACCCAGATTATTGTGGGACGGGTACATGGCCATGGAAGTTGTAGCACATCTGCAGTACGCTGCTGGTATTTGGTTGATTGTAGGCTTGCAGTTTTCTGGGCTATCCTGGGTCCACAAACCAGCAAGAACCAGTTGAGTTCCATAGGGCTGTGCACATGGAGAAATATCCAGCACAAAAGTGACTTAATTTCACTGGTGTATCAACAATTTGAAGGAAACAGAGTGATCTGATGATGTGGAGAAACTTTCTCTGGTCTCAGAAGCCCCTGGGTACCGAAAACATTGCAGCTGAGGTCTCTCCTCAGAAGATGCAAGAGGGAGGAAAGCTGCATATGGGATAGAGCCTCCTGTGTGAGAAATGTCACTGTCTTATTAGAGAACATTGCTGTGCCTCCTCTTTGTTTGCTGTAGCCTGATCTGTCTCTTCCCCCTGCCCCCAGGCCTAGCATACTTATGTCAGTTGTGACTTCAAGGCAAATTTTACACGGTAAAGACGGTTTGACGCTCTTGTGGTTAGAAGCCTCTGTTTTTGTGAGGCTCCGTTACAATTTGGCCTTTGTCGCTGTAGCTCTAGGCTCAGCTAGCTGGGGATCAGGCATCTGCTTTGGTCTCTATTGCACTCCAGGTTCCTCAGTAGTTCATGGATATCACTTATTCCTGTGCCTGTTGTATCATGAAATACTCTGATTTCCATTCCTGGTAAAGCTTTTGGGCAACTATATTTATTTATAGGTATGCCTGGGAGAAGAGAGAGAAATATGCTCATTTATTAATAGTTAGCAATTAATCGTGAGGGCCTGGTATTCTTTTTTTAGAGCTATCTTGCTTATCCAGGGAGATTTCAACAAGGTCAGCTGTGTTAACTGTGTGTGCTGGGAGCTGCAAACCATAGCTGGATTTTAGAAACAATTATGTGTAGTGCATAGCACTGGAGTTATTTTTTTAACCTTCCTTTTCTTTTTAGGTACTCTCAAGCGAATGCTGTTATGTTCAAATTGTTTGGGAAAATCTACCACTAAGAAACTCCTGGTTATTTTTTAAGACAGAGTATTTTGCTTTCAGTGAAGAGTAGAGAGCTGCCCATAACTAGGGCTGCAGAAGAATCTCTTTCCTGTGTTTATTTGGTTACTTAAAAAATATTTGTATAGAATATTTGTTAAATAGATTAGAAAATGACATTGAATAACCACTGTTTACAGATCTCGGCTGAAATTCTGAATATAGCTGGCCCATAATGTTTTACTAGCAAAACGTGAATATACTAAATACATCTATTTATATTTATTTGTGGATTGAAACAAAGTAAAAAGTTGCACAATGAGTTTGTACTACTATAGTCTTAAAATTATTCATTCATTGTTGCTAAGATCAGTGAATGTCTATGAAAAATAAACCAAAGCTGGCCTCTCTTTTCACATGTTTAGATCATGTTTTCATGTTTTTTGCTGTGTTGTACTTTCTTGAGCTGCTTGTGGGTTCTGTGATTTGTGTTTTGGTTTTTTGGTTTTTTTTGTTTCCCCCTGATCTTTTGATGTTCACAGTCAGCTCTGTTTATTTGCCATTAAGTTGCTGTTCAGACTATTTAAACCAAACATCAGAAAGTCTAAAAGTTGAATGCTGTCAGCATACTGTCTGGAAAAACAACATTTTAAATGCTAAAATCACAACGAGCATTAGTGGAAAGTTGATTGTAATCTTTGTAGAGGAATGCAGTGAAACTGACAATTTTAGGTACACGTGGTATATTTGGGTGGTACCTGAACATAGGTAGTAGTGTTAAGAGTGAAGGTGCTTGGTCAGTATTAACCAACTAGAGATGTAAGGTGGTATACTTATTAAGACAAACTCCTAACTGCTCAGTAGAAGGTGCGGGGATTGGCCAGTGGGTCAGTTGCTTTTTTCTTTCTTTCTTTCTTTAAAGCTTTTCCTTTAGTGACAAGAAGTCGTTTGTATCTGTTGTTGGAGACTTCTGTAGGAAAAGCCTCATTTTTGATGAAATGTTGTGTGTGTGTCAGATTTTCATAACTCTTGTTATGTGTTCGTTCCTAACACTTCTGCCTGGGACCCCATGTTTTCAGCATGTAAATCCTCTTGGCCAAGGATCATGCTCTGTACGCTGTCTAGCACACTGCAGGAGCTAAGGGAAGTCAAAGTACAGGGCACTGGATAAAATACATGTTGAAATTTGTCATGATGTTTCATTTTCTTAAGTAAAAGACCCTGACAAAAGGCTGTTATCCAATGCATGCTACTAGATGAATTGCGGTTATGAGTGATGCATGCATACAGCCTGTCAGCAAGTGTTCAAAAATATGCGGGTTGCTTTGGGTGGTGTTTGTTCTTGCCTTTTGATTTCTTAAATCTAAACTTCTAGATTGCCTGGTTTAAGTCATGGTCTAACAGATGACCTCTTCCAGGCACGTTAAACAGATGATGACTAGTGACAGTTAGGGATTGCAGAAGAGGTGGTGAGACTGCTCAGTTTTCAGTTTGCTGCATTGTCTTAGGAGAAGATTTTCAGTTACAGGGAAGCTTCACACAGAAGGTTTGTTAATGAGTAGGTCCAAACAGTGCCTTTGTGAATCAAGTGGAAAAAGTTGATTACCATTGCATTTTTTCCATAAACATGGTGATATTGGTCTTAATTTGTGCTTTGCATTTCCCTAGTAATGTCGCATAGTCGGGTATCACCTCCCTAGAGGGATGGTGTTTCTGCAGTGTCTCCTTGCTCTGTCCTCCACATATCCCAAATATATGTCCTGTCAAAAGGAGGCGGTAGTGAGGTACTGATGTCTTCAAGGCTAACGTGGGGAGAGGAAAGGAAGAGTAGACAAGAGTTAATGAAGCTGAGCCTCTTAAGGTGCAGGAGCCGGCTGTCCCCATGTGCCAAAAGACGAGCTGGCAGGGAAGAAGACTGGCATGCCTGCACAGGGAGCTTTGGCTGGAACTCGTGGGGAAAAAAGAGAGTTTATGACCTTTGGAAGAAGGGGCGGGCAACTCAGGAGGACTACAAGGATGTCATGAGGTTTTGCAGGGAGAAAATTAGAAGGGCCAAAGCCCAACTAGAGCTTAATCTGGCTACTGCCATAAAAGACAATAAAAATGTTTCTATAAATACATTAGCAACAAAAGGAAGACTAAAGAGAATCTCTATCCTTTATTGGATGTGGGGGGCAATGGTGGCAAAGGATGAGGAAAAGGCTGAGGTACTTAAAGACTGAGGCAGAGAAGGCATTAATAGTAAGACCAGTTGTTCTCTGGGTACCCAGCCTGCTGAGCTGGAAGACAGGGATGGGGAGCAGCATGAAGTTTCCATAATGCAAGGGGAAATGGTTAGCGACCTGCTACACCACTTAGACATACATGTCTATGGGGCCAGATGGGATCTACCCAAGGGTACCGAGGGAGCTGGCGGACATGCTCACCAAGCCACTTTCTATCATTTACCAGCAGTGCTTGCTAACTGGGGAGGTCCTGGTTGACTGGAGGTTAGCAAATGTGACGTCCCTCTACAGGAAGGGCCGTAAGGAGGGTCTGGGGAAGTACAGGCCTGTCAGTCTGACCTCGGTGCCAGAGAAGGTTACGGAGCAGATCATCTTAAGTGCCATCATGTGGCATGTATAGGACAATCAGGTGATCAGACCCAGTCAGCCTGGGTTTCTGAAAGGCAGGTCCTGCTTGACTAACGTCTTCTGTGACAAGGTGGCTCGCTCAATGGATAATGGAAAGGCTGTGGATGTTGTCTACCTAGACTTTAGTAAAGCCTTTGATGCCGTTTCCCACAGCATTCTCCTAGAGGATCTGGCTGCTTATGGCTCGGATGGGCATACTCTTTGCTGGGTAAAAAACTGTCTGGATGGCCAGGCCTGAAGTGTTGTGCTGAATGGAGCTAAATCCAGTTGGTGGCTGGTCACAAGTGGTGCTTCCCAGGGATCAGTATTCGTGCTAGTTCTGTTTAATATCTTTATCAACGATGTGGACGAGGGGATTGAGTGCATCCTCAGTAAGTTTGCAGATGACACTGAGTTAGGTAGGAGTGTCAACCTGCTTGAGGGTAGGATGGCCCTACAGAGGGATCTGGACCGGCTGGATCAATTGGCTGAGGCCCATTTTATGAAGTTCAACAAGGTTGAGTGCTGGGTCCTGCACTTGGGTCACAACAACGCCATGCAGCACTACAGGCTTGGGGAAGAGTGGGTCACAACAACGCCATGCAGCACTACAGGCTTGGGGAAGAGTGGCTGGAAAGCTGTCTGGCAGAAAAGAACCTGGGGATAGTGGTCGACAGCCAGCTGAATATGAGCAGGCAATGTGCACAGGTGGCCAAGGCGGCAAATAGCATCCTGGCTTGTGTCAGGAATAGTGTGGCCAGCAGGACTAGGGAAGTGATCGTCCCCCTGTCCTCGGCACTGGTGAGGCTGCACCTCAAGTACTATGTTGAGTTTTGGGCCCCTCGCTACAAGAAGAGATGTTGAGGTGCTGGAGTGTGTCCTGAGAAGGGCAGTGAAGCTGGTGAAGGGTCTAGAGCAGAGATCTTATCACAGAATCACAGAGGTTGGAAGGGATCTCTGGAGATCGTCTAGTCCAACCCCCATGCCAGAGCAGGATCACCTAGAGGAGGTTGCACAGGACGGTGTCCAGGCGGGTTTTGGATGTCTCCAGAGTCAGAGACTCCACCACCTCTCTGGGCAGCCTGTTCCAGTGCTCTGCCACCCTCAAAGGAAGGAAGTTCCTCCTCATGTTTAGATGGAACTTCTTATGTTCAAGTTTGTGCCAGCTACCTCTTGTCCTATCACTGGGCACCTCTGCAAGAAGACTGGTGCCATCCTCCTGGCACCCTCCCTTTAAGTATTTATAAGCATTGAGGAGATCCCCTCTGAGCCTTCTCTTCTCCGGACTAAAAGGACCCAAGTCCCTCGGCCTTTCCTCATAAGAAAGATGTTCCAGTCCCCTAATCAACTTTGTAGGCTTCTGCTGTACCCTCTCCAGCAGTTCCCTGTCCTTCTTGAAACCAGGCAGCCCAGAACTGGATGCAGTACTCCAGGTGCGGCCTCACCAGGGCAGAGTAGAAGGGGAGGATAACCTCCCTCGACCTGCTTGCCACACCCCTCTTGATGCACCCCAGGATGCCATTGGCCTTCTTGGCCACAAGGGCACATTGCTGTCTCCTGGTCATCCTGTTGTCCACCAGGCTCCCAAGTCCCTTTTCCACCGAGCTGCTTTGCAGCAGGTCAACCCCTAACCTGTACTGGTGCATGGGGTTATTCCTCCCCAGGTGCAGTACCTTACACTTGCCCTTGTTGAACTTCATGAGGTTTCTCTCTGCCCAACTCTCCAGCCTGTCCAGGTCACGCTGAAGGGCAGCACAGCCTTCTGATGTGTCAGCCACCCCTCCCAGGTTTGTGTCATCAGCAAACTTGCTGATGGTGCACTCTATCCTTTCATCCAGGTCATTGATGAATATGTTGAACAGGACTGGACGCAGTACTGACCCCTGGGGAACACCACTTGTCACAGACCTCCAACTAGACTCTGTGCCACTAATCACAACCCTCTGAGCCCTATCTGCCAGCCAGTTTTCAATCCACCCCACTGTCCATTCATCCAACCCACACTTCCTAAGCTTGCCTGTGAGGATGCTGTGGGAGACAGTGTCAAAAGCCTTGCTGAAGTCAAGGTAGACAACATCCACTGTCCTCCTCTCACCTATTTGTCCAGTCGCACCATCGTAGAAGGCTATCAGATTAGTCAGACATGGCTTACGAGGAACATTTGAGGGAATTGAAGTTGTTTAGCCTGGAGAAAAGGAGGTTCAGGGGAGACCTTATCGCTCTCTCCAACTACTGAAAGGAGGTTGTAGTGAGGTGGGGGGGTCGGTCTCTTCTCCCAGGTAAGAAGTGATAGAGCAAGAGGAAATGGCTTCAAGTTCTGCCAGGGGAGGTTCAGATCAGGTATTGGGAGAAACTTCTCCGCTGGAAGAGTTGCCAAGCATTGGAACAGGCTGCCCAGGGAAGTGGTTGATTCACCATCCCTGGAGGTGTTTAGAATATATGTAGATGCGGTACTTAGGGATGTGGTTTAGGGATGGACTTGGCAGCATTAGCTTTATGGTTGGACTTGATGATCTTAAAGGTCTTCTCCAACCTAAACAATTCTATGATTTTCTATAGCAACTCTAATGTATTTATGGTAGTTCTTCAGGACCCAGCTTCTTGTGGTCTTGAGGATTGTTCACAGATTTTAACATGTTTGTCCACAGGGCTGCAGTAAGAGATAGGAAATTCAAATAAAAATGCTGTTTGACTGTGGATCTCCATCTGATGTTAGGCAGGGTATACAGTCCTTTTGTCATTTGGGCTCTCATTACCAGAGTGAGATGACTTTGGAGTCTGAGGCTATCATTCATATCCCTGGGCCATGCTTCCTTTGCACGAGGAAATTGCCTGCGGGTTTCCATATGCCTGCCCCCATCTTTTCAGAGTACAAGCAATAACATTTTACAGCTTGGAGGATCTGCAGGAGGTACACTGAATTAGCCTGATCTGCTTCACTGGCTTTAAACATTCATTACCTATTAAAGTAGATATTTATGATATTATGAAATGTAGCTAATTTTCATCAAATGTCACGTGTGCTGGAGAAAACCAAGCATCTGTGTTTGATTTGGTGAGATCAAATCACTGACCTCTGTAGCTTTGGTCTACAGACATGCATTCAGTATCTAGCCAAATTATGTTATAATATTGCATCAGTGCTGAGTTCATGTAGTTTCTTGTACATGCTTCTCTGATACCCTTTTACACGAAGACAGTTCTTTGTCACTGTAATGACAAAATCTCTTTAGTTTTTTGGGCTGTTTCTTATACTAGTAGTTAGGCATAGGTAAGTAAAGCGTCTGGTGTGCTGTTGCAATGAAAGCTCTATGGCATAAATGTGATCTTATCTTACTCCTTGATCAAAGGAAAGAACTCCATTTAAAACTTAATTGGTGCTCATCAAGGGCTAAGGCTTCTGCTGAAGCAAGTGTTGGTACATGCTTCTAGGCTAATGATCCTGATGTCTCTGTCTTGTATGTGGAAAATGAATGTTGCTTAGGTTGTCATCCTTTCATCATTAATATCTTTCCTTACTTTCCTTATCTTACAGAGTCTTGTATTACTGGAATGAAGTTTGCTGGGTGAACGCTTTATGAATGCAATATGCCCATTTTGTCATTAAATATAAGATGTCTTGTCTGATACAGGTGCTTTCCTAGCCAGACAGAAGGGAAGGGCTCAAAGTATTGCCTCTTTTAGATATATTACGAGTCTAATGGGCCAGTGAGGCAGACTGGTTAAGGGCTTGTGTTGGGTCTTCTCGCTTTTGTAGCTTGTTAAAAGACCCCTGTCTAATAAGAGAGGATTTCTGCTTTCTGTTGTGATATTACTGCTATTGTGATACTACTACCGTTCCAAAGATGCTTTGTTCTGAGCTGCAGGTCTTGGCGGTGTTTTTTTCCTCTTGCTGAACTAACATTGTGAGAGAGCTGTATCCTTGCTGCGATGGCCAAAAGGCAACCCTTTGGTGACAGATGGACATGTAAAGAGAAGGATGAAAATCTACCAGTCTGTTTCATTGCGACAGCAATATCATAACTTCAGTGCTTTAAAAATTTAATTTTGAGTTGGTTGCTATCCCGCTGCTGCAGGAGGCAGAACGCTGTATCTGAGCAGGTATCTTAGCACTGCACTGCTGAGAAGACTTGTGCTTGGCTATGGGGGTGGGCAGGGAAAAGGGAACAATAAAGGACGAAGACTTTTATTTTTTCTCCTCCTATGTAGGACTTCCTCTGAGGAAGGAGGGCTATAAGAACAAGTTCAGACATGCCTGAAGAATGTGGACTGAAAAACATGTGCAGGGACCAGGGGATGGAGCTGTGCCTGGAGAGTACTGTAGAGGAAAAGTGGGAATGTAGTGAAATGCATGCAGATTCCTCTTCTGACTTGAGTGGTGGGGTTTTTTCACTTTTCTTTCCCCCCTGAATAGTTCTAGTGGTGATGTGTATTCTCTGCTTCACTCCATCCTTCGCAAGGTGCAGGATTCTTGCTGTTTGTATTCTTTTAGCTTCACCAAACAGAATTTTAAAAGGATTATGGCAAAACATAAAACTTAGTTATTGTTGGCATTCCTAACAAAAACTGTAATGGAAACTTTGGAAGAAAGAGGATGCAAAAGATAAATATGCTGTAAATTCTGTGTGCTTGTATTTTCTTTTCTTTAAAATTTGTAGTATTCCATGTAGTATTTGGACTTAGGCTGTACTCACCAGAGGATGTAATATTATAGTTCTTGTGAAATATAATCCCTGTGTAAGCATAAAAGCATCATTGTTATTTCCTTGTATTTAAAAACAATCCTTCATCTTTTCTCTAACTATACTTACTTCACACTATTTCAGACAATAACACTAGATAAATAAAACCATATGTGATCAAAACAAAAACTTCAAAATCAAACCTGCCAATAACATTTTTATTTCTTGCTGGTTTTGATTGTATCTCACAATAACAAGTGTTAGACATCACTGCAAAAAAAATATCAAATTTAAGAACACGTTTTGCCCTCAGTTATGATTAGGATTTAATAGTAATCTTGGAGGAACATATAATATTGGCATTTGTCTGAGAATGAGATTAATTGCATATTCGGGAGGGTAGGTGTGCATTTGATGCAGCAGTGCCAAAGCTGGAGCATTAAAATAGACTGAGATGGATGCTGTGCTTCCATAGCAGGTACTTGCTGGCAGTGGGGGCTCTCAGTAGTGGGGGATCTATTCTTCCGGTTGCTCTCACGATGGTTTCATGCTTCTTAAATGTTTTGCTGCTTACTACTGTATGTGTACTAGACTGATGCTGGCTGGTAGGATTCTGTTGTCGTGGTAGTTGTGGTAGTTTTATTCCCATTTTAAAAGTATCAAGAGAAGATGACTGGAGTAGAACCTTGAAAAACAAAGTCTCTGGGGGCTGATGAAGTGTTTGTTCTTTTGGTGCTTTATGCAATTCTTATCTTGATTTAGCCTTAATGCATTGTTATTGCAGCATCCTTGGCGCTTCGCAGTCTTTATTTTATTCTTTCAGCACCCCTCTCAGTAGGAATTTGCTGTTATTTTCATTTTAAAGATAGGGAGTTAACATCATACAGAATTTGGGGTGTGCCTAACTTACATATTGCAGGTCCAACTAACCTGAAGTAGGTTATCTATGTAGTAGAAACAGCATTAGAAGGATTGTCTTGGCTATTTTCATCCCCTAATGCAGTTACATTGCTTATAAACTCCCAAAACATCTGTTTGGGCCACTTCACACCATTTATGGCTCTGCATTGTGGAACATATGGTGAAAGAAAGTGATTTGCCTCTGGTCATACGGTGGGTGGCATTCAAATCAGGATTAAGACATGAGTAATTTAGATGTCCATACTCCCATTATAGTCACTGGAGCCTAGAGAGTGGCTCAGCAGACTTTGTGCTCGGTGTCTGTTTTAAGGCAAGTTGAATCATGCTCTGGGCTCCATGGAGTACTGAGTAGGTCTCCATTGAGTATCCTGGGAGTCCAAGCATGTCAGTTTCCAGACAGATCCATCCCATGAAGTCTGCAGCAGAGGGAGAAAACTTGCAGGCCTTGGTTCAGTGTTGTAGTTACTGGATCCTCCTTTCTCCATCGGTCACCTGAGAACTGCCGGGGTGCAGGCAGTCATAACAACAAACGAGGGGGCATGGTCATTTAAAAATTATGTGTGTGTTTGCTTAAGAAAATAGAGCATGGCTGCATTTAGGGTTGTTGGAATACTACTAGTCACTAGACATCTGATGTACAAAAGAGTTGTTGAATGTAATCAGTGTGATCTGTATGTGGGAGAGCTGTAATTATATCTTGTGCTATTCAGCATCTGATGAAAAATTTGGTATATTTTAACACAGAGTGCTAAAATACTGCATGTGAGAGTAATAACAGATCCAAGTGTGATAATAACTGACCTGTTCTGTCCTTTCTGCTTTGCTTAGCTCCAGTGCAGTGTCTTTAATCATGGACTACCTTGTAAAGCTACGTAGAAAGATGAGAAGGACCACATGTTGTTGCATGAAAAGGCAGCATCTAACAATTGTAATTGAATCGGGATAGCTGATAGTTTTTAGATCTTTGTGGTATAATTGGAAACACTTGGAGCAGCCTTCGGGGGGCTGCTGTGGATTCTTTTTACAGCAGAAACTCTCCTCCTATCTTATGGTGCTAGCCATGATGGAAAACCAGTTGGAAAATTATGTTTTCCATTGATGTTGCTGGAACCAAACCTTTGGTGAAGTAGCTAGTCTTGAATGTTTTGGGAAGCTGTTTAATATTCTTAGACTGCATCACGGTGCCTAGGTTCCAAGCTAGTGAGCATCTTTGGTGTATAAAATTGTCTCTTGAAACAAGGCAATTGACAACTGAACAGTGGGATGTGGGCATAGTACCACTAGCAACACTGTATGTCAGCTTTTAGTATAGTAAGATTAGTACTGGCTTGTCAGGATGGTGTATTTGGAGAGGAATTCTGGCTCCCAGTAGAGTCAGTCCTGGGCTAGGCATACCTGGAGACTTGCTGAGCTGTCTTTCACAGAAGTACTCATTTGTTAAATTGTCAGCTTGTATGTATGCATACAGGTTTTGCTCAAATTAACATGGCTTGGTTGCTGCAGAATACTGAATGGACTGCGTGGTTTCTAACTCATATATAATTGAGCATAATGCATGTAATTTTATTGTCCAGTATCATCCTCAATTTTCCAAGGGTTGAGTGTAGAGATGATAGTCGGAAACTTAGTTGATTATCTCTTGTGGCTTTACTGAAAAATATTTTGTTCTTTAGTATTCCTCCCTGTCATTGTGTGTTCTCAAAAATCTGTTAACTTTTGAAAACTAGTTTTCTATTGAGATTTAAATGATTTTCTTTCTGCCTGCAGTATCCCCCTAGCAGCTTTGTTAGCCATACATGCGAGGGCCCTCCTTACAGATGCTTCTGGCGCCTAGGAATTGTGCGCTCCCTGGAAGCTGCACCACTAAAGTTGTATTCTGTAACAGATCTTTCAACAAAAAAAACTCCACAAACCAAACAAAACCCAATTTAGCTGAAATGCTGTAAGAAAGCAGCAAGTAGCTATCAATTGAATTGACTAACTTCCCTACAAATATCTGATGGTGCTTTGCTGTGCCTTAAAAGCATCAGGAAGACTTGTTTAGAGCTTCCACAGAGGGTCAGAAATATCTTGTCATCACCCTACTTAAGAGGGTGGAATATCTGCTCACACTCTTGCCTCTTCATAATCACAAAAAAATACTGTATAAGGATGTCAGATGGCGTGGCTGAGATAGATATAAGGCACTTTCCTGCCCTCCTCAACTCCACTTTACATCTAGGAGGAAGGTAGGGCTCCTGGTCAGGTTGGTGGTATTTTGGACTTGTATGATTAAGACAGAGCTCTCAGTCAGCTTTGCCACTGTTGATCTTAGATGCCTTTGGCTTTGTTACAGTTAGGGTGTTGCACTTGAACTCTGATGAGGTTTCTGCTATTTTAGGAAGTAGCATCATCACTGCAGAAGGCTGTAAGATGATGTGGAATAATGAAAATGTCAGGCAGCTAATTGTTTGAAGCAATTGCTTTAGATGTTTAAAGCAATTATAAAAATATGGGGAAGCTGGGAGATTTGGTGATGGACTGCTCAGTTCATAAATCTTGTTTTTTGACATAGTCTGTTCAAAGGAAGCTGAGATGCTTCAGTGATGTGCTTTAAAATGCCTGTTGTATTGGGTGCCTCAAGGCAGGTCTCTCCTGTCAGTGGGATGTTATCAGCCTGTTTTGCTGCTGTGAAGTTTTTTGTGTTGGGTTTTTTTGTTTTGTTTTGTTTTTTCTAGCTAGGTGTGCTAACCTTATCAGTGTTTTCTTCCCCCCTCTCTGCTGCTGCCTTTATTGCTTCAAATGTATGCCGGCTGCTTTACTTCTCAGAGATCTTGTCCTAACCTTGCTCTGCACGTTTTCCCTCACCCGTTGTCAGGAACCCAATGGCTACTTTACCTGAACACCTTTAAGCTTTCTAATCCTTTTCACATTACTGTGAAGCTCTCCTCAAAGCTGTCAGCTGTGATGGCATCAACCTTCCCAGCGCTTTGCAGATGAAGGGCGATGGGTAGTGCACTGAAATTGCCACCTGTCCAAAGGGGTGGGGTGTCATTCCTCATCTTATGTTCCTCTCTCTGTTTCAAGCTCCCTTTGGAGTCCCTTCCATGAGCCAGGACAAACAAGGAGCCTCAAGACCAGAGAACAAAAATCTCAGCCCCTGTCCAATGTGCTATATAAAATATTGCAAAAATAACTTTTAAGAAGCTAGAATTCTTGATGTAAATGTCGTGGGGGTTTTTAACATGAAATAATGTATGCATCCCAGTAATGAGAGTGCCTCCTAGGAGAATCCAGTAGTCGCTCCTGGGGATCTGTCCATGATGGGAAGAGGTATGCACTACCAGCATTTTTCTGTTAATGTCATTCAGCTTGCTATAACATATTAGTGTGATTAGCAGTGCTGATGGCTGGAGATTCTCATGTGCCTGTACTTAAGCCTCCCTGGTGACTGTGGAATTGTAAGGTGCTAGTCATAAATGTTTTGTAACAGTGTAGGAGGTTGTCATCTAAAAGGCTGGCTGGCTATCTGGCAGCTACATCAGCTGTTGCCTTACAGCAAACTGCTCCCTGACTAGCACATGGGTGTAACAGTAATCACAGCCTTCGCAAGGGTGCATACATGAAGGAGAGGCACATGTGAGTAATGGACCTTGCTGCAATCAGCCAAAACAGTTCCACATGGTGGTGCGAGAAGGCTGCCAAACCGAATTAAAGCCATCACCCCATTTCTCCTTGGGAGCCAAGAGGTAGGCAGTTTTGCAATGTTACCTCTTGTTTGCGCTGTGGGAACAGGCATCAGAGTGTTAATTACCAGAGTTCAAGAAAAGGAGCTCTTGTGACTAAGGAACTACTCCTTCAACCACAAAACCCTTGAAACTTTTAAATGGCAAGCTCTTAATTGCATGTTTGAGATGAAGGCCCTAGGGCCGGGGGGTGACTGTGCCGTATTAACCACATAAAGTCGTCAGGCACGCAGGCTTCATGTGCCAGAGATACAAACGTGTAGATTGTACTACTACTGCTTGTAGAAAACAGAAAGACTTTGGGCTTGATCTGTGGAAGAATAATATTTATTTTTAGGGTCAGCAATGGCCTTTTACTCTTGCTAGTTTCCCCATGGAAGAGGCCTAACCTATTAAAGTTGACAAGCTGTGGAGGCAGCCACCTGAGGAAGTATGCTTCAAAGGAGACAGTGCTTTTGTGTTGCCTGTAGTCAGTGTGTAATTACTGGGATTAATATTAATATTGCATGTGACTGAATTCTGTGCTCACACTTGCTTCCATTTTATTCCTTTGGGAGAGTATTTATCTGTGCTGTTGTGAAGAAGATGTTAGCAATAGTAAATGAGATGGGCAGAGGCTTGGTGATGGGATGTACAGACTGATGGAAGTCCAGCTCTGGATAAAGTGGGCTGAAGTTTTTACTGTTGTCTCTGAGTGGAATGGGTTGGTGTTTTTTTTAAGTTGGGTTGTCACTTTGCCAGGGAGTTTTGCTATGCAGTTGTCTGTAAAGGCTTCCCTTGCTGGAGGTTTGTTTCGGCACAGAGATGGGGAGTGCGGCTGGGTGGGGGGTCTGGCCTGTCCCCTCTGTCCCAAAGCTCCCCAGGCCCGGCCACTTTTCCCTCTAGGACGACGGTGTGAGCTGCTGCTGTCAGCTCCGGTCTGCAAGTAAATGCATGGTTTTGGTTTCTATAGCTTTCATTCCATCATCTTTAGTGTGTGTGCTTGTGAGGGGGAAACCATAGTGGAAGTTTAGTGTCTGCAGACCGAGAAGTTGATGACGGTTTTATACCTATTGGAATAAAAAACGTAGGAGGTAAAAGAAAAGTCTGTCCTATTTCACACGAGCGGGATGGGATGTCTAGAGAGAGTAACTTGGGGACTTCCTTTGTATGCCTGTAATGCTATTTTGTGGATTGCTTGCTTTTGAGATACTGCTACTTCTGTCAATTTGAAATAAACACTAAGATAGTAAAATAATGTAAAAAAATTGTGTGCTTACTGTAGTTGAAGCAGTGTGACTATTTAAAGGTCAGTTAAATGGTCTCTGTTGTGTGAATTTCTCAAATGGAAATTTTCAATAGTAAGTTTTCCTCATCTTTCCTCTTGTGGCTGTACTTCTCTTTATTCCTGGTATTTTCCTGTTATGTGGGCTTCTTTCCCAGGTGGTATTTTGTCACATTGGCCTGCCTTGGGTAGGAGCAGCCTCACCGTCTCCTGACTCCTGTTTTATAACAGTTTTCAGAGGATTGTGGACTTTTTTCCTCAGTAAAGAAGGTGCTTATAGAAGTGACAGAGTAGAAAATATTTTGATAAATTGCATTAGTCCTTGGGTGGGGAGCCCTCGTTCTTTTCCAGCTAATGGTAAGCAGAAGACAGGAGTGCTTGGTAGCCTCTGTGGTGATAGTTTGGAAATAAGTTGGTACTTCACAGCTTTCTGCTTACAGATCTCCATTACTTGTGGAGAGGGCACTGCTGGAGTTGGTGAATTTTATGGAAGTTTTGGTAGAGAGCACATGGGGATGGTGCCATCCTCTTGGTAGTAGTCTTGGTTTGGGGATGTGAAGCCGAGTCTGCATAAAGAGAGTATCTGTGTGAGACACACTTTCTTTGCTGCCTTTTCAAAAATTTCTAAACCCACTAATCCTTTAAATTAGGAAAGAAACCCTCTTTCCCCTCGCCCACCCCTTACCTTCCCCCACTGTTCCCCACCTTTAATAGGAGTTAATCATTAACTTGGTTGTGAATAAGGTCACTACAGTGCCTGTAAGTGAAGAACAAAGATGAACAAGGATCAAACAGGCGTCCATAAATCATGGTCTTAAAAGTCCATCGCCGCATAGTTAACAAATAGGAGTACTCTCAGGGGTTGAAGAGGATCAGCCTGGTTGCTTTTTCTCTCTCCCCTTACAAAGCAGCACACTGGAAGTATCACTTCTGAATTTACATTTTCAAATACATCCTTGGGCACGGTGAGCAATTTCTCATGATTTGGAAGTTTGAAAATTTGATCACTAGCTGGAGATTGCTACACAGTACTAACCATGCAGCAGATCAACTTGCAGGAGTCCAAGTTGTGGAAATAAGCTCTAGCTTGAGGAGAGTGTTTGATCTCTTTAGGTCGCTTGGAAATAAGGCTCAGTAATACTTGAGATAAAGTATGCATGCAGGAGAGAGGCTGCTCAGGCAGCTTTAAGTTGGTCAAAATAAACAAATAAATGTATATGAATAGAACTCATGATATTTCTGGATCAAACATAATATATTTTTATTAGGCAAACTGCTGCTTCTAAGTTTCCATGCCTTTCAGTTTCATGCAGTCTTTATACCCATCAGATAGCACTTTTACAAAAATGATGGAACCTTTAAAGATGGAAAAAGGGCCTGGGGGCAGAAGAAAAAAATTGTGATTTTTTTAAAAGGAATTTTGAAACCTTTTACATATTTTGAGTTAATGACTCTAGTAAGTCCATTCTGTGATTAAGCTGATTTTAACTCCTTTGAAAGATCAGGAGAAGAAAAGAGCATATCAAATTTCAGTTTTGCTCTGGAAAGTTATGCTGAAGACAAGATAAGCATTTGTTAAAGTAGTGGCTAGGCTTCTTCCAAATCTATGTCTCAAGGACCAACAAAGCTTGAGAATTTTACGGTGCTTATGAAATATAACTTGGTTCTTCTTTCTACTCCATTCTTCTCTTCAAGTATAATATAAGTCACGGAGCTACGTAAGGCACTCAGTTTCACATGAAACCTTTCATTTACTGCTTCTTATTATTTCTACTCTTTGGACTGATTTGCAAAAAACACTGAACTTTGTGATAGCTGGTAGTGGACAGCATAAAACTTCTGAGCACCAACAGGATGCTTGATTTTTTTTTTTAAATTTTTTTTTTTTAAAACTTAATGCTATTTGAAAGGTAAATAGAGGAGCAGTAAGTAGAAGAAAAATAAGAAATTAATGTCTAGGTAACATTAGAAATAGAAATTGAGAAGGGGAGCATATTGGATTTAAAAACAGCTGCAAAAATGATTGCACTCACTGTTTTTAGGACATTAGTAGCATCCTTTTGTGTCTAGTCTGTTTTTCACCTATTTTGGAGACTTCTGGATTGAGTTCATTCTTTGTGATTAACTACTGTGTTAAGAATGAGTGCCCTCTTCCCTCCCCTGCTCTTGCAGTTTGTCTTGCTTGTCTTCATAACCCAGGCTAGGGACATTACATTGAAGCATTTTGCCTGTATGATTTTATTGTTAATAGGTATCTCATGTTGTTAGTGTCCAACTAAATAGCCATATCCTTGTGATTATGTACTTGGGGTAGCTAAAGCAGGATCTGTATTCAGGAAACTGTGGTATGCTCTGAATCATCAACATAAGTGTAAAAGAAGTATCTGAGGGGTTTATTTATTTATTTTACGAAAAGAGCAACCAAGAAGAGTGAAAGAGCAACCAAGAAGAGTGAGGAAGAGCAACAGGATTTGCCGGGAAGCTGGAACCCAAACCTGTCACAGTGCTGGAAAAGTTAATAGGTGACATTTTGATCACTGCTGTGATACAGCAGCAGAGCTGTAAGTTATTTTTGGTGCTTAAAGTAATGTTACAGGTTCAGGATCAGGGCTTCATTGTAAAAGATTGCATGCGATCTCCCGCATACACACACGTACACACACGTATACACGTAGTGTGCTCCCCAAGGACTAAATTGTGTCAGACATTAAGAATGCAAACCGTTTATGGGATTTTCATCCCTTCGTGCATCTGTTTGGCAAGTACAGAACTCAAAGCCTTAAGGGGAGATTGTCCACTTAATACTTTCTTAGAAATAAGGCTGTTAAATGGTTAGTTTATCACTTTTACAAATGTTAACTATTTAACCTGATTTAAAATCCAATTCAGACAATCCTCCCCCTTGGTTACTGTACAGCTGTAGACATGGCTGATGAGAAGTTTGATGTAACTGAAATTGTGAGTATTTGGTATGAGGGAGAAATGTGGTCCTTGCAAAGTGGATCAGCCGCTGGGTTAACAGACATTTTCTCCACGGGTGACTTGTCAGTTTTTTAGGAGGTATCTGCCTGTTTTTGCCTCTTGTAAGGGTTGCCTATCTGTACCAGTTCCTGTCACTTCAGCTGTTGAATTTATGCTTAACTGATACAAACATGGGAATGGTGATATTTTTTTTTTTAAATTGATTGATTGATTTGTTTTATATGAAAGCCAACCCTAATGAAAAATTTAACACACAAATGAAAAGATATTTTGCTAAAACAAGCTTTGAAAGTAAGAACATTCTTTAAAAAAAGAAAAAAAGAATGGATAGTGGCATAGAAAAAAACCTCAGTATGAGGAAAAATTGACTATATATAAGAAATCAGTGATGCTATGTAGACAAAGAGAATTGTTAAATGCATGAGAATAATGAACTGAAGAAGCATTGCTTTGAAGTGTCAGTAGGCAAAAGATAACATAGGTAGAAATACAGGTGGCTGTATTTTACTGAGGTTAAATCTCTGTGAAGCAGAAACATTTCCTTGTTCAGATAACTTTGAATTTTTGATGCCCTGAAGTTTCATCTTGTGATGCTGCTGATGTAAACTCCGTGTTACTGTGAATGCATTAAGATTACAATTGAAAGATTTTATGAGGGGAATGGCTCATTAAATTGTCTAGGAGTGCTCCCATGTCTGGTGCTGTTGTGAAAATTGTTTTAAATTTGCTTGTGAATTACTTGAAAGTATTGTAATAACGAAGTTAGGCGAGCTAGAAAAGTACAGTGATAGGGAGCTGCCTCTTGTTAAGTTTAACTTTGTATGTCTGCTGCTTGGAAAACTGGAGCAAGGACAAGTGAGGGATGGGGTGAAGCCTACCAAAGGATATACGCCTTGGTAAGAAGTTAAATGTTGCTTCACTTTAAGCAATATTATACAAAATAACTGATGGTAATAACATCTGGGTCCCAGAAGACCAGTTTGCCCAGCAACCTGGGACACTGATGTGACACAGCCAGTTTTGAACATTTAGGCAGCAGATGCACTTGGAGTGTCTTGAATATTTTGTAGCTGGGGATATAGTGAGAGCAGTGTCATGCAGGAGGGACTTTATTGTTGTTATGTCAAGTACTAACAGTGCAGATACCTGCTCCATCTATGTCCCATCTTCTTCCCCCCCACCCCAGCTACCCCACAGATACTTAGAGGAGCAAATAGGATTGTCAGCTATGCCTTGCAGGACCATGTATTAACATGCTAGCTGTGCAACCCTCCATCCCACACCACACTGTATTCCTCACTGTCCTCTACGTTTTGTGGCATTCACCGCCGTCCAACATCCCATCAGTCATTAAAGTACCTTCTTATATTCATTAAGTCCATGGTGCCAAATACAGTCCTGCGACATCTCTCTGGTTCCTCCTATATGTCACCTACACAGTATATTTCTCAAAATCTGTGCCTTGCATGGTGTCATTTGCTGCCAGGCTGTGCACTAGTGTCTCGGGGGTGGTATATGTTGATCCACAACGCAGCGCTTGTCCAGCCTGCTATTTGCACCGTTTCTCTCGTGCACTCCCATGCCTCTCAGAAGATGCTCCAACACAGTGAGAGCACCCGTTGGGGCTCCTTATCACATGTAGTTTGGCTGTCACCACTTTCACTATGGATAGGATCAGGAAGGCTTTCTGGCAAGGGAGTAGTAGGATGGTGCAGGTGGGAAAGAAGGGGATCAGGGATGTTGGAGAGAGGAGTGGGATGGATGATGGGAAGAATGAGACTAGAGAGGTGGTCTTCAGCCATAAAACATGACTTACAGACTGTCCTAATTCCGTAATTTCCACAGCTTCCAGAGTTTTTGCCTCTGGGGACTTAAATGATTCCATATTCCTGCTATGGATTAAGCTACAGTATGTATTTCACTAGAACAATAAAATGAAATGAAATTGTTTTCATTAAAAAAAAATAAAAATCTGGATCCCGTAATCTTGTGGATGACTCCACGGCTAGCATTGAGACTATTTTAGGTTCAGTGCTGTTACACTTCCGTAAGCAAAATGGTAAGGTGTTTTAAAGGCTTGTTTTGAGTGAAAGTTTTCCTGTAAAAAGTATGTGTTAGAATAGTGGTATAAAAATGAAACCATCCAACAAATTCAGCATGGTTGGGTGAGTTGGAAAATTCTGGGAAATGTATTTCTCTGTGGTTGCATTGATTAGTGAAAACATCTGTATCTGTTACCAGCAGAAGTACGATTTCTTTCAGGCTTCTCTTTGGAGCTGTAATGGGTGTGAGGAAATAAGTGGGCTCCGCAGCCGGTTCAGTGCGGGGTGTCTCATGAGGTACAAGGCAGGTGTCTGACAGATGAGCTCTGCTGGGTGTAGTTGTGCCACTTTCTGCTGTTTATCCCCCATCCCCCGGCAACTTTCTGCCCTCATCCTGTGCAGTAATTCCACAGCAAAGATGGCAGACCTGCTTGTGTCCTCCTACATCTTTTCCCAATTTACAGCCCATTGTACTAGCTGAAGCTGCTGCTGATGTTGAGCTTATAAAGGTCCTTTTGCAGTGGTTGAGGCACAGGCATCCGTGCAGCTTGCCTACTCCTATCCAGATGTGGATGTCAAGTGGCTGGGACAAATCCATCTCTGGTGGTGCAGGGGAGCTTTACCTCAGTTTTGGATAAAAGTGAGTTGGCAGTAACCAACAATGCATCTCTTTGTGCCATCTGGGATCCAATGAAGCGAATGTTCTGAGGTCATGTTGTCCTCTTGCATGTGGCCTCTGTACTGAGAGAGTCAGGGTGTTGGACCGGCCTGAATATGAAATGGCAGTTGGTCTCCTGTCTCTGTTCTTGTTGCCACCTAGCTGCAGAAGAGACAAATGCTGTGGTATGCCCATGGGTGGTTTGTTTCTGAGGTTGTCATCCCATTTGGTCTGTACAGAAGAGGGCACGTGGTGAAATTAGGTTGATTCCCTACAAAGCCTAGCACTGTATGGAGAGAGGGACAAAGGTCTTGTCTGTAGATTCTTCTCAACTGCAGCTTTCAGTGGCCAGATACGATTCTGCTTTCATTCCTGCTAAACCTTACTGTGCGTAGGCAAAGCTGTTATTTGCATCATTGGAATGAGCAATTAGTTTTTCAGTGAGAGAGGAAAATAGACCTACCTTGACTACAAAAGTTGCAAATTCTTATTTGAGTATAATTTAAAAGGTATTGGCCAGCATGTCTTAAAGTATACTTAGTGTGAATAAAAAGCCTTAGTGGGGTGAGAAAAAAGAATACTGGAACCATCTGGTTTGCTCTACTTTTTACTTTTGATTTTACCACTTGCTTTTGTTTCCTGGTGGGGAAAGACTTAGTGGTTCTTTGAGCCCATGTGCAGCAACAATTTCTGAGTATCCAAGAGAAGTCAGATTTTCAAGCCCCGGGTGTAACAGAGCCCCCACATTTAAACTTTGGTGAAAGTTTCATTTTCAGAGTTTTGCCTCAGTATATGAGGATGATACTTTGTCACTAATAGCCTGTAGGACACATTAATTTATTCTGATGTATGTGGAACAGTTCTACACTCATTGCTTGAGTGGAATTAATGAAGCCACTCTATGCTGGTGTAATAAAGTAACTAACTTCTGTTGATGCCCTGTTTAAGCAACACCTTTTGATTAGTCACGGACAGCAGTAGCAAGCAACAAAAAAAGAAGATAATTTAGTTGTCTTTCTTGCCCCCCCTTAATGCATGCATGTGACTTTTAAGGTCACGTTGAGTGATTATTCTTTTACCATGCTCTGTATTTGCTGACACTGTCGGTCATGTCTTCACCAGCAAAATGATTTTGTTAGGTTGTGTCAAACACTAGGGTATGTTCACTGGATGGGACGATGTCAAGAGTTTGAATGAATTGGTTCAAGCAGAATCTTTTTCGTAACAATTAAATATGATTTTATTATGCTATTTCAGTAGTCTACTACAGTATACAGTGCCAAACTGTGGTTTAAAATAGTTTTTCTGGGGGTGATACATTGGTTGCTAGATGAAATGGTAAAAACTTCGAGTGAAAAAGAGTGACAAGATCTGGGTCACACTTGCTGGAAGTGCTTCTGTGTCAGTGGAGAGCCATTCTAAACCCATTTAATTACAGCTATTTTAAATGCAACCAACAGACAAATAGGCACACCTTTGCATGTATTAGTATATTGGGCAATGAGATAATTTTTTGTTTCAGTTTGAAGTTTATAGTAGTACTTAGGTGCTACTTGAGCAATAAATGTTGATTAAATGAAACTGCCTCAATACAGCTACAATGTATCACCATTTTATTTGGTTTGTGTTGCCTTGCTCATACTACAATATACCCAGGGGATGAATGCAAGTTTTGTCTTGCCCCAAATAGGATATTGTTTTCACTGTGAAGCCGGGGAGGATGTTGTCAGCAGCGTCCCTGAAGATATCTTGTGGTATTGGCTAGGAAGCCATTTGGGCTTGCCTGCCCAGGGCAGGTGTGTTCTCTATTTTAATGTGTTTTGCATGCATTTGCTGAATGTTGGCTTTCATTGCATGTTTTGTTGAAACTTAGAGTGCCAGGTCTAGAGAGAACATACGGATACGCTCTGCTTCCATCCCATTTATTTAGTTCGCCAAACAAAATCTGTTAAAGCATGGAAAGATTGCTTTCGCCAAGCGTAGCTGGTCAGTGAGTGATGTAGCTGATTCTTAAAAGAGAAAACCAAAGCATGAGTGTTGTATTGTGTGAAGCTACTTCATCACATTTAACTTAATCTTTAATGCAGAGAGAGGATGTATACCAAAGTCAGCAGGAAAAAATGATGTGCATCAGTAGTTGTCTTTTTTTTCATACTTCATCTTTCTCTGGTCAGTGGTCCTGTTCTTCTGGTAGCCGGGATTGGCAAAGAGTTACAGCTGTAATGCTGCCAGCAAGATACTGTGCTGCCAGGTGTTTCAGGTGTTGAATATGAGCCCTTGCCTGTGGTTCCTTTTCTTCCTTCTTGGAAACCTATTTTCCCAAGATGAGTATTTGGGACAGCACTACGGAGTCTGGCTGCCTGGGGCTGGGCGGTAAATCCTGAACAAGGGTGTCTCTCATGTCTTTCGTCTTTCTTCTGGGTGAGTCAAAATTTCAACCCTAGAAGCCAAATGATACTTAATGGCCTAATATTCAGAGTCAAGCACATTCTCTCAGGGAAGTGGGTGACATTAGCGAGTGTGATGGCAGTAAAGCCCCACTAGGTTGTGGCCTAGTATGTGCAGCAGGGGCCCACAGCTGTGCACAGATGTCCAGTCCAGCTCTGCTGGTGAAAAACATGTCTGCGTGTATATTCTGGCCCACCTGCCTTCAACTCGGTGGGAATGTAATAAAATAGGTTGTTTTTTTTTTCCTGGTATAGTCTACTTCATGTCTAGAGGGAATGGTCTGTAAAATTGAAAAAGGCTTTAATTTCTGTCTCTCTGTGGTTGTGGCATAGTGATCTGTTTTTCCGTGTAGTAAGGTATGGTTGGTCTATGTCTTCATGCTTGTATCTGTTTTATAAAGAGGTATTTTTTTCTGGTTAAACCTGTATTTCATTATGCTGTGTCCTGGTCGTTGGGGTTTTTTTTTGGTTTGTTTTTTGTTTTTAGAAATGTCACATGCCAGCACAACTCACTTTTTAATTTCTGTAGCATTACATTTTAATTTTACCTTTAGTTTGAAGCCTTAAAGCTATGTCATAGTAAGAAAGACCCTATGGAAAATAGTAGAAATAGGTTTCTCTTCCCCCACCCCAATTTTTTCATGAGTTCCCTGAAAAAGAGCTATTAAAAAGAAAGAAAACTCAACTTTGAGTTTTAACTGAAATGCCTTTGGAATTAAATGACATTAACTTTTCATTATTACAGAATTGCTTTTATCTCAGTTTATTGTATGCTACCATTCACTAAAATATATTTTTTCAGTCCTGATGCAAGTTCAGTCATTGTCAACTGAAGGTACAATTTTTAAATTAATTCACTCTTGCAGTTTCCCACATGCTGCTAGTATCTCAAGCTAGATTACAACCCACAAGAGCAGCTGTGTGATTCACTGTGATCTGTTTCCTACTTGGGTCTATTTTTGCTGTGTGGTGGGGTTTTTGTTTTGTTTGGTTGGTTTGGGGTTTTTTGTTTGTTTTTGTTTGTTTGTTTTTTCTTTTTTTACCAGTTTGTAAAAGCTTTGGTTATATCTTTGGCTTAAATTTATATCACAATTCAGTATTAGTCTTTAGCCTTTTCCTCTACCCCCCACCCCTTCTCTTTTTCTCTATGTAGAGTTTTTGCATTTTGGGGAAAATCTTGTGTCACTATTACAGTAGATACTAACACCAATGGTAGCTTTCACTAGCGAGGAGATAATAGTTTTCTTAAGTCCTAGGATAAAAGTAATTAAAAGGAAGCTGCCAGCTACATTTTGGTATGGTGTATGGCACACCTCTGGAAGTCCTGTGCGCTATGCCATCTAGCTCAGTGTCCCATCCTGAATGTTTGCCAAAAAGAAATACATTAAGGAGGATTGTAGGAAATATGACATACTGAGTGTTTCCTTCTGTAGGCTTCCTCAAACCTTCAACCATTTCTGTTTGGGTCTTTCACAGTCAGACATGACTTCTGTGGCATTTTCTTTCATGAACCTGTTCACCTTCCCCTGAACCCATATGGATGTTGATCATTCATTGCATTGTGTGAAGAATCACTCTTTTATTACTTGTTTGGACCTGTTACATGCTAGCTTCATTGGCTCTCCCTAATTCCTGTATTGGAAGAGACAGTGTAAAATCAGTGCTTTTTCTGGTTTGCGTGGTTTTTTGTTGGTGTGTTTTTTTTGTGTGTGTGTGCGCCACTTCTGGCTTTATAGGCCTTTATCGTGTCCTTCTCCTCCCTACAATCTTTTCTTCTGTAAAGACTGTGCTCTTACTTACCCAATATCTGCTTAGTTTCCTGAAAATATTTTGTGAGGGAAATTTGAGTGGTGTTCTCTGGCTTTTGTAGAGAGAGGTCTTGCTTTGCAAACATGCTGGAGTTCTTGGAAGGGTTCAGCAAGTGTGTGGACAAAAGCTATTTTGACCCTCTCTCACACTTCATGGTTTACTCTGTGAAGTGTTGAAGCTTTTTGTTGTCCTCAAATTTACAGTCTGGATCATGATAATGAGGACTGCTGGAACAATTTCAATCAATGGCTTTGTAGGGAGGACTGGTAAAAAGTATAGCACAGCGGAAGGCCCGTCAATCTGAGATAGCATCTATATGGAGCGACTAAAGGTTAAAGGCAGTCTCCATAGCCCTTCTAGTCAGGATGCTTTACAACCCAAATCTACCCACCGGTTCTTTTATTACAAAGCAAAGCTTTCAGTTTGGCATTCAAAAGAAGCTAAGGGATATATGGATAGATTTGAATGGAATGAATGGATTTATTTTGAGGCAGTATGAACGCATGTGTATGTAGTCTGTTTTTCCAGGCTAAATACATTATTTGGAAATGCTGAAAATAGGAACATGTTGCAAAAGGCTTTCTGTGCAACTGTCAGTCAGAGGGGATTACAGAGGGGACAGTAAAGCACTCATTATCAAAGTTAAAGGCTTTGCCCTTTCCCTCTGTCCTGCTGTGACCTTCATGAGAGAGCTGCCCTTGCATCCCTGCTGGCAGGCAGAGGCCAGCAATTTGTCTGGTTCCATCCCTGTATGAAGAAGGGGACAGACAAGAAAATTCTGTACTGGTCGGGGTGTTCTGGGCAATGCCTATCCTCAGCAAGGCTAGACTTAATGCCTGGAGAGGCAACAGGCTGTGCCTGCTTGGTTAAGATGCATATGATTAAACAGAAATGTGGAAGAGTTGCTTACAGTGGACTAGATGAGGAGAACTAATTTTATAAACCAGCTGGTTTATGCAGGAGACGTTTTGTGATGCTGATAATAAGCAGCTCTTGCTCTTCAGTTCTGTTTTTGGTTGGTTGGGTGGTTTTTTTTAGTCATTGATACTTCACATCGTGGCAGTGTTAAGAGTGACTTTCTTAGGTGGGAAGGTCAGATTCTTAGAACATTTGAATGTGTGTTTCTTAAGGTGATAAGGCAAAAAAGACTTCAGCGGCCACACCTAGCCAGCTATCCAAGATCCAAGGGAGCCCCTTGGTGGGCTGAGGATTGTAGTTGAACCTTGGTGCTACCCTGAGACACCAGGTGCTGCGAGTTTGTTAGAGTCACCCAACAGAGAAGAGATGAGTACATGTTCATAATAATAAGGCTGTATTTCCTTGAGACAGTGAGCAATGATCCCCATGGTGGTGCTATGGCAAGGAGAAGGTCTTGTACTTACGAGTTCTTCTTCTGTTCAAGTGGCTTGTGCTCCTCCCGCTTCCTCATGTCAGCTTTGGCATTTTATGAGCTATCCTGAGAATCTGTTCAAGTTCCTGAACTAACAGAAAATGATTCCTGTCATCTTCCAGTTCCCTCTTCCCGTTCCTTAGTTCCTTGCCCTGTCTATCTCCCCTTCCCCTCCCTTGTGATTACCCCCTCCCCCCCCATGTTGCAGTGTGTATACTCTGTGATCCCACAAGAGAGAGAATGAGGAAGGGTGGGATGGTGAGAGGAAAGAAGAGGTGGTGAGTCAGCTGGTTTTAGACCTGTGGCCGTAATAAATTAGTGAACTGTTTTTATTGCTTTATGGTAGGTAAATTATTTGGTAATTTTCAGTACAGAAGTTGAGCAAAAAGCATGAAACTACTTAACGACTCTACTTATAAAACACTAGTACTTTGGGAGTCAGATAAGTCATTGCTGAATGGCTAGCGTATCAACAGTAGACATGTTAATTCTCTCTGAATAGTAAACTGATAGTTATGGCTTAGACCCAAGCCTTCCCTTTAGCCCCCTCAAAGCTGTTTTTTTCCCCTCAATTCTTATTCAAAATAACTTTCTTAATCTTGGAAACAGGCCGAGATTGGTATCAGTGCAAATCTATAAGTGTAAGCCCTGTCCTAATGTTTTTGCATGAATGCAAGGTGTTGAATGTCTTCTGGGGTGCTTTGCGTGGTGGTGGAAGGTTATTTTAGACAGAAAAGTCTAGACAGTTCTTAGGATCTATTGCACATCTCTACACCTGCCAAAATCTGGGAGGGAGTTTTGTTTAAGTTACACTGCAGTTCCTCAGAAGGGTTTTCATGATATGAGTAACACTAACTAGACTTGCCGCTTTCCCTCCCTCCCTCCCCCAAAAGTCACTGCTGCTGTCATTGTAAAACTTGAGTAACATTCTGCAATTGCTATTTGTATTTCTATCTTCTGTCATTCTCTAACAATTATATAAGTAGGAAGGATGTTATCTTTCATGCATGGTTTTGATATATGTGCAAGGAATAATGTAAGAATTTCTCACATGCAGTTGAGACAAATGCTTTTTAAACACGCTTTGAGCATAAAATGAATACACTAGAGTTCAGAAGGGCTCTTCAGTGGGTAAAGGAGATAAATATAGATATCTTTTCCAATGTCAGAGTCTTAATTCTATTTTTTTTGAAATAGAGAAAACTACTTGCTTGCTTGATCCTGTTAAAATTGCACTGTTGAAAATGACGTATCATGTAAGAAAGCATATTTTTGAGTAATGTAGACTGCTTTTTATAGTTTTTAATTCATCTAAGTTTCTCAAAAAGGTCCAGATTTTGGTAATGGGCAATACCAAGTCTACGTGAGGCTCTAAAATTCACAGAGAAAATACATGTAAAGAACTGGAATGTTCAGAAGAAGGAAAAAATGAGCAGTTCATTTAGATGACCAGTGGTGTTTGCATGCTGACTCTTTAAAATTTACTTAAATATTATTTAGTTTATTTTATTGAACTGATTTATGAGTCCTTTTTTCCTTCCTTCTCCTTTCCCTCTTGGAGAAATAGAATTTTTTTTGTTTGCATATGATGTTTAAACATTTCATTCATACAATGGAAAATTAAACAATAGGCTATAAATACGGTTGTAATCTCCATTAAAATGTTGAAGATTTTTCCATATGTTTCTTAGGAAAAATAATAACAACACTAATATTAGTAAGTTCATCTTAAACCATTAGCGAATGCTTGCCATGAGCGTGTGGGTCTGTCTTAACTTCCTGCTTTGCATAGTTTTGGTCCTGTAATCTCAAATACATCTCTAGCTGAGCAGCTGTGCCTCTTTGTTGACGGTTTTCAATTAAAGTTTGTGTGATTCTGTAGTATTTTATTTTATAAAATATAGTCTAATGGTGTGGTTGTAGAAGTATTGGTTTTAAGGACTCATTAAAAAAATATTTCAGAGAAAGCTGTTCAAGTTGTAAAAGACCT
>VFFE01007488.1:2230100-2240287 GCA_008921705.1 Burhinus oedicnemus
TTTTTTTTTTTTTTTTTTTTTTTTTTTTTTTTTTTGGTCAGTTGTTATTTTTTGTTCTTGTTGCTTTGGTTGACCTTCAGGGTTTTGGGTTACCTTGATAGCTGAGTCTACGCATGCCCCCTGATAGCTTTGCCTGTGCAGACACCAAAAGGACATCCTTACCTGCTTAGTTAGTTTGATCCACTGACTTAGGTGATCCACAAAACCTGCGTGTTCCATTTCTGTGTCCCTGTGGTACAATTTCAATCTCACGGCAAGTTTCTTTCATAATTTGGCGCCACATATTGTATGAACTTGCCATTTGTGCCTTTCGCAGGGATCGTGTGGTGTGTGTGAGTGGGTTTTTTTTTGGTTTTGGTTTTGTTTTTTTTAATTGGGGGGAAAGGTAAGAAAAGCCAGAAATCTCTAATCATATCCCCTTCTCTTTCTCTTTTGTGTTTTGGTAGGCCTGGATGATTGCCTGCAGCAGTATGTCCATAAATTTGAACGGGAAAAGATAAATGGTGAACAGCTGTTACAGATTTCTCACCAGGACCTTGAAGACTTGGGTATCTCACGGATCGGACACCAGGAACTGGTTCTAGAGGCTGTGGATCTCCTGTGTGCACTGGTTAGTTAAGTGGTGAACAGATACGCAAAGAATTTCTTGAAGTGCTCTTTAGGGTGAATAACTAAGGCGAGTCTGATAAAAACAGAAGACCTGTGTCTCTTGCTTTCTGTTATGCATCATGGTAAAAGAAAACAGTAAGAATTTGTTTAATTTTTGCAAGCTTTCTGTTAATAGCTCTTTAACTTTTTCCTCATAAAAGGCAATGATAATTCATTTGGTTGCCCTTCTAAAGAAAGTTGTCTGAGTAGCATTGTTAGATCTTGTGGCTCCTGTTAGTGAACAGAGTGATTAAAATTGCTATTGAGGAGAGTGAATTTGTCATAGAAGACAGAAGACATACTGTTGAAATGACAGCTACTAATGGTTCCTCGCATCAGCTGAAATGGGTTTAGGGCAATTCAGTAGTCTACGTATAAAGTGAAGAAAATGTTCTTGAAATGAGGGATGTTTTGCTAACTCAGTTACAGTCAAGTTCAACTCTCATTGGATTCAGAACTTAAGCTGTTCCTCTGTCTTACTCCTGATATATGACTGCGCAGATACTTTTAAAACAAACACACACTGAAAAGAATAAATATATTTCGGGTTGTTTTGCTAGTGCGGGCTTTATTTCAAAGCCATAGTTTGGACACAGTCTTGACGATGTGTTTGATGTAACACAGCGAATGAGTGCCAGAGGTATATATGATTACATCAGGGAGAAGGGTGGAAAAGGCTGCCTGATGATTCCTCGGCCAGCACTGACCGGCTTTCCCTTCATTAGGCAAGACTTGCAGCACTGAGCATACTCTTCTTAAAATGGAGAGTCTTTATTGCCTGTGTGATACATGCTTTATTTGCTGCAGAGAGGTGCTACAGGGATCATTTGTACTCCGTAACCAGGAACAATTGGATGGCCTGTACTGAAAGAAGTGTATTTAATGAAATCACTTCGTACAATCTGAAATGTTTCCCAGAGAGTTGCTCTTATATTTGAAAAACATTTTATTTCTTCTTCAGTATTTGATCTATCAACATTTTTTAACATTTAACTTGAAAATCTAATAGAAGAACATAGTTAGTCTGAAATGCAGTTCACGTTGTGGGAAGGGATAATCAGCTGGGCAAGTGAAGCAGTCTGGCGAGTTAGTAAATGTACTGCGTACTGTATACAGTCCTGACTGAAGTGATGGATGTGGCAGCCCCCAAAGGCACTTTTTTCTTCTTACTTTTTAAAATATTAGAATAAAATGAACAAAGCTGGATGACTGCCAGAACCTAAAGCTGTGTTTTATCTCCTACAATTTCCTTCTAATTTCCTTTGTAGACAAAAGTTTTGACCTCAGACTCATTTCTGGAAATCCTTTGTGAAATGCAGCTCAAGTTAATGCATTAGACAGAGTTCACATACTGCAGCTGAAATGTCCTTGTTCCCTTTTAAAAGGTGGAGGAAGAATTCCTGGGGTTTAGGTATGCCCTTTGTCACCTTCTTGATGCCCCTTGCCTTGAGTTTTTGGGATTGTTATATAAAATCACCATTGATTTTGTTCCCGAGGGGATGGTGTGGTTTATGTTCTAGTGACAGCCAATTTTTTAATTTGGCTGTCTCTTCTTTTTGTGTGAGAGAATGAAGGTTTCCCTATTCCACTTAGTTCTTTGAACGTGGGTCTGTGTATTGGTATCATCTATTGATGTTTTTTTGTGTGTGTATATATATGGTGACATTTCCCTAACTTTTGGGGCCTTGAATTAAAAAGCAAAGGCACTATTTTTGTGGGCTTTTTCTCTCTCGCCTTTTTTTTTTTTTTTTTTTCTTTTCCTCTCTCCACTAAGGATTGGCTGGGCCAGCCTGAGGTCAGGCTTTGAAAGCTGTTGTTCTTGGTGCTGGGTTGGGGGCAGGGAAGGGCTGAGAAGGGGTTTTGGTGGTTCCCCAGTCCTGGACTTCTCAAGAAGGATTTTTGGTTTTGTGTAGTTTTGCCTTGGCAGTTTTCTAAGAAACACTTGTGGCTCTAAAGGCAGTGAAGCATCTGTCTTTGGAGCATCTTTCTCCTGCAGTAACTATTTTCAAGCGTTGACCATACAGACCTTTTTTTCCAGCCTCAGCAGAGCAGTTGTAAAAATACAGTGTGAAGTTAATCCTTTCCTTGAGAAAGGACACCAAATAAAACTTTTTTTTTTTTTTTGAGATTTTATAGTGATAGAGCTGTCTTTGACAGCTATGCTGCCAAGCTGAAAATATGTCTACAATTTATGGTGTTTGCTGCTGTGGTAAGCGAACTCTAGAACCAGTATAGATGAAAGAGAAATTAATTCATCTTTCTCTGCTGCTTTGGTGATGAGGCAGTGCTCCCTCGTCTCCTTGCAGCAGCAGCCGCACGTGCAACAAAGCTGCAGCTGAAGAGGCAGCAGGAGAGGGGGACGGACAGGAATAAAAAGTAAAGGTTTCCTGTGAGCATGCATTTCCGTTGTTCTTGAGCTGGTCTAAGACATTTTTCTCAACAGGTGTTGAAGACTTATTTAAGGAATTTAGAGGACATATCAAAGAAACTGAATTCCCCAGAGGGGAAAAAACATCAACTTGAGCACCTCCATCTTTTTGTCAAGGACAATGTTTGCTTGAGGGAGAAAAGGGATGGGAGAAAGACATTTCTTAGTTGACTGAAGTGTATGGGGGAGGGAGGAGCAAGCATACATAAATATGCCTTTAAACTCATGCAAAACCACAAAATCAGGGGCAGGGATCCAGAAAATAAGCTTTTTCAGCCAAATAATTGGGACAAAAAGCATCTAGAGTGGTGGTGAAAATTGAATGCTTACTTGTCGTTCCCTGATGAGTAGACTTGCTTGTTTGGGCTTAATAAATATAAAACCATGCAAGCATTAACAGGAAACTGTATGCAAATATTTTCACTTTTAATGTGTTCTTTGGATTAGATTTCTGAATCTTTACTTACACTTTATGATGGCAGAGGTTGGAAGCAAAAAAGCAGCTGATTTTTCTTGAGGTTAGAATGAAGAGATACTAGTTTTAAGCAATCTAAAAAAAACCAAAGACCAAACCAAAACCAAAAACCTAAACAAACCACAAAACAAAAAGAACATAGTTTTTAGCATTGTGCCTTTGATAATTTCACTGGTAGTAATGTTCTGCCAGCATATTTGCAGTGCAACAAAACATAATATCATAACATAAAATAGAATATGCATACATGAAGGCTTATCCTTTAGTGGCTAATCCTTGTCAAAAGCACCACATCTCTGCACCACCTCATAAGATTTCAGTTTTCTAGAGGTGTTAAATTTAATGCTGTTTATTAGGAAATTTGGGACTCCGAAGGATTCTTTAGGATGCATTTTTGTTAAAAGGGAAGGAGGAAGAATGGGTGACTGTGACAGTACCTTATATTAAGTCTAGTGTTTATGTAGGCATGCAGTGAGTTGGATCAGCTTTTGAGCAGGCATTTGATCTGTTTTTATTCTACACCACCCCCCCACCCCCCCACCCCCAAGCTGGTTTCCAGTTGGATTAGCCAGCAGATCGAGCTCATCGCACTGCAGCATGTGAACATGGCTGTGGCTGTGAAGGGGAAGGCGATACTGCCCCTGGACAGTAGCAGAGCTCTGCATGAGCCCAAGTCAGCTCTGACACAACTGTTGTTGTGCTGGGGGTTTTTTATTTTATGTTGGCTGCCTGACCTTGAGCGATTATTTGGCCAGTGTACTTTTTCTCATTAAATGTAATGGAGTTTGTAAAGAATGTGCTCTTGTGCGCATGTGCTCTCTCGTGCATGTGTGCATGCTGCCTCTCACTCCAGCCCTGTGTGTGGCTCCCCAGGTTAATGAGTAACAACCTGGGAATGTTTGACATAAGGTGCTCTTGACCGCTGGCTTCAGCCTGTGTTTTGATGAAAGCAACTTTGATGTTTTAAATCGGGAGCGATAGGAAAATGTAACCAAAACCAAAGAGGTTCATGGGCAACATCTAAAACCTTTTGGTTGCTTAAATAATCTGTTAAATATTGTGCCCTTAGTCCTGTAAAAATATTTCAAAAAAGCCTGCTAAGCTTTGCACTTCAACTGTGTGTACCTGTGAAGGCTGTTTGGTGTGCTGCCATGCTATCAGCATTCCTATCTGTCCTGAATTGGGGTTACAGCTCCATGGCAAGTTAAATTAATCCAAGTCAGCTACTGCCTCCACCCCCCCCAGCCCCCATCCTCTGATTAGTGATCTTTTGTGCTTGTACTCACCTAACCCTGAGGTGAGCTACTTCAGGGAGCTGAGAGCACTACAGCAAAAAAGCGAATAGATTTTTTTGAATGGTTTAGTTCCCCAAACCATCCCTCCCAACAGACTGGACACTGCAAGTGAAGGAGCAGAAACCAGTAGAAATAGGTGGTTATGTGTGAGGTGGTCAAGATAGCATCAGCTTGGGTAGAAACATTGCTGTATCTGATGAAGGAGTTTTCTGTGTATTAGAGCAAACAGGTGAGGAAGACTGGCTTGCCCCTGGAGCAGAGGTGGTTTGGGTTGTGATGATCCTTTGTTCTGAGGAAGTTCATCCTTCTGGGCCGATCTGTAGTTGGAGAATTCAGTTGCCTGTACTGAAGAGCTACATGCTCCCTGTTGTGCTGGGTAGGCATAATGCTCAGGCAGGACTTTCCCTGGAACACAGACTGCTGGTTTAGATATCTCAGGTGCACTCCGTAGAGTCTCTGGGGGAAGTTGTGGGAAAGCTTAGTGCAGTGACTGGAGAGCTTGGCTGTGATGTGTGCTTGACAGGCTGTTGGGGAGACCACTTGCAGTCATAAGCTGGAGCACCTGTATCTCCAGAGGCAACACCTGTGTTGCTGACGTCGACCTCAAAACTGAGAACTACTTGACAGAATTATTTAAAAACTAGCTGAACTGGAAAAGTCATGCTGGACTGACCCACTGTATAAATAAGGTGAAAGAGGTGTGATAAGGAGTATGTGAATGTTTTGGGGCTAAAGCCAAAATCTGACCTGATGTATCAACATGTGTCCTCTTAAATGCTGGGGGCATCTCTAGTTGCAGACACCCACAATTTCTAGCGGGCACAATTTCTGCACCCGAATGACAGAAAGAAAAACCTGGAGATAATTAAACATATGAAGACTCTCTCAAGCTCTGACCAGAGTGATTAGGTGGTTATACCACTGTACAGGAAAAAAAATCTTTTGTGTTTTCTGTCCCTTTATGGAAGGAAGAGGGGTCAGCATCCTCTGTTAATTCCCCTGTTAAAGGGGGAGATTTCTGGCCCATGGCTACTTCCAGATTCTTGTGGTCACAGAAACTTACCTCACATCCAGACCTGTTGGTGAAAAAGTATTCCTCCAAAAGTAGACAAGTATGCAATGTCCTGTGAGGAGAAGAAAACTAACTGCAAGAAATGCATCTTGGTTTTTGTTGTGTTTTGTGGTGTTTTTTTTTTGTGTGTGTGTTGAAATTCAAAGGTGATAAGTTCACACGTGACAGTGTGCAAGTACTTCAACATTCTTTAGAAATCCAAATCTTTCCCTCTCTGTGATCCTGGAAGATTTAAGGATATCCTTTGCTGTTGCAACAGTAGCATTTTTTAAATTGGATATATCCTCTCAACCCCTACTCCTGGCTGTACTTTAAGGGTACTTCCTTGCCAAAAGCCCTCAGGGGGAGGAGGGAGGCACTTGTGTAACTTACACCCACTGGGATCTTATCCATAGGAGGTGGTAGGCATTTTAAAGGTAGCTGAGTAGCTGGAACCTCTCCTTACACTTGTGGGTTTCTTTGGAGCAGAGGTTCTGTTTCATCTTTTGTTAATGACTTAATCTAAGATACTTCAGCCTGTTTTGTGGATGCTTGCTTGACTGTGGAGGGAATGGAGCCACAAGTGGGCAGTGTGCCCTGGCAGCAAAGAAGTCACCAGCATGCTGGACTGCATTAATGAGAGCATGGCCAGGAGAGGGAGGGAAGTGATTTTTGCCCTTTACTTAGCACTCAGTAGTCTACATATGCCTCCCACCCCCAAGTACAGGAGAGACGTGCACAAACCAGAGCAAGCTCAGTGGAGGGCTTCCAGGTTGGTCAGGGCTGGAGTACTCACCCATGAGGAGAGGCCAAGGGACTGGGACTTCTTCAGCCTGGGGAAGAGACAGCTTCAGGGAGGTCTAACAGCAGATCCTCAGTACCCAGCATGGGGGGAACACGATTGGCAGGATGACAGAGATAAGCTGTTTGTGGTGGTGCATGGCGGGAGGATGAGAGCCTTTAGGCAGAAGTTGAGACGAGAGGTTCAGGCTGGGTTTAAGGAAATGTTTTCTCACCTGAGGACAATCAGATCAGGTTGCCCAGAAAGGTTGTGCAGTCTCTGTCCTTGGATGTTTTCAAGACCTGACTGGATAAAGCCCTGAACAAGCTGGTCTGAGCTCACAGCTGAGCCTGCTGTGAGCAGGAGGTTGGACTGAGAGCTCCTGAGCTCCCCTCCGGCCTGGGTGATACTGTGATTCTGAGTGGAGGTGTTGGGAACTCCTGGAAACTTGGAATTGAATGGAATTAAGGTATGCTTCAGTTGCTTTAGTTTTTTGAGGTGTAAAGGAGAAAGAGTAGATGGTATAGCTGACTAAACTGTATAACTTGGAGGTTGGTAGCAAGAATCTGCAGCAGCAAAAGAATAGAGAAAGGCAGGGTCTCTTTTGTATTTTTGGGTGGGGTTTTTCTTGTTTGTTGAGTTTTGTTTGTTTTTTTTTTAAATAAAAGTAGGGATTTTCACTCTAAAAGAGCTAAGCGTTGCCTGGGACATAACTTTCAGAAGACACCCACAGAGATTTTGCAAGATGGGATAACTCAAAAGCAAAGATACTCAGCAACATATTACTACATAATTCACACATTTGCACACTAACAGCAAAAAGAAGAAAATCTTGATTACAAAATTGAGTTGCATTCAGAACAGATATAGGATAGCATTTCTGACATGTTTGGAATGACATCATCAATATGTTGCTTAAAACAATTGCATTTAAATCTTACGGAGGGTGGTTTGATTGTATTTGAAATGATGAAGTTACAAGCAGGACTTACAGATTTTTTTACGTTTCAGAAATCTTTATAAAGATGCTGTTGAATGAAAAATATGATGTCTAAAAATGGTTTTAATTACTATGTGTAGTGTTAATGCAGTCCTCAAACTTGCGAATAATTGCAGTGCTCTAATTAAGGAGCACAGTTACTGAAAACTTGTGATCCAAATATTTATTTCAGCTTTTGACTGTGAAATTACATTTGCTTCCTGTTGATGTTTTTTATCTCTTGCCAGATTAAACTTATCTTTAGTTGTGAATGAAATGTTACTTCAGTGTTTATGTACCACAGTGTAGAAAATATTTTAAGAAAAACCAGCATTTGCTTTTCTTTAACAAAAAGAAAAACAACGCAATTGTCTTACTCCAACTATATTTTAAAGGTAAGTGACATCTGATAGGACACTGGGATTTCATTCTGGTTGAAAAGTGTCCTCAAATCTCATTAATGTCAGAAACTGAAGGGGTTTGGCACCCACAAAAGTATTCTATAGTGGCTGTAGAACAAATCTTTAGAAGGCGTTTTTACCAAAAAACAGAACAAAATCGAGCAAATTCTCAGACCTTTCGTCCCATATGAATTTGTAACTTGTGGTATAATAATTAGGAGGACTCAATAGGGAGATTTATCAAGCTTAATATTATTTCTTGCAGAACTATGGCCTTGAAACAGACAATATGAAGAACCTGGTTCTCAAGCTGCGAGCATCATCCAACAATCTGCAAAATTACATCAGCAGCCGTAGGAAAAGTTCAAATTATGATGGAAATACCTCTCGCAAGCCCCCCAATGAATTCCTTACTTCTGTGGTAGAGCTTATTGGTGCTGCTAAAGCCTTGCTTGCATGGTTGGACAGGTAAGAATAAAATTTTTATATTTTAATTTACTGTATAGTGAATTGCTTCTCCTTGTAGGGCAATTTCTAGATGCTTGGGTGTAGAGATCATATTGATCTCGCTCACCCCTTTTGTGGTGTTGCTAGAAGGCTTCTAGTGGACAAATTTAATCTAGGGTATCTACTCTTCTGCTTCCAGTCTTGCTAAAACCAGTGAAACTGTTAACATTGCATCCAAACTGGTATTTATAAAAGTAGGAGTCTTACCGTTCAGGTCAGTTTCTGATACATGTGATTTTCTCCTCTCCCCTTCCCACCTTCTAAATTACTTGTCATTGGCAGATCCCTTTCTAAAATAATTTTTAACGTTCTGCTGAAATCGTGGCCTTAGCTCTGTAATTTGAAAACTGAGCAGAGGGAGAGACTCTTCCCTCGGTCAGTTTTGGTTGTGTGGTTTTTGTTTTGTGTTCCCCCACCCCCCGCCCCTTAATTCTTTTTTTTCCTGGCAGGAGCCAGAGTTGTTTTCTGACAGCTGCAGCGGAAGCAAATAGGCAACAGAGCCGGTTGGATGCTGGCAGGGATGCTGTCCATGATAACAGATGAATGTAAATTCTCAAGCCCCTTGCCAGCTTTCCTGAGAAGGAAGGTTAGGAGGAGAGCTGCACAGGGTCTGGCAGCAAGGAGAGCTTTTGTCCTTCAGTATCCCCGCTCTCCAGTAAGGAGCTGGTTCTGTGTCCAGGCAGTGATGTCTTGTGCCTCTCACCTGGTCCCCTCCTCTCAACGTATTGCTGGCAGCTTGCCCTAATTTCTTCTGCAACTCACTGTCAGCAAGATGGCTGGCTTGTCCATTTCCAGACCTGCTGAGGTTTCTTCTGAACCCCCCTTCTGGTCCTTTCAGCTGTCTGGAGGGTCTGAAGTGAGACTCTATAGGCTCTAAAGCTGGCCTACCTATAATGATGCTTTTCTAAAAACTTTTTTTTCTAAGATTGAGCCTCTCTGTGTAAAATGTGAAAATCCATTTTTCTTCTTTTAGAGAATTTTTTTTCTCTCTCCAGTCTGAGATTAGTAATCAAAGACTTGGAAGGTCAAAATCTACTCACTGGCAAACCCAAGGGCATAATTTTTACAACACAGTGTGATCTGACTGGAGCATGCAGCTGAAAGAAGTGTAGTTTGGAAACTTGACAGTTTCTTCTGGTTGTGCTCTCTGAACTTGCTTACCACTAGGCTAGACATTCACCAATTTTGGCGCAAGGATGAAGCAGGACTATGCAGTCAGGAATATTTATATTGTAAAACTGTGTCCTCATGCTTATGTGGATGTCAGAGTTACAGCTCTTGCTCTTACATGCTATTCCTCACTGATAAGGTAGGATGGGAGAAGACCAGTCCCTTCAATCTAAGGAGAGTATTCTCTTGTTGCAGGACCCCATTTACAGGTATTGCTGACTTTTCATCAATGAAGAACAGAATCATTCAGCTCTGCTTGGATCTCACTACTACCGTTCAGAAGGTCAGCTGATTTCTATTCCTTTTTGCTTTCCAAAAGGGAAGGAAGCGGGGTGTTTGGGGAAGTAATGTGCTTGCTGTGTGCAGAGAGCTAATTGGAAAGCAGATCTGGAAATGAGAGCTTACTTCAAACTTTGAAGGTCAGTTTCAGTTGTCCATTTTTCTGAGTCCCT
>VFFE01007488.1:2246084-2259068 GCA_008921705.1 Burhinus oedicnemus
AAGAAGGGAGAGGGGGAGAAAAAAAAAAAAAAAAAAAAAAAAAAAAAACACGAAACAACCACACAAATGCACCACAGTTTCAACAGAAGAGCAAAACATGTAGCGGTGAAATTAAATAGCCAAACAGAAGGCAAGAGAACTGCCCTTTCTCCTCTTCCTGGCTGCCACAGCTTGCCACATTTGCTTTCTTTAAAAGTCAAAGTCAAGAAGCCTTCCTCTTTCCACACATCATTCAGGACAAGTTTTACAGCTCACATTGCTACTTCCTTCCTTATCAACAGGGATTCAGGTCTAAAGGCATCTGAAGATAGATATAATTTTGTGACTCTTTAGGAAAGAGATAAACAAACTGAGCACATGCACATAATTCACCAATGTGCTTGAAAAGTAAAGACTTAAATAAAAGACCAAGGCGTTCTCAACTCAGATGTTAAATCTACATACTTGTTTTTATGCCAAGAAATTTGATTATTTTTACTATTAACAAATAGTAAAACTGAGCATGCATAAACATGAAAAACAGGGAGACAGCACGTCAAGGTGGGTCCAACTTCAGTAAAGAGACCCCACTTTGGAAAAACCCTCTCCCCCTGCCCCGGTACTGCCCTGAAGACTGCAGTAATACAACCTGTGTCTCTGTATCAGGCCTTATATGACAGGAGGCAAGCTCTCCTCCTCTGTGAGTCCTGTAGCAAAAGGGCAGAGTTTCTGTGCTGGGCTATCTACATGGAACATTAAGTGTCAGGACAGGCCAGGAAGCATGCCCTCCCTGAAAACCTTTTTGTCCATCACCTTCCCAGGTCAGCTGGCAGGGTTCTGGCATGAGTCCAGATGGACTTGAGAACAAACAAAAGCTAGCCATACCGTATCCCTGGCCCCCCTCTTTTGTATGCACAGGTCTGCATTTTTATAGCTTACACCGAAAGGAAAAAAAAAAGTTGAATAAATTGACTCTCCCTTTCCTTCAGTGGAAACACTCCTGTTTTATACAATTTGAAAGTTTAACAATTTCAAACAAGTTCTTTTCTGTCCTAGCACCCACAACAGTTACTTAACTTGCTAAAAAAAAAAAACAAAAACAAAAACAAAACACCCCAAAAAAACCCCAAACACCCCCAAAAAAACAGTGGAAAAAGTTGCAGACAAAAATTACTTCTTGCTACATACTGTCGGATTTAAACAAAATCAAAAAACATAACCCCACAACAAAACCAGGGATGACATCTGTTCATGTTTTGGGAAAAACTCTGATCTATGTGGCACACAATAATTTTCTAATAATAAAATCTATTACAATCCTGGTATTTTATGTATTTAAGCGTAAGCTTAAACAATCCTATGCATTTAAGCAACTAGAAGAAAGTCTGAGAGATCTACAATTTCCTCAAGTTAATTTGCACAGAGCTCTGACAACAAGCCAGCTCAGAAACAACTGTTATAAATGAGTTTTTGTTCAGTAGTGCGTATTTATTTGCATACCGAGGAGAATACGGAACAGCTGGTGGAGGTGGTATGTACAGATCCAAAATGGCTGGCTTCTCTTTTTTCAGTGAGGTATCCACGGTGCTTTCTGGTGACTGGGTTGAAGTTGGCTGAAGACTGGTCTGAAATGTTAGACAGCTATCAAACATCTGAGCATTGATTTATCATTCACAAAAACATAACTCAATCAACACAACCATTTCATCCCCTACTGAACTATTTCTATGCTTAATAAACATGTTAAAAACTCTTAGCATTTAACATTTTCCTCCACTCCCAGTTTTGGTTAGCCTTGCAGTCCCTCCTACAGAAATCCTATCACATTGCTCAAGAATATTTGGCTCTTTCCAGTTCTATTTTTCCTGCAAATTCCATAGACAGAAAAAGCAATAGAGACAAAAGCCCTTCTTCTATTTTTAGATCCATTAAAAGAATGCAATTTGTTAGATACAGATAGGATCTGCAACACTTACAAAGCCAGCTCACGCTACCCTTATTCTATACAGTTCAAAACCTGGAGGATAGGCACAGGCAGGAATGTGGTAAGGTTCACCACAAATTGCATCAAGTGATATAACTAGGGTAAGAGAAGCAAAGGAAAAATATATTTGGTATTGCTCATCTGACCAAGCTTGCCATTTTGCTCTCTGTGGCTCACACTTCTATGTCCCCCGCACCTTGCCAGGCTCCTGTCTGCCTCCAGGAAAGCAAAGGCTTGAAGAACACTTTCGCCTTTGTCAGGCAAGAGGACTGCACTCTCCCCTTTTTGTCAAGGACCTGCCCAGGCTTTCACTCTTGCCACTCAGTTAATGGCACCCCTACGCAAGCATCTGCCTTTTACCTGTCAGTACACTGGAGCCCAGAACTGTCGAACAGGCTTCTCCAATCTCTCATTCCCCCAAGGAAATGCTGCCTGCCACAGCCTATATCCCAGCCCAGCTCTTCACACCAGTAACACAGTCCTTGCTTTGGGTAACCCTGGAAAACTCACAGGGTGGTGTTTTTTTGGCTCTGATTAAATGGCAAGCACAATGGCACAAAAGCAAGACACAGGTATTGGTGAAAGGAAGGATGAGAAAGGAGTCAAGCATGCATCCTCTACCCAGTTTGAGAGAAATCTGCCTGCCTCAAGACTTGCAATAGCCACTAGCATTTCACAGGTTGATAAATTACCCTTGCAGCTATAGCGAGACCTGTGTCAGAACAGGAGTAGGAATGGGAACTCTCCTTGGTTTTCTTTATTTCAGGTAATCAGTTTATTGAATCATGGAATTTTCAGAGTTGGAAGGGACCTCTAGAGATCATCTAGTCCAACTCCCCTGCTGACGCAGGAATGCCTAGAGCACATTACTCAGGACCGCATCCAGGTGGGTCTTGAAAATCTCCAGAGAAGGAGAATCCACAACCTCCCTGGGCAGCCTGTTCCAGTGCTCTCTCACTCTCAAAGTAAAGAAGTTTGTTCTTATGTTTGAGTGGAACTTCCTAAGTTCCAAGCTTGTGCCCGTTGCCTCTCGTCCTGTCACTGGGAACCACTGAAAAGAGTCTGCCTCCATCCTCCTTCAACCCACCCTTTAGGTACTTAGAAGCAAGAATAAGGTCTCCCCTCAGCCTTCTCTTCTCCAGGCTAAAGAGTCCCAGCTCTCTCAGCCTTTCCTCATAAGGGAGGTGCTCCAATCCCCCAGTCATCTTTGTTGCCCTATGCTGGACTCTCTCCAGTAGTTCCCTGTCCCGCTTGAGCTGGGGAGCCCAGAACTGCACACAGTATTCCAGTTGTGGCCTCACCAGTGCCGAGTAGAGGCGGAAAATGACCTCCCTCGACCTACTGGCCACACTCTTCCCTATGCAGCCCAGGATTCCATTGGCCTTGCTGGCGACAAGGCCGCATTGCTGGCTCATGAATAATTTCCTATCTACCAGGATGCCCTGATCCTTCTCCTCAGAACTGCTTTCCAGCAGGTCCACCCCTAGCCTGTGTTGGTGCCTAGCATTCTTCCTCCCCAGGTGCAGGACCCTACCCTTGCTCTTGTTGAACCTCATTAGGTTCTTCTCTGCCCAGCACTCCAGCCTGTCCAGGTCACGCTGGATGGCAGCGCGGCCCTCTGGGGTGTCAACCACCCCTCCCAGTTTGGTATCATCAGTGAACTTGCTGAGGATACACTCTGTCCCCTCATCCAGGTCATTGATGAATATATTGAACAAGATTGGACCGAGTATTGACCCCTGGGGGACACCACTGGTTAATACTCGGTCCAATCTTGTTCAATATATTCATGTAATGGGGGAAGAATCAACACTACTTTGTCCTGGGACGCTGCAGATACATTAGAATGGTCTGAAGGAATCTACTGCCGTGGAAGAGATAGATACAACTGAAAAATCTTTAGGTGAGTTTTTAGACTTCAGAGGTTCTTGTTGGGGTATAGAGTGTAGGAATAAATGGTCAGTTCTGATATCGGAGAAGAGACCAGTGTGGCTCTTGTGGAACCAATGCTGCTCTGCATAATCATAAATGATGTGTAGAAGTGGGTGAATAACAAAGCAAGGTAGGAGTGCAGTAGAATTCCAGTTTACTTTAATGACAGCTATACAGGTAAAAGGAACAGAGTTTACTCCACTCTTTCTTAAAGTTTTATGGCAAACTTTAAGCTTAAAATAATAATCAGTGTAAACAGAAATGAAGAGGAGCAGAGGGACTTTGCAATATCCAGCAACTGGGCTGCATGATGATAGGTGACATTCACTATTGATTCATGCAGATGTATTTAGCAGAGAAAAATTATGCTGATGCACAACAATGGAGTCTAAACTTTGTAGCAGTGTTCAGGAAAGGTCTTGAAGCTTTTGGTGCCAGAATGTAAAAAGTGTGACCTCAGTCCTGAATGGTCGTTAGAACAGTGAACAGGGTGTTAAGACTTATTATGAAAACATAAAAGAGAACATAGCTGAGCTGTTTTATGTATCCCTGGTGTATCTGTATCCGGAGGACGTTTTTTTGGATTTTTGTATTTAAAAGCAAAGAATAAAGCTAGAAAGGAACGGAAAAAGCACTGAGGATGATTGGAAATATGGAACAGCTTCAATTCACAGCTTCTAGATGCATCTCTCAGGCATTGTGTGGTAGTTATGCAGGTTGATGTCAGTGGCAAATATCTTGGAATTTAAGCTTGTTTAAATGCTTCGGGTTTGGAGGTTTTCTCCTTACAGATATTGTAACTCTTGTTTTATTACTTACTTGCTGTTTTAACTTTTTAATCTGAGAATCTAATACCGTTCTCTAGCTCAGCTGTTCCTGTAGAAAGCAATGACGACTTCTGTAGTCTGTTATGTGAACTTGTTTCAGTTCAAAGACTTTTGTACCTGGGCTGTGTATATAATGCTTTGTGTGCAGTCCTCTGGCCCTCAGGAATGTCATTGATAGCATATTTTTAAAAATCACTTTTCTTGATATTTTTAACAGTATGTTTCAGGTCCATTTTGATTCCTGGGGCAGAGGAGTGCCTGAGTCAGGGTTTAACAGTGTAAGGCAAGATCGTGTGCCTGGCCTTCTAAGAGTCTATTTTTATTGTGCGGGGTTCTGCTTTTCTGGAAAAATCTGCTGCTGTAATTGAATCCTATGTTCTCTTAGTTTTCAAAGTTTCTACCAGGGCCAGAAAATAGTTGTTTAACAGTACATTTGAGCCCTAGTGGGTGAAACGGATCTGATTAATCCCTACAACATAAATATCTCTGTTCCAGTTCAAGGTTAAAGTGGCAGTTTTGCAGCATTTTGAGAGATGATGTGTTTATATGTTTATTGGTTAATGTAGGGCTTTTGTTCTTGTTTTATTTTTAGGACTGCACTGTGGCTGACATGGAAGATAAAGTTCAGACTGTAGTAAGTACATGTTTCTGTTGAAACTGAGCTGCCTGCATCCACATTTATTTCAGTGACTTCTGCGCTGACTGTAGTGACAACAACTTTCAATCCCACACAGACAAGCATATCAATAAGCCGGTAGTGTGTGTAATAGCATGGGGTCAAGTATTCCTTGAAGTTTCATTGCACAGCCATTTTTTCAAGAGAATTTAGACCTCAAATTTTCAGGGGGAGGGGTAGTACTGTAGAAGAATCACAGGCTAAATAAACCAGTTATGCCTGTGATGTGCATTTAGTGCCTTAACAAGCATGCACTATGCCTTATTAAGCTGCCCTGCCACAGAACTGAAGTTCTGTCTCTGATTGTACTTGAGCTTGAAAGATGGGAGTTTTCAGGGTTGTTTGAAGCAGCCTTGTGACTAAACAAGGAGAGTAATGGAATGCTTTTTATATTTTGTAACAGTTAATCATCGCTTCCTGCTTTTGACATGAACCAGGCTGTGCTCTTTGATAAGGCCTTCCGCTAGCTCATAGATGCTTAGGAATTTAGTAGCACAATAACTAAAAATAATTTTGTCCATAAATAATAAGACCACGTAAAAGGGAGGGTTTTTGCATCTTTCTTTTTCCATTTGTGCACACCCACTCTGGAAGTAGGTATTGTTGTTTGGAGTTCCCTTGTTTGAGCAGTTCCTCGCATTCACACTTAAGCATTGTTTTGATTTATTTTATTGCTGCTCTATAAATCTCATGTAAAACAAAACAAAACAAAACCAACTGGAGCTATTGTTTCCAGGGACCATTGTAATCCAAACCAATGTCTTCCTACAAGGCAGCTACCCCCTGCCCTGTAATTACATATGAAGGATTCAAACCCCTTGTGAAAGGTGTCTTACCATGCTGGTTCCCAGATTGCGTATAGCTACCTACTGTACTGTGTACTAATCCTCCCTCCCCTCTCCTTTAAGCTTTTGTAACCTGCTTTGAATTTCGGCATCGCTTCAGTTAACGTCAAGACCCAGAACACACTGTGGGGCATTAGTGAAATTTGTGAGTGTAAGGACAGCACAGATTTTTTTACTATAATTCTTTTTTTTTTTCTTCTGATTAATTAGCCAATCTGCTAGTTAAAAGTTCTGCAAGACAAAGCCATTCTGCCTCTGACTTTACTCTCACACACACACACACACAAAGTCAGAACTTGCCTTTAGTTATAATGTTGGCTTAGGATCAGTTATGTTTTGGTCAAAAGGAAATATGAACCGTGCCTGCGTAAGCGTTCCAGAAGAGGTCAACTCAGAGGCACAGTGAAGAGAAGTAATGCTGAAATGTGTAAGTGCTAGATGTCCTACCTTATACTGTAAAGCTTTGTGTAGATAAGTCAGTGGCTAGCATCTCAATTTTTTATGACACATGGCCAATTTTGTTCTCATAGCAGAAATAAAGAACAGTATGAAAAACTGTCAACCAGTCCCACAAGTAATCATCAAAATGTTTCAGTATTTTAATGGGTTATATTTTGGTTAAAACAAACAAACCCCAAATCCCATTTTTTTTGCTATGTTTTGTGTGTTTATTTTTTTAAACAGAGGATGTGTTGGCATCTGTTAGTGATGATGAGGTGGCATTAATGGAAACAGGTTGTCTGTTACAGTAAGAAGATAGACATGCTGTAAAATTGATCTATACAAAGGAATCTTCTGTTTTGGTGATTCTTAACTATGCTTTCTTAGTGGACCAAGTTTTAGAACTCATTTCATTTCTGTTTTTGAAAACTGAAAGAGGAAGAAGTCAGGAGAAAAATTTTGTAACTGTTTTTTGTATGTTGTCATTGTAGGCCAAGACTTTAAATGGCATTTGCGATAAAGCCATCCGATCAACTACAGATCCATTGATGAGCCAGTGTGCGTGTCTGGAGGAGGTTCATTTAACCAACGTTAAACCTGGGGAAGGCCTGGTAAGAACTGATTCTGGAGTGTCTTGATGTCCCCAGTGTTTAATAGGTAGTCTTGTGAGTCACTCCCTGTGTGTGTATAGCAACGTATTTCAAAACTACTAATATCCTATGGGGAACAGAAAGAGGTGTGGGGAGCAACTCTGAAGGTGATGAGAAATGGTGTTGGCATTTCTAAAAGACACATTTTTGTGTGTGTTTATAGCAAGATTGTGAAGAACGTGGATTTTTGAAGTTTGCTGTTATCAGGAATATGACAAATCCTTTTAAGTGTTCAGAGGTTGTGTAATATTACTGAATCTAGTTCATTCAGTGGATGCTGCTTAGCTGAGTGCTGGTTATGAGAAACTGAGTTTGAAATCTTGGTGGACTTTCTGGCTGGGGAACAGAGATATTAGCGTGAGTTGGAGGGAATTTAAATTCTGAAGTGCACTTGTATTCGCCTCTTGGTCCCAAAGGCAGTAGAGATGAACACTTTTGTAGGAAGCTTTACAGCCTTACTGTGCTATGTAGTTTTACCTAGGCCATGGGATTTGACTGAATACGTTCTTGAAATCATAGGGAGCTCTTTGTTAATGCACAAGCTACAACGAAGCAGAGTCAGCCTAGCTTGGAGTAAGTAAGAAATGAGGAGGTAGGTGCACACAATTGGATACAAACAGGGAAGGGAACTGGCTGGAGAGGAAGGGGCAAAAAAAATATTGTGTTTTTCCTTGTACTTCTAAGCAAGTAGGTAAGCTGCCTAAGACTGCTGAATAACATCCAGTTCTGTATAGCTCAGTGCGAGTGCTTCTAACAACAGCTGAAGGTAGGAAAAGTGGAGATGTATTTGTTCATTAATGATGAAACCAATGTACTGGTCACCTCTTGTGGGGAAATCTATGCAATTATTAGTTAATAGCCTGTTGGTGATTTTTTTATTTGGTGTTCATATGATCACCACCCACTTCACCTGCATTTGTCCTTGCTTTCGCACTCAGCATGAACACATACAGCCACAAATACTTACTTCTGCCAGAGCTTTTATTGCTTACATCAGCACTGTGATTACAAGGCAGTCTGTATATTGACTCGCCAAGAGGAATTGTAAAAGAATATGTAGGCAATATTTGTAGCCCACGTGTGTGCTACCTGTGCTTTGTATGGAGAGAGCTGGTGACCATCTAGTAAAACCTGTAATTCTCTAGTGCAGACAGGGCAGTAAGGAAATAAAGTTTTGTTCAATGCCAAAGACTGACAAGGCAGTAAAACCAGCAGCGTTTGGTATTAGCAACCAGACAGTGTTTCTAAATTGCATTCCATATATTAGGTTTTTTAAGTCATTACAAATATTATAATTAATTACAGTAAAAGTGATCTGTGAAGAGGTTTAGAATGTTGTAATATTAGACCACACACTTTTCTAGGGAAAATGTGTGAACTATTAAGTGTTTTTAATAATGTTTTGAGTCTGTTGCCAGTGGTTGTTTAATCAGATAAATTACGTTGTTTTTTGCCTTTAAACTTGTTTTTCATTTTCTGCTTTCATTTAGGGAATGTACATCAAATCAACTTATGATGGATTACATGTAATTACTGGAACTACAGAAAACGTAAGTGAAGTAAACATAGATTAACTCAGGCTACCTGACAATAGCTTTGAGTTAGTTTGACTTTTTTTACTGCTTTTTCCTGTTTTACATACGGCTTTCATGATATTACTGCTTTAAATACTGTGATGCATCATTTATTTATCCACAATTTGTAAATATTTGTGTCTGCATGTTTCACTGTTAGTCTAATTAAATCAGTTTCTGCAAGTACATGAGTTAGTTCAAACGCTAGGCATTAAAATAATTGCTTTAATAAGTTACTATATCTGCTGTTCTGAGCTCTTATGATATCTTGCTTAACAAAGTCTTGAACATATTTGCTCTTTGCTGGCACAGGCCATCACCCCTAATGGGAACGTTAAGGTGGTAGTGTGCTAAATTCAGTATTGAGTAATGAAATCAATGATCAATGAGTGACAAAATTACCTTGCACTGTAAAAAGAAAAAGTAAGACTTTAAGAGCGGTCTGTTGGAAATGGTTGGCACGATAGGCAACTGTATTTTTTTTCTGCAGTTCTGTTGCTTGTTTTATTCTTACACTGTGAGTTCTCTGTAGCTGAGACTTTATTAAAGGCTTCTGGGCAGTCATTGCAGTGGACGTCTGGCCAGCAGCTGAGGCTGGCGGATGATGCTGTGGTGTCAGACATGCTGCTCGACAAGAGCAGTGGCTGAAAGAAAAAGGAGCGGAGGAATTTGGGGCTTTTTTTTTTTTTTTGGTGAATAGGAAAGAACCAGTGGTTCTAGTTGTCCCCCTGCCAAGTCCAGGAGCCAGGGAGGAGTGGGTGGAAATGTGTGCTTGCAGTTCAGAGTGAAAACTGAAAGCTTTTATAGCTTTTATGCTATTGCCCTGGCATAACTCTGTATAGAGTCTGAAACATAGACCGAGGCCACTTTGTCAGCAATTTCAACATCCGATAAATGCGAAAGAATGTAACATTGACTGCTGCCAAGCTCCCTGTGCATCTAGATCTTGTTTTGGAGGCCAGGAGTGGGGCTGTATTGCTTCTATAGCTTTGAGTGTTAACCTAAACTACCACTTTTTTTTTGAACACTGGCTCTTCCTTTGGGGAAGCTCTGTCCTTTGGAGCAACAAAGCTTGAGAAGTGACAGACAGCTGCAAAGAACTGGTCTTTCAGGTGGCATGTAATCAGGCTGGGTCTTAGTTCAATTTTCTTACTAGATTTGGAATGGTATTTTAGTAGCTATCTGCCAAAGCCAGTGTGTTGGAATGCAGTGGAATTGCACCCCAAAATTAACAGTACTGTACATTGGAAGGACTGGGGAAGTCCATGCATTTGACACCAGTCAGCCAAGAGGATTCCGTCAGTTGTGCTATCCTACCTGTGACTTCCCGCATCACATTGGCCTAAGTCTAAACTTTGCTCTTTTTTCCGTTCTCACAATGCGATTGCAGTGTCTGCTGTGCTAGCTGGCACTAGGAGTTGTAGGAGTCCTCTGTGCAAGTGTCCCCCACCCTCCTCCAGACAGGCTATTGATCGCCCAAAGGACAGCTTGAAATGAGCTTTGTTCTTCACAAACTTGACTTTGGCCCAGCATTTTTTCATGATCTTGGTTGACTCATATATACGCAGCCTTCCATACAGGCATTTCCTCTCAGAGGAAGTGAGAAGACAATGAAGAAATGGGGTTACTCATGATAGCTGGAGCCTCCCACAAATTCCCCCATGTTGTCTTCCATTATTGCACTGTTTATTCCTACAGTTTCTTCTAATAAAAAAACTACTTGAGCTCTGAAGGTGTGATGATGAGAAGGGAGTCGTTAATCCAAGTGCTTAGTTCTGGAGTCATTAGGAAGTGCTGGCCTGGTGCCAGGTGGTTACTCATGGGGTGGGGGGAGTGGGAGGAGAAATTGTCCCGTGACCAGGGTGCAATATACCAAGGTAGTACGCCTATGCATTTTGGGTGTTGTCAAGGCTGGTCAGAGTTGGTGTGTTATAGTAGCGAGACCTGTTTTAATAACTGCAGCGATAGCTGGTGCATGGCACCAGCTGTAGATAAATCTAAAATATTGACACATTTAGCTGTCCCTTGATAATGGTTCCCCAGAGCTTGGTTTTTGTTCCAAGAAAATTGTGTTTTAAGGTGCATTATTATTAGACAGGTATTTGAAAAATACCTGTCAACACACACTTGATGTGTGCAAACATATGTTTTATCTGTTGACCTTGATGATGAAGGCAGGTAATTTCACATTAAAGTTGGTATCTCTTATTTATATTAGGAAACAAAAAGGGAAGGTGAAATGGATTTATTTTGTGGGTTGGAGGGTTTTTGGTCCTTTGTTCTGTACATTCAGAAGCTTAGTGTATTTTTTTAAATCGGTATACACTTATTTGAAAACTAAGTTTAAGGTAGTTGCTGTGTTAGGACAGAAGTCGTCTTTTCAGTCCTCTCCCACTGCTGTCTGAAACTACAGTACAAACTGGAGGCAAAAGGACAGTGGAGACTGTCGCATGACTTAAGTACAACTTGGCCTGTGACAGATGTAGGCTATGCCTTCTCCCTTTTCCTCTAGTTCCTTCAATATAAAAAATAAATCATAAGTTGAATTTGTTTTGCATTTCTCAAGTCATCACCGGATGTGATGTGTGATCTAGCTCTGCGAAAGTTTTCAGCGATTCTCTTCATTATAGATACAACCTTTGACTTAGCTAGATGCGGGTTGTTATGGGAGGGAAGAAAACCTGCTGAAGCACATACCTCTTATTTTCCTTTTTATAGTCCCCTGCTGATCGATCTCAGAAGATTCATGCTGGTGATGAAGTGATCCAGGTTAATCGGCAAACTGTGGTTAGTAACAAACAGCCTTACCAATCTTCCCTTATGCTTGCTCTGCAAAGCTCGCTCGCCACAGTTTTTGAATGGATGGGGTCAGGAGATGGTTCTGGTGTTTTCCTGTTGAAATCTTTGAGGCTTTTTAACATTTTGCTTTCAAGACAAATTTTACTTGGACTTAAAATTAATTCTTTGCAATATTTTGATAAAATAAATATGCAAAATTTTGTATTTGAATGCTGTATGCATCACAGTAAAATATTATGTGTTATATTTAAGGCCTGATTTAAAATGCACTGTTATAATCTACTGAAATTCAGATAAAAACAGCTTTAAAAAACCCAAGTATTTGTCAAATCATTTGCTTCTGGGAACTTAGATGAAAAGATCACACTTTTGCATAGCACAGGTAAGCAATGCCTTTCAATGTGAGAAAGAAACATGACAGTAGTAGTTCACTGTGAATCCCAGTGTTACTCAATTTGAGTACATCCATGCATCCTTTTAGGACTGGAGCTGAGGTATAAAGAGCATTGCTTGATACTTCAGAGTTTAATTTACAGGTTAAGTAGAGGTCTTTCTTTGAAACAAAACGAAGATCCTTCCAAAAAAGGAGCTTTGCAATTTTTTTTCTTCATTCTGGCTTTTGTGGATCTCTCTTCTCTCTTTAGATTCATGTTAAAACAGTTGACTTGGGGGATTTAGTTTTTTCTTGTTTGTTTGCTTTCAGAAAAGCAATACTAAATAAAAGATGTCTTTATTCTCTTCCAGGTTGGATGGCAACTAAAAAATCTGGTGGCAAAGTTGCGAGAGAATCCTGCTGGAGTTAGGCTGCTGCTTAAGAAACGTCCTACTGGCTCTTTCCATTTCACTCCTGCTCCACTAAAGAACCTGCGCTGGAAACCACCCTTGGTGCAGGTGAGAGGTTGCTAGCTGAACTGTAACTTTGGGATGGGAATGCCACGGTTGCAACTTGAAAAAGAGAAATACCAGAAATGCTCCCAGGTACTCATGTTTAAGTATAGGTCAGGGAAGGTTAGGTGAAATGGCTGTCCTCTTCTGGTTCCTAGATGAAAGGGAAAATGTTCTTGTCTTTTTTTTTTTTTAACCCCCAGATAATGCACTCTTGAAACACAAAGGGGCTAGGTTTTGTTGAGCATTTTAATCAGCCAGCGTGTCACCGGGAGAACTTATCTGAGGCAAAACTGCTGATATGTATGGAATTCATCAGCATGGAGTAATAAATGCTTCCTCTGTTAAGCAGAGTAATATGTTTTTGCTGAAATAACTTAGATTATTCCATA